>JAJOZX010007783.1:0-211938 GCA_023014485.1 Bathynomus jamesi
GAGAGAGAGAGAGGGAGAGAGAGAGAGAGAGAGAGAGAGATGAGAGGAGAGAGAGAGGAGAGAGAGAGAGAGAGAGGAGAGAGAGAGAGAGAGGAGAGAGAGAGAGAAGTACCTCAAAAGGCCTTGCGGCCCATACCGAGGAGGGTACCAATGGTAACGGGAGCCACGGAAAAATTCATATACCCTCAAATAGTGTGCAAGATTCGGTCTAACCTTTTCTTGAACTGATCCACAGAGGAACTATTCACAACTTCTGAAGGCAGCCTGTTCCACGTGTCACAGATCTTATAGGTAAAGTAATTCCCACACACACTAGAGGAAAACAGTTTCAATTCCAACTTCCAACCATTGTTGCGAGTTATCATTTAAACCAGTGGTTCTTAACCGGGGGGGGGGGGCGCGCCCCCTAGAAACAGGAATTTCTCTAATTGTATTTGTTATTCTCTTAACGAGAACATGGGCTAATATTGAGAAGTTATTGAGAATGTTATTTTGATTGAAGGGGGGCGTGGAGGGAAGGACCAATTCCTAGAGGAAGCATGGTAGTAAAAAGGTTAAGAACCACTGATTTAAACTAAACATGCTTCTAAAATCGACATCGTTGAACCCTCGTAAGAGCTTGAAAACCTCGATGAGTTGACCGCGCAGCTTTCGAGTTTCCAGCGAAAACAAATTCAGGGCGCGTAAGCGTCGATTGTTGGCCATATGCCTAACGGAAGGGATTAACTTTGTGGCCCTCGCCTGGACTCACTCCAGCCTCTCAATATCTTTCCTGAGGTTGATCGACCAGAACTGCACAGCATACTCCAGGTGCGGCCGAACCAGAGAATTGTACAGAGAGAGCACAATCTCCTCGTTCCGAAATCGAAATTGCCTCCTCATATAACCCAACAGCTTCTGGGCTTTCTTTTCCACTTCTACGCACTGTTTGGTAAATTTAAGGTCGCTGCTAATTAGCATACCCAAGTCCTTTTCCAAATCAGTCGCCTCGATATTACTCCCCAACATGGAGTAGTCCGACTTGGGATTGGCGAAGCCAATGTGCATCACCTTGCATTTACCAAAGTTAAACAGTATTTGCCATTTTTCGGACCACTCTCCTATCCTACGCAGGTCCGCACGCAGTTGCTCGATCGCTTCGGGAGTCCCAACATTGACCCCAAGCTTGGTGTCATCAGCGAATTTGGCGATCCTACTGACGATGCCACTGTCGATATCATTTATGTAAATGATAAACAACAGTGGCCCCAAAACGGAACCCTGAGGAACGCCGCTAATGACAGAGGCCCAGCCCGAGCTAGCCCCTTTAATTACAACCCTCTGTCGCCTATTCTTCAGCCAGTTTCCAATCCAGCTACCTACTTCCCCACCGATACCCAGCGCGCGGACTTTGGCCATTAGCCGGCGGTGAGGACGTGAGGTATCTTATCAAAGGCTTTCTCAAAGTCGAGATAAAGTATATCAATCGCCCTACACTTATCGTACTCACTCCACATGACGTGAAAAACTTGAGCAGGTTGGTGAGACACGACCTATGCCGTCTAAACCCATTTTGGGAGTCCCCAAGCAGCTTGTAGGAATCCAAATGGTCAACGATCCTATCCGTTATTATCCTCTCTAATAATATTATTTACCTACAACCTAAGTGAGACTAATGGGACGATAGTTCCCTGGACTTTCGTGATCCCCTTTCTTAAAGATAGGGGTCACGTTGGCTTCCCTCCAGTCACCAGGCACCTGGCCCGTCTCCAACGATTTGTTGAAGACTGCAGCCAGGTGGGGAGCCACCTGGTCGCGCACCTCTCGCAACACTCTGAGGAGAAACTGGTCTGGCCCAGGAGCCTTAAACGCGCTGTTTGTCTATTCTATCGGCAACGACTGTCGCGGTACATCGAACACTATCCAGGCCAGCACCTTCGTGCCTCACGCCTGGCTCGGGGATGACGCGGGTATCCTCCCTGGTGAACACTCCCGCAAAGTGCTCATTAAGCACATTAGCGATATCCGCGTCGGAGGTCCGCAGAACGCCGCTTCGGTCCTTCTAATGGGCTTTCTACTATTAACATAACTGAAGAACTCCTTAGGGTTCCCCTTGCAGAGGCTTGCCACCCGTAGTTCTTCGTTACGTTTCGCTAGCCTAACCTTCGCCTTTACTTCCCTACACAGGCGGACATACGCTTCAGTGTTCTCATGGGAACGATTGGCCTTCGCCCTCCTATACGCTACTTTCCTATTTCGGATAGCCGAAGCGATGTCACGATTGAACCACTTAGGCTGCGTTGAAGCAGGGGTGACCGGTTGTGAGGGTATGGCAGCAGACTGCAGCACCATAAACTCGTCCCGGAATGCACTCCACACTCCCTCAACATCGCCGCCGACCTCTAACCCCATCTTTCCTACGCTATCCCTGAGGCTAACAAAGTTCGCCTGCCGGAGATCGAGCTTACTGCCTCTCGAGTTACTACGCTTCACCAGAGGGACGCACACACGGAACCTAATAAGAGAGAGAGAGAGAGAGAGAGAGAGAGAGAGAGAGAGAGAGAGAGAGAGAGAGAGAGAGAGAGAGAGAGAGAGAGAGCCAATGTGACCCAATTTTCGGAACTTCAACTCGAGGGGAAAAAAAATTGAAGCAGCAAAAATTTAAAATTTTTGGTTTAAAAAAATATGGAAACTCGTAAAACATCGAAATAATTTTAAATTAGTCATGACCTTTTGGACTTTTTAACATTAAAACCCTACCAAAAATACTTCCTAATTATCTTAGTTATTTGCTAATTATGCTATGCCCAAACGTATTTACATTCGTGGGTGAAAATAACAATAACTAATAACATAGATACAAATAAATCCATGGGTTCGAACCCATGTACGACCGGTAACTTCCTATACCTGTATGGAAGAGGAAGTAAATGTTAAATGCTAACTTAACAATCATTTGAATTCGCTCCAAACAATGGTTGTTTACAAAACTATTTTAGAACGTTCATACACGTTTCAGATACGTTTAGAACGTTTAGTATAAACGTACCTTTGTTTGCTGGGTATTATATATATATATATAATACAGGGTGGGCCACAAGTCGCTTTAACGAAGCGAGTTTCGTTGTCAGGCTACTTATCGTCCACCCTGTATATTGAACCTCATAATTCCAATCTGGAAGAAACTTCTCTGATAGTTTCATGAAAGCAAAATCGGAAAAGCTTCTTTTTTTTTCACCTTTTTTCATATATATATAAAAATTCCAGTCTAATATTTTCAGTTTTATATTGCAAGAAGGACAAATTCTTTTAAAAAAATGCATTCAAACTTTCTGTTCATTCAGATTTTTTTAAATTTATTTTTTCATTTAGTTTCCGTTCGATTATATTTATTGGAACATCTTTTCACGTGACTTTTTTTCTGTTGCACGCCTGTACTATATATATATATATATATATATATATTGAACCCAATGGCAAAATCCAATTATTATCAGATAATAAAGATAATTATTATTATTATTATTATTATTAGATAATAAAGATGTAAAAACAGATAATAAAAAGAAAAATTTAACCACACTTACCAACTTGAAAGCTATGACGACGCTTGTAGTTTGATGTGACAGGTTTCCGGAGATGATGTTTGGCAGGCATTTTCGATGTACGAAAAAATGGAAATTTATCTACGACAAATATTACTTTACAATTTCTGTAATTTGTACGGGTTGTAAAACTATATTTGAAAAGGTCTAAAGTTCAACTTAGGAGACGAATAGTCGTTAAGTCAAATAAATGTTCCGGCGCGAATCCACATTGAAATGACACTGACACAAACTATTTTTGAAACGCGTTTAGATTACTTTTCCTTCACTGTTGTTGAACTGTTGTCCAAAGAAATGCTGGAGGTTCACTGTTAGTTGTACTATTATAGTTGTACTACGATAGTTGCACTATTATTTGCGCTGTTAGTTGTACTATTAGTACTTAATCACTTGAATACATGAAACGTCATACGAAGATAGGCCATTTTAATGGTGCTAAATTGAGTCCTTTTCCTGAAGTTAATTTCACGAAGAGGGGAAATTCTTTTCGAGGACACTCAAATCCATGTCATACATCTGGAAAACAAAAAAGAAAAAATTAACTCAGTTTTGTCAATTTTAACTAAAAAGTAAACTTTATATATACAGGGTGGGCCGAAAGTCTGGATCCATAGGAAAATATTTATTTTAATACATAAATTACAACAAATGGTAAATACTTAAAATGAATATCAACTTGGAGAACGCAAGAGAGCAACTCGCTCCTCCACCAAGCCAGGCCAGGAGGCGGGGCCACCAACTTGACCTTCGTGTGAAGAAAGACCGACGCACGAAACCGCAACAAGGTTAACGAGGTGTATATACATACATACGATATACTGTGTGTGTGTGTGTGTGTATATATATATCATATATAAATGTGTGTGGGGGGGAGTACGAAGACCATCCTTTTCTACATAATGGCCCAGGGATGTCCACTTTATAAGCAACGTGCTCAACCAAACAATACTCATAAAAACGCACAATTTGAACCACGGCAACAGACGGCGTAATAACAAGTCATACACAATAAATGTTCACTTCCAGAATTAAAGAGGAACTGCTTTCACATTGCGAAGTGGGAGGGGCTAAGGTGGTTCCCATGGAGAATGCGTATGAGAGAGAGAGAGAGAGAGAGAGAGAATCCTTATTTCTATAGTTTTTTTCCCAATTATAATCTAACTTTTTCTCATCAACAGAAAAAAAAAGTTATCGATAATTAAAACAAGTCTAAACCAATGTAAACCAATGTAAACAAGTCTAAACAAGTCTAAACAAGTCTAAACAAGTCTAAACTAGTCTTTGATGCGTTTAAACCTTTCCTTTCTGCTTTGTCTATCTCCATAATCTGCATCTCAGAGTTAAACAAGCGATAAAAGTCCAATTTCTGATCCGTGGACTTTCACACCGAAATGAACCATCAAAGGACTTTTTATCAGTTCCTCAATATATTTTCTCCAAAATTTCCATCAAACTCACGTGACCTCATTTTAAAATTTAATCAAAAAATAAATTAATAAAAGCGTCGTAAATCCAAATTCATTAATGAGGGCAAGGGTCTACAACACTTACAACACTTCTTTCATCGGTTTAGTGTTTAGTTCTTTTCCCATTAATCTTTGTTTATTTACTGTTTCGAACAGATTTGCTTTACATCGCTCAGGGGTGTGTTTTTGTTTAAAAGTTTAGGCCTTTTTTTCTGGTAGTTTAACCCTATAACGACGACTGGGTCGAATACGTACCGTTTCAAATACGCATTTAATGAATATTGATTATTAGTGACGATTATCGTAATAAAATATATTGTAGTAACTTTCGGACGATTATTATAACAAATTTTTCATTGTTCAAAAGACATGTCAGAGAGAATACAAGTACTGTACTTCGTTTCACTATAAATGACGTACAATTTTTAAATAAGCTATCTTAACTCCAGAAGGGGCCAGTGTGGGACCGCACCACATAGCGACTAGCGTCGTCGGGTCTACGTAACCCCATAATGAAAGTTACACGTATTTAATTCAATCTATAATTTATCGTTATTAAACAACAAATAAAAATGAACTTATTTACAATAAAAGAGATCATTTCCAGAAACATAAATATACTTTTATCATAATAGGCCACGTTGCATTACCAACATCGTTCACAATTTATATACGTGATGTCATGACACTTATTTCGATTGGATTCATTACTCAAATAATAAGTGAATAATATACATTCAGTATTGTTAATTGGAATGTACTTAAATTAGGAAATGATTCTTATTTTAAAGAAAACGGTAATTTCGCCTAAGAAATTTATTTATTTCTTTTAAGTTCTATGAAAAATGAATGCGTAGAATATGCCCGGGTAGGGTTACAAAATTTGTTTGAGGTTTTTTTTTTGGGAAGACCAATTTTTTCTTCAAATTTTAACTAGATTTCTTGAACGGTTACAACAACAAAAAATTAGAAAATTTTTATTAAAAGAATGTTTAACAATGCTTGATTTTTGGATCAAATGCAGGACTATCCCACAGAATGCAGGACGTCTGCAACCCTAGCTCCAATACAATACGGGGAGAAGTTGTGAAGAGGGAGAGAAAGCTGCTGCTGCTGCTACTAGTACTACTACTACTAATAAAATAATAATAATAATAATAATTATTATTATTATTATTATTATTATTACAAATCACTCATCATCATCATCTATATATCTCGAAGTTGGATAAAAGCCAATTCTTTCTTCAATTTCAGAACCCTTTCCCTTAATACATATACGTGTGTGTGTGTGTTATATATATAATATATATATATATATATATATATATATAACATTGTTTTATCTGTTTCATCTATATTCTTGTAAAATTAAAACTAAGTAATGGTTGTAAGTTTCTGCAAAGTACAGAACAAAAACTACAAGACATTTAGTAGAATTTATTGATATATATAATATATACATATATACAGTGTGTGTGTGTGTGTGTGTGGTGTGTGTGTGTGTGTGTGCGTGCGTGCTATTTCTGATTCTGTATACTCCTTGTACATTTAATGCATCTAACTTGGAAATTTTAACTGTATAGTTTAAACTGTATAATTCGTACTTTACCGTATCAACTACTGTACAACTACTCTATTTCATTCAGGTAAGATACGATATACCCATTTTGATAAAATACGGTATACGGTATAAAATATGGTATAAAATATATAGATTTTAACAAATGTATATAGTTTATACCGTATGTTTATCATTATCGATATATTACACCACCACCTCATAGCGAGGTGTGTGTGTACTATTTACACTGTTAATATACAACGTCAACATTGTATATCATATTGGGCGCCCCCCTTCCCCTAAAAGTGGGGTACGGAAGACTTCACCATAAGCTCCTGATAATAAAGTCAATAAAAACTTTTCGCAAAGTGAAAACTTCAGGATTAATTATTTTGTCTTCTTGCTCCAACGAGTTATGAAACAATTTTGAAAGTTAGCTACACCCCATCCACGACCCGCCCCCCCCCCAAAAAAAAGCCCCTGAAGTAAGTGAAAATTTGGGTAAAAATTAATATTATTTAATTTTTTCAAGGAGGAGGGGCCTAGGGCGGACGCTCACAAAAATGCCCCATTCTCCCCACTGAAAAAGGAGAGAGCCGAAATCAAGGTCCAAAGATTTCGAGATGCCTGGACACACTGCGTTTGAAAGATTGGAGGACACAGACAGGGGAAAAGATGGATTGAGGAAGATCGTTCCAGAGTTGAACGGTTGAGTAGGTGAAAGATTGAAAATACCGATTCACCCTTGCGTTAGAGAGTTGGACAGAAAATGATTGAGTATGTGTCGAAAGTCTGGTACTGCGTGCTCTCCTTAAAGGAGGAGGCATGCAGTCAAAGAGTTCAGAAAAGCAGTGTCCGTTATAATAGCGAAAGTAAAGAGAGAGAGAGGGGGATTGAAGAGTCAGTCAGTAAGAGGCGGGGAATTAATGAGACGAAGTCTTTGATTCCACCCGGTCAAGTAAAGCCGTATGGGTTGAGCCACCCAACACACGAGAAGCATACAGGGGCGGAGAAGACATATGTATAAAGTAGTGATGGGACGATTAATCGGAATCGGAAGAATCGAGCATTTTTCAGGAATCGGAATCGGAATCGAGTGAATTGTACCATGATTTCCGATTCTTAAAACGATTCTTTAACTTTTAATTGAACCAGTTTTGCAATGTAAACTTTAAAATTTAAATGAAAGAGGATAACAAATTTCATTTTTATTGTATTGTAGCTATACATTAAAACATGTATATCCATGATGTGTAATCAAGAAGATTAAAATGAATTGTTACAACTTAGTTGATTTTTATTTTTAAACCAATCTATTATAATTTATAATTTATATTACCATACTCATAATGTAAATAGTTAATCTTACAAGAGTAAAATATGACAATTTCCAGAAAAACAAGTATAGAATTATATTTAAAAATATTGAGAATCGGAATCGAGAATCGTATCGGAATCGAGACTTTTTAGTGGTATCGGAATCGGAATCGTTAAAAATTTTGGTATCGTCCCATCACTAGTATAAAGACAGCAACTAACTGGGGGGTGAAGAAATTGTGGAGCCGCTACAGCACACCTAACCTCTTAGAAGCTGTTTTGGAAAGAGAGTATATGTGATCTTTCCAGGAAAGATCACGAGAAAAGGAAACGCCAAGAATGTTAAGAGAAGAGGAAGGATTGAGTTGTGTATTGTTGAAGGCAAGGGGTTACTCGTGCGGAAGATTGTGACGAGCAGACAGATGAAGGACAGGTTTTTGAGGCATTGAAATCCACAAGGGCTTCCGTGCCCCAGTCAGAGATGGTAGAAAGATCATAGGTCAGCTGCGCCATAGCCATCTCACGCGAAGTATTGAGTAACTGTTGAGGGGGACGCTTTGTGAAGAGGGTGAAGTGAATAGTGGAATCATCAGCATAGGAGTGGATAGGACAGGAATTGTGAGATAGAATGTATTCCACTTTGGAAATGAAGTACTCAAAGAGTTTGGGTAGTTAGTAGAATTCGGAGAAAGGTTGAGAGCTCAGATGTAGATGCATTTAGTTTGAGATTGGCATGCAAGTCGTAGCTAGAGGGTGTAGTACTTGAAGGATTCAAGTTGGGAATACGAGAACAACCCAGCTAACAATTTTACGGAGATACAACGTTGTCACAAGGTTGCATTTTAGCGTTATGACGTAGATATAATGTAAATTTGTGTGGTCTCAGTTACGTCTTCACAACGTTGTGATATTACGTAAACTTCACGTATAGGATATTCGAAAAGTCCCGTCACCCCCTACAAAATATACATATTGTAATATCAATTTTATTTTTGTATGATTAATAGTATTTATATGTGGTAGGTGTAATTTGAGAAACAAGTCACTAGCAATACAATAGTAAATACAGTTACTAATCAAGAATATGTGTGTGTGTGTGCACACCATCATTTTCGTAACAAAGAATTATGCGCCTCCATGTGCGGTGTGAGAATCGACGCAGCATTGCTGGAGTGATTGCACCAAATGCATCTTGAACAGCGGGTTTCAGTTCCTCTGTTGTACGGTAACGCACCGGGATACGTTCTGCTTGACGAAACCCCATAACACATTGTCACATGAAGACAGATCTGGACTTCGGGGCGGCCACTCAAGAGGTGATCGTTTCCAAAGTGATTTTTTCGGTGAACGAGCCACCGATGTAATCACACCTTCACATTGTTGGTCTTCCCGACCGTGGTCTGTCCTTGATGGAGCCAGTTTCAAACAGCTTTTTCTCCCAGTGTAATACCGTCTTGTTTGGTGGTGCAGCCTTATTGAATCTTGTGTTGAAATCATTCTGGATATCGTGCATCGTTTTGCCAGTATGTGACCTTTCGTGAGCCCATGTGCTCGTCACTATCCTTTCCTCCAGAGTGTAAGTGGACTGGTCTGCCATTGTTCACACAACTCTAATACCTGGAAAAGAAAAAAAAAATGTCGATGAATCACATATAAATATAATTACTCATACAAAAATAAAATTGGTATTACAATATGTACATTTTGTAGGGGGGTGACGGGACTTTTCGAACACCCTGTAGATACAACATTGTCTCGTCGTTAAAAGGCTAGAACTTGGTCCAACAAAGGCGCCCTATTTGAAATAGTAGTATGCCGTATGTAACTCCGTTACAATTCTGTAACAAAAAATAATGTAATACGAAACTATATGCTATGGATGTAAAGCCTTACGTGCAGACAACGTCTATGGTACGTACAAAAAAATTACATCAACAGTTTACTTGTACTTCACGTGTATACAACGTCATTATGCAACGTTGTATCAACGTTGCAATATAACGTTTAAGTTTTACGTTGCTTAAACGTTATATTGCAACGCTGATACAACGTTGCATAATAGCAATGTATACAGGTGAAGTACAAGTAAACTGCTGACGTAATTTTTTTGTACGTACCATAGACGTCTGCACGTAAGGTTTTACATCCATAGCATATAGTTTCGTATTACATTATTTTTTGTTACAAAGTTGTAAGGAGTTACATACGGCATACTACTATTTCAAATAGGGCGCCTTTGTGTTGCTACGTCAGTCAGTCAAAGTCAATTTCTGACATGACAAAGATTCAACCAGGATACAACGTTGTATTTTCGTAGTGTGTTTGTAAGGAAGTTAGGTTGTTGCGTCCATACACTGTACGCAACATATAACATTTAGAATGAAATGGAGTATAGAGAAATTTGGAAGGTACAGAAAAGGGGTTGTTGTCAGTTGTTCCAGACACCTGGGTTTCAGTGGGGATAAGGCGAGGTTTAGAGCAGGGGTTTTCAAACCGTGTTCCGCGAGAACTTGATGGGGTTCAGTGGGGCATGTCATGAGAGACCGAGGAGGAGAGAGAGGTAAGATAAAATAATATTAACTGGCATGGATGAATTTACGATATATATTCTGCGAATTCAGTGATTGTGTTTTGAAAGGCGTAGGCAAAGAGAGAATGGACGAGAGAGAGAATTTTAATTCAAACGATGAGATATCCAGAATAAGTGTTGCCCTCTCGCAGCCACAGTAAGAAACGAGCCCATTTTGTAAACAAAACACAGCTGATGACCGCAAGCACTGGTCTGATTGATTTGGTGAGTTTTTCTATGTTTTAAGGTTTAGTTTTCTCAGTTCGCGGAAGTTATGATCACAGTAATGTAATATTGAACTTTTATCCAAAGAAAAGCAATCACATCCAAGTCATTGAACATTTATTTGTTTGATTAACTATTAAAATTACTCCTCAATAACTGTAAAATTCCTCTCTTTTAATTATAAACTTTAATTTTACAATAAACATGATATTTTTATATTTATAATTTCTTTTATGCTGATAGTAACGTGGGGAGGGGAATTTAAAATAAATAAGTCAATAAAAGTAAATTGTCTTTTTTTTTTTCTCGCAAATTTCTAAACTTATACATTTTTTTTTGTGAAATTCATAACTGTGTACGTAAAATTTCATAAATTACATAAATAAACTGCAGTGAGCATAAATTGTGTTTTATTACCATTTGCTTTATATCATTAAAATTTTACCTGTTGGTCAAGGTTCCGTGAATTTTTTTTTTTTTTTTTTTTTTTAAATAAAGGTTCTGTGGGGCTTCAAAAAGTTTGAAAAACTCTCGTTTAGAGAAGGAGAGGTGTTGTTAAACAGATTCAAAATTTGAGGAAAGGCACGAATATTGTGAAATTTTGTGAAAAGTGAATCAGACACAGGTTCAGGACATCTCGAATGGGTAATAGAAGAACCAGTCCCGCTGCCGGGTCTACGCCGGTACCGGCAGTGGGAAGCCAGAAGTGGGAACATTTATGCCATTTTTTGTCCTTTCTATTTTAATTTTGAAAAGATTGTGTCGTGTGTAAAGTACATGTATGTGTATGGAGAAAAGAGAGGGAGAATTGTGTGTTTAAGAGCATGCTAAACTGATCACAGGGTAAATGAGACACGGAAAAAGATCAGCTAAGGAGGACAGTAATAGGAGAAACGGGAGTTCTAGCACTCTGTCTCCTGCCGAGCGTCCCCCATGGAGTAATTATTGGTCTCTACAATCTTCTAAAAGGAGATTGTAGACACTAGTACATACAGGGTATTTATAAATTCTTAATCTATTTCGTTAAGTTTTTATTTGCCCAATAAATTTACCACAGAAGTTAATGGGCGTATACTGTATTTAGTGTGTTCCTTCTGGAAGGGGTCTGAAACAGGCGCTCGCACAAAATCGAATGAATTGTACTCCGCACAGCAGCAATTCTCGAACTGGGAGTGTCAAATCCTTATTCTGAAAACAATGAACAAAAACACTAGTATGGTTCAGGTTTTTGTATGTGATAAATTCTTCTGTAAACCCTTCGAAATAATACGCTTCAAATGGCCAAGGATTTTTGTACACTACTCTGTGACAGTGACGAAGCTAGAAGCGATCGTAATATATCATCAGCCAACGTAGGAAGTATGCTACTTTGTCTTTTTTTATAAATTAGTAACGCTTTGAATATACTTTAACAGGTAATTAATACATTTTCTTTATTATTCCTGGACTCTTAATTTCAATCTTGTCCCGCGGGCACATCTACATATTTTATTTCGGCCCGCAGCCGAAATAAGTTTGAGACCCTTCCCTGCCTTACGACGTATTTCCAGTTCGTACCAAATTTCTACCAAGCATACTTAACCAGTACGTGACAAGAGTGAAAATACTGACACGTTCTGAGATGATTGAATTTATAAGCCTTCGTCTCTCTGGATTGCTGTATTTTTCTTTACTGTATGCAGAAGGAGGGAACAAGGGCGAATGCCCGCAAAAACACTCCTCCAATAGAAGAAGAAGAAGAGAGCCAAAATCAAGGACCAGGGTTTTCAAGACGCCTGGATACACTGCGTTTAAAAGACGCAAGGTCATAGACAGGAGGAAAGATGGATTGAGGAAGACTTCCAAAGTTGAACGGTTGAGTAGAAGAAAGATTGAAAATACCGATTAACCCTTGTGTTACAGTTGGACAGAAAAGGAATGAGAATGTGTTGAAAGTCTGGTACTGTGTGCTCTCCTTAAAGGAGGAGGCATGCAGTTAGAGAGTTCAGAAGAGCAGTAGTCCATTATAATAGCGATAGAGAGAGAATGAGGCAACATTGAGGAGGAGAGAGAGGGATTGAAGAGTCAGTCAGTAAGCGGGGGAGAACTGACGAGACGAAAAGCCTTTGATTCCACCCGGTCACGTAGAGCTGTGTTGGTTGAACCATCCCACACATGAGAAGCGTACTCCATACAAGGGCGGACAAGACCCCTGTACAGAGAGAGCAACTGAGTCGGGGTGAAGAAAATGCGGAGGCGGTACAACACACCAAACTTCTCAAAAGCTGTTTTGGAAAGAGAGTATACGTGATCTTTCCAAGAAAGATCACGAGAAAAGGAAACGTCAAGAATGTTAAGAGAAGAGGAAGGATTGAGTTGTGTATTGTTGAAGGTGAGGGGTATAGTCGTGTGGAAGTTTGTGACGAGTAGACATATGGAGAAACCGAGTTTTTGAAACTCGGAGATAGCAGAAAGATCAGAGGTCAGGTGTACCATAGTCGTCCTACACGAGAACCAGTAGCGCCCACAGGGTTTTCTGACAGGAGAGTGGGGGGGGCACTTCCACTACGTTATCTGTATATACATTATATAATATTATATATATATATATATATATATATATATATATATATATATGTGTGTGTGTGTATATATATATATATAATTATATATATATATATTGATAATTTATAGACGATATTTAAGATAACACCTTATTGTATAAGTAATTTGGAGTATTTCTACTATTATAAGTTAAACAAAAGCAATGAAAGCACACTAACACATAGATAACAATTTAATATAAAAAAATTGTCAGCTGTTGCATGTAAATCTGAAGTTGTTTCACCAGTATAAAAACTTTTCAGAAAAAAATAAAAAATGTGGGTAAATAATTTGATGTCGCTTACTTTATTTGCACCTACAATATTGCAAAATTTTTAGATTCAAACAAGGCTCTATATATATATATATATATACAGGGTGTTTCAAAAGTCCCTCATTATTTTTAAAATTTTATTAAAATAGCAATTACAAGAGGAACCAAATGACAATTTGGTTGCTGAGTCTACGATTCATGAGAATTTTGGTGGCATCAAACTTGGCTTCATAAGTCTACTGGAAAGTCACTGGTACACCTCAACGTGGGCACCGTCTTTTTCGAAACAAGCGAGCCACCGTTTTACGCATTCTTGGCCGACATTGGACAACATTTCGGGAGTAACAGAAGCACACGCATTCCTGATCCGTTCTTCTAGTGTGGGGAGGACTCGCGGCTTGGTGGCCTACACTTTGCTCTTAATGTAGCCCACAAAAAGAAGTTGCATTGGGTAAGATCAGGCGAGCGAGCAGCCCATTCGATGGGACCACGGCGACCAATCCACCGATCCGGGAACTGCTTATTCAGAAATGAGCGAACCTCACGCGAGTAATGAGCAGGAGCACCGTCTTGCTGGAAAATGACTTCTTGCATGTCAGCTACAGCTGAAAGTTGGGGGATGCAGAACTCCTGAAGCATACGAAGGTAATTGTCTCCGTTGACGTTCACGGAATTTCCATCTTGATCCCGGAAGAAGAACGGACCAATCAGCCCAGCTGAGGAGATGGCACACCAGACGACCAATTTCGGCGTGTCGCTTTCATGTTCACGGATCTCCGCAGGATTGAGAGTTCCCCAGATGCGGGTGTTGTGCCGATTGACGCGACCAGAAAGGTGGAAGAGAGCTTCGTCGCTGAACCACATGTGCTCCAGGATCGATGGGTCTCTTTCGTAGTGATGCAGTAGTGTCTCACACATCTCCACCCGGCAATCGTAGTCTTGAGGTTCCAGCTTCTGAACCACCTGGATCTTGTACGGATACAGCTTGAGACCACGCCGCAAAGTCCGTTGGATAGATGTCGCGCTGATGTTCAGTTCCGCAGCAGCTCGCCGAATGGACTTTCCTTGACTCTGAGTAAACGCCTCACGGACAGTTTCGACATTCTCCTCACTCCGCCCACTTCGAGGTCTTCCTGATCGTGGTTTGTCCTTTACGGATCCGGTCTCCATAAACTTCCGGTGGGTGGCGACGATGGTGTTCCTATCCGGTGCATAATGCTGTCCGTAGACTGCCCGGAATCGTCGCTGCACTTCGACCACAGATTGAAAAACCTCCTGCCATGCAGCGATTTTACACCTCTGCTTTAGAGTCAGCATGGTAGCAGAAGAAAACGGAGCAAAACTTCAAATGTAGACTCAAAAAAAATTCTCAACTACTGAGTAAGAGTTTACCACAAGATGAACGTCGTTGGTCGATTAGCTGCAAAGAAAATTGAAAATCAAATTAGTGAGGGACTTTTGAAACACCCGGTATATATATATATATATATATATATTATATTATATAATATATATATATATATATATATACAGGGCGTCCCAAAAAAATGTATACACACTTTAACAGCTGATAGCTCAATTGATGTTTCTTTCTTTCCAAGTTAAACCCATTAGAATTAATAATGGCAGTCAGACTAAGCTTTGAACAAAGGAAATTCATTCTAAAATGCTACTGGAAGTGTGAAAACGCAGTTGAAGTGCAAAGACAGTTTAGGAGGGAGTTTCAAACAGATCCACCAACGCGACTTACCATCATTCGAATTAGAGATAAGTTTGAAGCCGATGGAACTGTTCAGAATGTCCACAAGAAGCGTTCCGGAAGACCACGGACATCGACAAGCCCCACAAAGCAAGAAAGAGTACTGGAAACGTATCACCAAAGTCCAAGAAAATCTGTGCGGCAAGCGAGTCGTGAGGTAGGAATTTCAGAATCGTCTGTCCAACGCATTTTGAAGCGCTGTCAATGGAAGTTACATTCCAAGATTAGTCCATGCTATTAATGAAGATGATGATGATGATCCGGACCGAAGAGTGGAGTATTGCGAGTGGTACTTGGCACGATGTGGATGTGGATTGGACGAAGGGGTTTCGTAGAATACCCTCCGCGTTCACCAGACCTCACACCACTAGACTTTTTTTTATGGGGATACTTAAAAGACAAAGTCTACGCTATAAAACCTGCAACAGTCGCTGAATTGAGAGCAGCCATTGAACGAGAATGCACACAAATACCAAACGAAATGTTTCGTGATGTTTGCGATTCCATTGCTTCGCGTTATCAGCAGTGCCTGGACCAGAACGGACGTCAGTTTGAAAACAGGCGTTGACAAAACAATTAAATAATGTCTGTAGATTCTATTACATTTTGAAAATGAAATGTATTTTAATAAACACTGCCTTTATAATTATTTAAAGTGTGTATACATTTTTTTGGGACGCCCTGTATATATATATATATATATTAAAGTGTAAAAATCATTATCGTATATTTTCGGTAGATTTTCCATATTTTTATAATTTTGGTAGATTTATATTTTATCAAAGAATTTCTATTTTTTGTATCAACTCGTAAATTTGGTAAAAATCCAAAAATTTTGGTGGTAACACTAATTTTTATTTCTGAGCATCTTATGTACATATGTAATGTTATAATGTTTCAGACCAACAAAGACCCTTGGATCCACTCATGGCTGGTCTACCTAACTGTGTTCGTAATTGTGTATTGTGCATGTCCTCCGTGGTGGCGGAGGGGACCTACAATTTTACGTGGGTTCCGAACCACAAGAACATAAGAAATTTTTACAGTGGGCACACTAGGGGCCACTTCGGCCCATCGAGGTGGCTCCACTATGTAAAAACTGCCTGTACATTGGTAACGACCAATTTTTACAAAACTAAACAATTATGAATTTAAAACTAAAGACAGAATCTCTGGATCCAGAGGATCAAGTCATAATAGACTACTATCCACAAATATGTTACACTCCTTATCCATTTATAACCGACATGCAAATATATCAGATCCAAGGAATCCAGTCAATTTCATTACGGTATCCATCTGCTTATAGGAAAAGTTTCATACAAGTACAAATAATATTAATAGTTATATATGTTACAGTCAAAGTGTGTAACCAGCCATTTCGCGTAATGGCTGTTTCACTTGGTCATTTCGCGAAATGACTAAAATCTTCAGCCATTACGCGAAATGGCTGAAATTCTACCTTGGTCATTTCGTGAAATGGCTAAAATTACTTTTGTCATGAATTCATAGAAATAACAAACATCACAATAAAATTGGAAACCTTTATTTAACTAACTAAATCTGCTAAAACATATATACATCCACAGGTCTGTTCAAATAAGTGAGAAACACACTTCAAATACACATTTGAATACATTTGAACACATTTGAATTTTCAATATAGAGTTTTTCAAATACTAACCGGGCCTTCAATGTTATTCCGATGTCCGCCACTGAAGGCCCGGTTAGGTCAGCTGTATACCCTTGACAATTGGTTAGGTTAAGTCGTGTTATTTTCGTTAAAACTAACGAAAATAACACAACTTAACCTAACCAATTGTCAAGGGCATACAGTTGACCTAACTGGGCAAATGATCGTGTACAAAATGACCAGGTGGAATTTCAGCCATTTCGCGTAATGGCTGAAAATTTTAGTCATTTCGCGAAATGACCAAGTGAAACAGCCATTTCGCGAAATGACTAAAAGTTTCAGCCATTACGCGAAATGGCTGGTTACACACTTTGACTGTAACATATACATATTATGGACGACGCGGGAGGTACGTGTCCAAGTACCCCTTCCCCTGCGGGCACTACTGACGAGACGTGGGGCAGAGATTGGCGCCAAAATTCAAAAAACAGCCTGCTCCAACAAATGCCAAACATTAGTCTGGTGGTGAACACGTTCTAAAAGATCGCGTCTGTCGTAAATGAAGAACATTCCCGACGGCTAGTGTATCCGTGTAACGTGTTCGAGACTAGTGTCGACTGATGGGATTAATGCCGGGATATGGGGATACAGACAGTGATGTGACATACTATTTGGGAGTTCATTTTTTTCTTTTTTTTACTTTTTTTAATCAACCCCTCAAACACCATTTTTGTTCCAAAGTAATTATATTTAAAATATCAACCTAAAAGTGATCACACAATGCAAAAACTCTTACGTTATGTCTTAGGATCATATAAACTCTTACTGTTGAATATTGAAAGTAATTTACTATGATTAATTTCTAATATAAATTACCAAAATCTCTTAAAATTTTACTCAAATGCGAATCAGTTAAATACCTTAGAAAATACTAACCTCAAAAGGGATCAAATAATGCCGAAAACCTTCTTCGACCACGTACAAAGACCATATTAACTCGAGTTCATAATAATTAAGAGTAATTTATTAGTTTAATTTATAACATATTAATTACATATCAGTAAATACTTTGATATTATAGCGTGGCCTATGATGATGGTATGGGTTGGGATTTTGGATCACGTGAAGATCAGGGCCCCCAACCTTCGTTAGTTAGCCTTATAAGGCTAACTAACGAAACCATCACGACTTAACCTAACCATTAGTCAAGGGCGTACAGTTGACCTAACGATTGGTTAGGTTAAGTCATGATATTTTCGTTAGTTAGCCTTATAAGGCTAACTAACGAAGGCTGGAGGCCCTGATCTTCAAGTGATCCGGGATTTTTAATGATATAAGCTTTTCTGTCCTTGAATGCTCCAAACGGAAAATATAGAAGAGTTCAAAATATTATGTATCCTCTTGGGCCTAGTCTTAACATTAATTAATTTAATATCTATTATAATTTTTACACGTATGTTACATATTTTTTTGATAATATTTAGGAAAATATTTTATTGGTTATATACTTATTTGAAATAAAAAATTGAACATAGATCTACAGGGTAGAGCATAGGCTGAATAACTAAATTTAATTAAAAACTTTCATATATTTGAATTATACGTAGAGAATATTCTTTGGTTTTTACACCATATAATAAATAATTTATTAAAACTACACAGGGTACTTCAAAAAAAAATTTACCACTTAATATGGCGCTAATATATCATTACTTACCACTTATAGTTTGTGGGTTTGTTTTTTTGTTTTGTTTATGTAAATATTTGGGTGCTCTTCAAATATGTGCTCTACCGCGAAACTGTGATCTACCATATTCCAACTAATATTCCATATTTCAGACTAACTAACGAAAATATCACGTCTTAACCTAACCAATCGTCAAGGGCGTATAGTTGACCTAACGAGTGGTTAGGTTAAGTCATGATATTTTCGTTAGTTAGCCTTAAGGCTAGTTTCACGGTAGAGCACGTATTGGAATATGGTAGATCACAGTTTCGCGGTAGAGCACATACTGGAAGAGCACCAATATTTGTGTTTATTTCCTTGTTTTTTAATAATTTTTCAAAGATTGTGCGAGTGATTAATGAGTGAAGTATATCTATTTTCTATGTAAAATGATTTTCCATTGCAAAGAGGAAAAAAAAGCGGTTTAAATAAAAAAAAAAAAAATTTTTAAACACTCGGTAGATACATTGAAATGAATTAATGATACCACGGTTTGGTATATATATATATATATGTGTGTGTGTGTGTGTGTGTGTGTGTGCCCATAAACTACAATTATAAAAAGAACGAACGTATTAAAAAAAAATTAAATCCGAACGTCAGACGTCTTATTTTCGACAGAAAATACTTGAGTGGAGTTCGCCAGATTTTTGGAGAAGCAAAATTTTTTGGAGTAAAAATTTTTTTGGAATAAGTCTATACGAAAATTTCTAGGGAAAAAAAAAAATTCTTTAATCTCTATAGTCATTCTAGTGCAGACTTTACCGACATTTTGACTGCTTTCATTCGTTTTTTTTAATGCCGGATAGTTTTGCTGAAATTACAAATAAAGCCTTCAAAAGAAAAAAAAAGAAAATAAAGTTTTTGGAATGTTTACTTAAAAATTAACCCCCCAAAAATAATTTTCACAATTAAGACAACACTTTTAATTTAAAAAGGGACAGAGCAAAAGCTATTAAGATACAAATGAAAATGTTTGGTTTAATTTGGTGCAGTGAATGACTTCTATATATTTAACTTGGCCAACACTATTTTCATTGAAATACCGCTACTCCATCAATCTAGCGGTTACTTCTTTCTCTACGCTGTAATGCCGGCCGCATACAGGATCGTCTTGCGACTGACGACTTGGGTCGTGACAGCCCAAGTCGTCAGTCGCAAGACGATCCTGTGTGCTGCCGGTCTAAGCGTCAGCAGTAAAGTTCCCTATGACATAAAAATCTTAAGTCGTTTGGTTCCCTATTACATGTCAAAGAAATTAATGAAAGATTCCTCCTCTCAGAATCTGATAAGAAATTGGGGACTGCATAAACACTAACCGGGAACTTAATGGCTCTCTTTTTGACCTTGTGTACTAGAAAACTATACCCAAAAGGGAATCTATACGGTGAACGTTAAGAGCAGTTTATTACTCGGAACACTGAAGTTACAAAATCCAAATGAGGTACTTCAATTCGAATGCTTTACGAACTTTCCTCTTTAGAGTATTGTGCAAAGGGCAACTTTGGAAAAATGTATCTCAAACATCCCCAGTAACAATAATTAGTTTATTTTTGACTTCTGACAATTTAGGTTTTATGGGGAAGTATACATCGATATGCGGAAATATAGGATGCAACTTTTCTAAGTTACTTATAGGTGTATTACACACACACACACACACACACACACACACACTTAAAACAAAAGTTGTTTTTGATAGTTGATGTAATTTTCGTTTTCATTTAGAAAATACAAAAACTTCAATCTAAGAGTTTATACTTGAAAATATTTAAAAATTCAAACCTCTCATTCAACCTCTCAGACCGAGGAAAAAATTGGCCAAGGTCTCATTCATAATTAAGAAAGCTAGTGCAGTACTCCCAAAACATGTTCTTCGATCCACATACTTCACCATGGTGTACCCACACCTACAATACTGCATCAGCGCTTACGGTAGCACACGTCAGTTTTCGCTACAGCCATTGATAGTAATGCAAAATATATTGGTTAGGAAAATTCATAAATCGAACGAGCATAATGAAAGTACAGATCAAATGTCCCATTAAAAATTCTCAAATTAAGAGAAATCTACAAACTAAACATTGCCTCATATATGTATCAAATCGTCCATAATACTACGCCAGAAATCATCCAAAACAAACTATTAGCTTCCCAAACACAACACCGCTTTAACACAAGACAATCAGACACGTACATCAGAAAACCAAATTATACCTTAGAGTCTAGTACCTAGATTGTGCGAAGAGATCCTTATCTTTAATTGGTTCAGATCTTTGGAATTCATTTGATCAAGAGATAAAACAATGTAGGACATTAAAAATCTTCGAAAGGAAACAAAGACAAATTCATCAACTCATACAAGCCATAACTCTGCATCGCCTGTCTTATTTCAACTAACAAAATTAACCTACATACTCCTGTTTCCATATTTATTCCTATATTTCTTATAACAAAAAAAAATGGATCATATGTAGAATTCGGACCCCTACCAAGGTTGGGGTCCGAATTCTACATTAGCGGAAGGTTGGGGTCTGTATTCTCCATTTGGCTTGTTTAAGCTACTCTTTAACTATTTGAGTTTCTACATTTGCCTTAACATCCGAGGCCATGTTTAAGCTACGCCAAAAAAGTTTTATTAAATCAATGCATGGATGTAGATCACACTTAAATTCATACTTAGACGAATTTATGTGGCATGAAAGACACATAAACAATATGTTTTTCCAATTTTGTGATACCATTTTTTCACAATATCCTTTTAATTAAACTTTCACTTAATAAGATTGGATCAAATGTAGAATTCGGACCCCAGCCTTCTTTAGTTAGCTTTATAAGGCTAACTAACGAAAATATCATGACCTAACCTAACCAATCGTCAAGGGCGTACAGTTAACCTAACGATTGGTTAGGTTAGGTTGTGATATTTTCGTTAGTTAGCCTATAAAGCTAACTAAAGAAGGCTGGGGTCCGAATTCTACATTTGATATAAAATTTTACAATTGTGTGATTTTAATGGTTTTTATTTGTGATAATAATAATAAAATTTTCTATAAACCTTTAAATTGTTTATTGATGTCCTTATACGATTCGTTTGGGGTCTGGCTTCTATAATCTATACATTAGGGGAAAGTTGGGGTCTGGATTCTACATTAGGGGAAAGTTGGGGTCTGGATTCTACATTAGGGGAAAGTTGGGGTCTGGATTCTCCATTAGGGTTACCTGGGGTCCGAATTCTACATATGACCCAAAAAAATAATAATAACCAGTAAAATATAATATAATCATTAAATTTATATATTTTAATTATATTTCAGCGTCTAATATCAAAATAAATACGAAGGTATAATTTTAGCTGAATACCTAGAGTATTATATGCAATTGTGTGTAGGTATGTGAATGTGTAATCTTAGCTGAATATCCTATTCCTAACTGTATGTATTTCTAAACATATGTTTGTAGCTTACAAATAATTTCCATGTACTTTTCTCTCTTTGCCTCTCTATCTTCGCTACTCTGCACTATCTATTAAGATTTACCATAGAACTCTCTTCCGCCAATAAAGCATGAAATTTGCTTGTTAATGGCAGTTCTTTGCTTTGTAAATATACGAAGGCATTACTGTCCCGTTTGTCCGAATGTACAATGGGCATAAATGTATACATGTATGCGGGTGCGTATTTATGGATGTACATGCATATAGCTGTATATGTGTGTGTCTCATACATATATACAGGGTGGGCCGTAAGTTTCCATACATAGGAAAAATAAACATTTTTTATGGACAACCATTTTTATTTATATAATATGCTCTACATGGTTGCCATTGTTTTGAAAACACATTTCAATACGTGTTCCCCACTGTTGATGAACACGCATTAGCACAGTTGACGTTATGCTTGTAATGGCGTTGGTGATACGTTCCTTTAGATGATTTATGTCTCGTATCTTTTCCTGATACACCATGGCCTTCAAGTGCCCCCAAAGATAGAAATCAAGGGGGGTGAGATCTGGGGATCTGGGAGGCCACTCCAGGACCACGCCGACCAATCCAAGCATCCGGAAACTGCTGCTGACCAAATACCGACGCACGTGAAGACCATAATGAGGTGGAGCTCCATCTTGCTGGAAGTAAACTGGGAAGTTACCTTCCTCGTTTAGCAGGGATGGGAAAATCTCTTCTTGCAACATGTTAAGATACCTTTCGGCATTAAGATTTCCACTGACAAAAAATTGGTCCAATAATTCTGTCACCCCATATCCCGGCCCACACCATCACTTTACCGGCACCTTGCATCTTCGTCGGACTCAGCCAGTTAGGGTTAGCATTACTCCAATACGTATGTTTTGCCGATTAACCTCTCCATTGACGTAAAAATTGCTTCATCAGTAAACAAGATCTTACAAACGCATATTCTTAGGGTATCTGAAACATAAAAAACAAACGTTTAAATTTTCCTATGTATGGAAACTTACGGCCCACCCTGTATATATATATATATATATACATATATATATATATTTTTATTTTTATTTTGTATTGGGGCGTTTACCGCCATTTCCCGCTATACGCTAGCGGATATCATGGCGAAGCAGAATATGAGAAAGAGAAACGGAGACGGGGGAAAGGCACTAGAAGTGGGAGGACCGCGGACGACGGGTGAGAAGTCACCTAAAGCTCAGAGAGGAGGCGAGATTGGGAGAGGAAAAGGAAAAGACGGTCAAGCGAGAAGAGAGGGCTCTCAGCGAGCATAAGACGTAAACGATCGGGGAGGGGGAAATCAGAGAGGAACGGGAAGGCGCGACGACGTACTGACGACAGGGTGGGGCATTCCACAAGGATGTGAAAGACGGTGAGGGGCGACTGGCAGGAGGCGCAACAAGGAGCCTCCTGCCGGGACATAAGATAGCCGTGCGTGAGGCGCGTATGGCGATGCGAAGCCGCGCAAGGACGACCTCTTTGTGTCGGGAGCGGGGAAAGAGGACGCCCAATATGACAGGCGGGGGCGGATGGACCAGAGTTTATTTCCGGTGGCATCGTCCCAGGACTGCTGCCATATGCGGTTGTAGAGGGACCGAAAGACCTGCACATAGTCAGAGAAGGGGAGCGGGCGGGGAGGCATCGAGGCGGCGGACCGGGCTGTGCGGTCAGCCGCCTCATTACCGGAAACACCGACATGGGCAGGAACCCAGCAGAAGGTGACCCGGATCGGTGAACGGTGTGCAAGGATATATATATATATATATATATATATATATATATATATATATATATATATATGTGTGTGTGTGTGTGTGTGCATAAATGCACATACACACAGTTGCTTCTTGTAGCAACTGATGTGCATATCAACTCGTATAAAAAATAATAAATTGTAATATTGATATTATTACTGCGTTAACTGTCGCACTTATATATTATATATATATATATATATATATATATATATATATATAATATATATATACACACCTTACCTTACAAAGGCTCCGCGCGATGATTTCTCATTTCGCGAAGGTCAAGCTTGTCGACCCTCCTCTAGAGTTGGCCTGGTGAAGTAGTGAGTTGGATTCTTGCGCTCTCCACCTCACATAGCCAGGTACGCCCGGCTCATCGGGGATTGTTCTGAGCCAGACGTCTGTCTTCTTTTGAAGATTTCCACTGCAACTCCCTTCGTGTTTCTTAGGTCTTTGGGCAACTGATTAAACAGTTTTGGTCCTCTCACTACAAAACTATTTTCTTTCAGTTAAGGATGTTCCCTGTCTCGCCTTCAATTTGGGAATACGACACAGTCTACCGCTTCTACTTTCCACCGTTGTTTGGGAGTTATGGGATTCAGAGTAAGATTAGGGACTAGTTTCTCCATTATTTTCCAAGTGTAAATAATGGTGTATCTCTCTCTTCTCCTTTCCAGTGAATATAGGTCTAGTTCTCGTAACCTTTCCCAGTAATTTAGTTCTTTGCACCCATTGATCTTAGCTGTGAAGCTTCTTTGGATCCCTCCAGCTGTCTAATGTCTTCTTTTTTATATGGGGATGTTAGGACCGAGCAGTATTCCAATTTTGGTATTATCAAGGTTTTCAGTAGAGGAATCATTACATTCCTATCCCTTCGTTTAAAGGTTCTCAATATCTGACCCGTATTCTCTTTGCTCTGTTTACTGCTATCTTATTCTGTGTTTCAAATTTCGCATCATCTGTCATTACAACCCCTAAATCTTTTGCTCTGGAATTTCTCTGAATTTCCTGTCCATTGGGGTATAATATTCCATGGATTTTAGGTCTTCTCTTTTTTCGTAACGGAATAGCTGAAATTTCTCGGTGTTAAACTTCATATTGTGTCTTCCGTCAACTTGTAGATTCTGTTCATGTCTGTTTTGTAGAGATCCTATATCTTCTGGGTTTCTTATTTTTCTACTGATCTTTGTGTCATCCGCAAAGGATGTTACTGTGCTGTCTCTGGTAACGTCCTCATCTATGTCAGTTAGCAGGATTATGAAGAGTAGTAGAGCTAATAATATATATATATATTATATATATGATACACACAGACAGTGCATGGAACAAGGAACTCTTCTGGGATAATTAAATCCACTATCACCAGCTATCTGCAAAGCAGACAGGATCCAGCTTTGGAAGGGAAGCTATATTTATGGGACCTCTTTGCGAGTGACCCGTTGCCCGCGTCGGGCTAGCATCATGAGAGGCTGAGGATTTCAAATATGTATGTTTCATTGTTGTAGGGTAATAAATAAAAATTTGGTCACATGACCTTTATTTAAGGTCAAATTTTGACCTTTTGCGGACCACTTCGCAAACAAAATTTATAAAACTAAAATTAAAGACAAATAATTTTTCTGCATAAAATAATAAAATATTGGTATATGGAGGTCATAAAAAGGTAGAAATTATTTAGAATTACCAAATATTTTTGAAAATTTTAACCTTTTTTTTTTTGGCTACCATCACTGCAGTTCTGTATTAATAAACACGAGTTAAACAAAACATGAATAATGATTTTTTTTTACCTTACAGGTAAAATAGAATAGTATAAATTTGTAGAACAACATCAATTATTAAATATATAGAAGTGATAAGTGCAGTAACATTTTAATAAATTTTAAACCAAGGTGAATAAATCAAAATTTTGCCAAGATCCCTTAAGGACAGGGTTGGCAAGAAACCCACTTTTTTTTAAAAAAAGCCCACCCCAGGTGGGTTTTTTCACCTAAAACCCGAAAAAACCCGGGTAAAATTGGGTTTTTTCATATGTCCATATGGTAGTTCATAATAGACCTACCTATTCTTATTTTTATAATAATACTGTACTGTACCGTACACTATTAATATAACATTTGTCTTGTTTTTAGCAAAAAGGTTGCCTTCCAGGCAATTAAGCATAAAAGTTATTATTTTCTCAGATTGAGCTTCACAACAAAATTTGGAAAACATGGACCAATTTGAACTAAATTTGGTGTGGTAAATTATCCTATTTGTTAGGCTATACTTCCTATGGAAGACAGGCCCCTGTGTCTTCTGCTGGAAGTAGATGAATTACAGCTCCCAAAGGGAACTTAATTCAGCTAGTTATATCTATTTAATTCATATTATTGAATATTTTTTCTTTTATTTCACAGTTAAATAAAACAAACTGGCAACAACATATTTATCTTTACTGCTAGCCTACAGAATTAGTCTGTTTGAAGTTATAACTGCATTAAATAATGCCAAAGACCTTTGGATCAGGAAGAAAATCAGGGCATGAATGGAGTGGTCAATATTATTGATGGGACTAGTAAAGTTAGATGCAAACATTGCAGTAATGAAATAAGTAATAAAATAGAGCGAATAAAAATGCATTTAATGAAATGTTTGAAACACATGGAATCAAGAAACAAGACTGACAATACTGCCAGTACATCATCTTCATACTGCCATGACATAGACCTCTCAGATGATCCAGACTCATCCTCACCACCACTGACACAATTACAGATGAAAAAAAGAAAAATTCAAAAGTAAGCAAGCGATTTTGGCATGACAACAACAACTTTGCAGAAAAATGTCATTGATAACAAAATAGCCAAATTCTTTTATGCAAATAATATTCCATTTCTATGTGCAGAGTCTAAGTATTTTATTGAAATGATAGAGACTCTAAGACCAGGCTACACTCCACCTTCCCGTCGAAATTTGTCTGGTCCACTTTTAAATACAATCCATGAAGAAGTAGAAAATTCCTTGAAGATGCAGTTGACTGAAGAATCAGGATGTATAACACCCTGATTGGCTGATGTCTACACTCTATAACCTGCTACCTCACCCAAAGAGTTATACCTGTAGGTCTATTTGTTGACTCATGTTTGCTTGCTTTGCATGTAAAATCATTATAGGCGCCTATATGACAATTTTTAAAAATAATTGCATATGCACTTAAGTTTCATGAAAAAACCCACAAGTGGGTAAAATAGTGGGTTTTTTCAAGTGGGTTTTAAAAAAAAAAAACAGGTGGGTTTTTTCGGGCTGGGCCCACTAGTGCCAACCCTGCTTAAGGAGGCATTTTTTTTTTAATTGGGGTTGTTTAACCTCCTTCGCAACATCTAAGGTCATATGACGGAGGGGACCTACAGCTTTATGTGGGATCCGAACCACGGGTCGCTACATAATCTGGGCGCAGAGAACGGTCTCCCATCCAACTACTACCCAAACCCAATGTCACTTAACTTCGCTGATCTCCGGGAAGCGGTGTTACGACATCGGCCACACGTGGCCCCTTAAGGAGGCATAAAAAGAGAATATTTACAGGATTAAAATCTGTCCATCATATTCAGAGAAAGTTCATGACTTTATTAAAGAAGTGTCTTTTATGCAGTAATTGCATGAATTTTGTTCATGCTTGTGTACAGTTGCCCATATATGTAATGTTCCTCACCTCACATGCGACTCCGTACATGTGGCAACGCACGCCGCAGTGTTAGTCAAGGTACGCCAACTGGGGGAAGGTGGGGTGGAGGGGGGACAACCGAGTCCAACAACATATAACACAGACATACATATACATCTAAAGGACAATTGAATGTGCAGTCATTGACATACAAGTAATTATAGTGTAATGTCTGTGTTCATAAAGATAAACAATTAATATGATCGTGAACAGCGTTGAACTCCATGTTTACTATCTTATACAGTAATAAGGTTCCATTATGTTTACTGCAAATCTATATGAACAGCTAAATAATATAGTTTATGCAAAAATATGCAGCAGGCGAAAATTTTACAACTTGAACTAATCTTTGGAAGATAAGAAAATAAAACTTAATCATTAAAATACTTTATTTGAAAAGTAAATTCAGTATATTGTAATAAAACATCGTAAAGTAAAAGCAGTAAAAACATTTTAAATTATACTGTACTATTATTGTATAACAAGAATGTCATAAATGCCGCTAATTTCCCAACCCTTCCGAATAGTCTCCCTCATTTTGTGTAGGTTATCCCAAGGAGAGAGAATCCATTTAGCATGAATAGGTTTCAGTGTGGAGAGCTTCAAATCTATCTTACCGAGAGATTCATTTACGTTGGAAAACACTATTAATATAATTGGCATCAGCCACAAACCGGTGGTGATATCCTGCTTCATGCAACCGTCACCTTACGGTTTCCACTGACACGCCCAAATGTAGTCTCTCCTGGACGGCGACAGCCAGTAACCATGTCAACACCACGGTTTGGCCCATCAACGTCATTTCACAAACGTTAGTATAAAATTGTATGAATTTATAATATTTATAAATATATTTATGCTAGTATAACCGTGGATTAGTCTTATGTGATTTTGATAATCAGTTACTGTTATTCAGATCGAGACTGTTAACAAGTTCTTTGTGTAACAATCGATAAGCCATTTCCCACTAACTCTCTCTGCCCCTCTACCTCGCTCTCTCTCACACTGTCTCAATCTTTTTCTCGCTCAATGTCAATATATATATATATATAATATATATATATATATATATATATATATATATATATATAATAATTTGTGTAGATTCGTAATTTAGTGAAGGTTTAAAGCTGCACACGGACTCTATAAACAGCTTTATTAGTATTGTTACATAATGATTTAATATAAGCGAGACTGGTGGGTGGGGAAGGAGAATGAGGGAGTGTGGAGGATGGTTGTGTAGTGTTTATTTTGGTTCAAATTCACTAGTATAAAAAAGTTGTATTGTGGTATCTGTTCATATAGACTTGCAGTAATCATAATGGAACCTTATTACTGCGTATAAGACTAGTAAACATGGAGTTCAATGCTGTTCACGATTATATTAATTGTTTATCTTTATGAACACAGACATGACATTATAATTAGGGGCCGTTCAAAAATGACATAAGGCTATTTTTGCTAAAACTTCACACCCCAGATCCCCCAGGAACGTTCTGTAACGCTATACCAGGCACCCCCTACGATGTTATGCAACACTTCCCCCATCCCACACGTTACGGAACATTACAGGGGGTGGGGTGTCAGGTTTTAGCAAATATAGCATTACATAATTTGTATTACCACACATTTACATTGATTCTTTTTACTTAGAATTTACTTTATAAAAACATTTCAGTATGCAGTGAATGTTTGGCCAATTTCATTTGTGGTATAGTACTCCAGCTATTTAGAGTGCACATTTCATTATTTGCAGGTATGAACAGATGATGGGAGAATTAGTGACATAATATAAAACATCAAATTATTCTGAAAAGTTGCAAATTCTCTCATTATCCCCCTTCACAATTAAAGGGACAGAAGAATTATTCGAAGCCTCAAATAGAATGGTAAAGAAAAGCAGAGAACTGAAGAAATAACTTGGTATTCTCCCAAAAGTACCAAATATGAGCAAAGGGAAAGTAATAACAGAAAAAGACAAGGAGAAAGTAAGTGTTCTATGAATTAGATGAAGTAAGTAGGATATGCCCAGGTAAGAAGGATTGTATTAAAATTAGAGATGTAAATGGTGAAAAAATACAAGAAGAAAGGCTTCTATGGGGAAAGTTTGAACTTTATAAGAACCAGGATAATCCCAAAATAGGATTTTCTAATTTTGCCAACCTTAGGCCTCCATATTGTATATTAGCAGGTGGAAGTTAAATCAGATTTTAACTGCTAAAGCTGTGTTTGAATTTTGTCAGAAGAATCTCAATGATAAGATTAAGTTCTTCTTTGTAGAATCCATTGAGGTGGAGAAAGATAAACTTAAATTAGAAGAAAGATTTAAGCTGTACAAAACAATTGAAGGTACGCAAAGATTTCACCAATTTGTTCCAATTAGTAAAACTCAAATCAAAGTGTATGAAAGATCTAATGATGGAGCTAATGTTGTCCAAGAAATAGTGAAGGAAGGGGAAAATCTGAACTTGATTGGAAAGTTGATTTTGAGATTTTAACAACTGGTAATTATGTTGCATGTATAATTTATGGTTAAGGATTGTTGAAGACTACTCAGAAGAATACAATGATTATCTACTTAATTTCTTATAACCTCCTTCTACTGCCCCAAGTTATAGCTTCCCAATGAAAAAAAGAGTCATGCTATACACCACGTGAAAACAGTGCACATGATGAGTACACCAACTCTTAAAGGTGATGTAAGAATTAAATACTTTCAATAAAAAGGAATTAATGGAGAGTTTACGCCGAGTAAGGCTTCTTCTACAGGCCAGCTAACGATTAATGTATACATAACTTTATAATATTGTAAGACACCTAATATAAAAGTTAGTATGTAAGCCTAGGACGGCGAAGATTGACCACTAGTTCCAAGCCTACTGTTATGTACTTAACCTAAACAAAGTGTACAAATTGTAATCCAAGGCCTACATTTCTATCATAAATACTTTCATATTCATCATATTTCTACCATAAATACTTTTAGCTACGTATTTTGAGGAAAAATTAGTCATTATGTAGGCTACTTAGAAGAAAACAATAACATGGTCAAAATTTGCCTGAAATACCTGTTAATTTCTACCTTTATAAGTTCTATATATCAATATTTTATTATTGTTTTATACAGAAAAATGACGTCTTTAATTTTATTTTATAACATTTTTTGTGAAGTGGCGCGCTAAAGGTCAAAATTTAACCTTAAATAAAGGTCATGTGACCAAATTTTTATTTATTACCCTACAACAATAAAACATACACATTTGGAATCCTCAGCCTCTCCCGATTTCAAAAATATACAAGTTAACCGAAATATTCTGAAAAATAGTCAAGATATTTGACCTTAAAAAAAAAGGAGGGGTCATAGTGACCTGAATTTGACCTGACCCATACCTCGAAAACTATTAGATGGATCAGTCTAAGATTTGGAATTTTGTTTTCTCTAGCCAAAACTACCCTCTATACCAATTTTCATAAAAATCAAAGAGTTGACCCCTCAAATTTGAAAATCATTGAGTCACTTGTCGTGGAACTCCCCGCATACCTTATTATATGTTACTCTCCGTATATATGTAGCAAAGAACAATAAAATTATTATTATTATTATGTAGGGTGTTCCTAAAAGGTGTTTTCAAAAAAATTTATTAAGTTATTTGGGAAACAACTTTTTGGATCACTCCGTAAGTAGATCATGTCATATCACGTGAGGGTCACGTAACCAGTATCCTATTATTATTATTATTAAATGCGAAGAACTGAAACTACATAAATCGTAATCGTTATTATTAACCCATTAAGGACCACTGGTAGATTTTTCTACCAGCAAAAATATCTCTAATTTTTCTGGTCCTTAATGGGTTAATGACAGGTACAAACATAATTATTGAGGGGAAATGGTCTTAAATATATTTTTAGTTTTTCAGGTATTACTTCAGGAAGGTTGAAGGTGATTCGGTCGGCTGTCCTAAGGCTAAGGGTGAGGCGCCTCGAAGAAAAATAGTCGAGAATGGAAAACGAGACACGGAAAGTGAAGTACAGTATATGAAGGTGTTCACTGTTCAAAGTGGACTAGCCTCGTGAACTTTTTTTCTAAGTATTTTTGATCATGTATATAAACTCCAATGAGAGAGTGTTTCTTTCTGAGTTCTGTCTATTCTGTACATAAACTTTAAAGGGAGATAGTTTTTCCTTTTTTTATTTGTGTAAAATACTCAAAAAAGTTCTGCTCTGTTGTTTCACTGTCCGTGTAGCCCAAGTATCATGGAAGTATCGTGAAAAGAGACAAATTTAGCAATAGACATCGAATCTAACACCAGTGGCTCAGCGGTGGGATGTGATAGGCCCAAACTATTACCGGCCTGTATATTGTTTAAATAAAATTGAAGATATTACAAATTCTTGATCTAGTTTATGTTGAGCAAGCCTGAGTAGGAAGGTTTTTTTTTATGTAGTAAGGAGGGGGATAAGGGCCCATAAAAGTGACCCCTCCACATAAGACAGAGAGAGCCAAAAACAAGGTCTCCAAGGCCAATGTGCCATTTTTTTTTTTTTATAGAAATTTTGAAAACGTTGTGTTGTGTGTAAGATGCATGTATGTGTAGTGAGGAATAGGGGAAGAAGTGTGTGTTTGAGAGCATGCTGGACTGCTCACAGGGTACATGAGACACGGAAAAAGATCAGCTAAAGAGGACAGTGACAGGAGAACGGGAGTTCCAGCACTCCCTGTCTCCTGCCTAATATCCACCCCGGAGTACTTCCCTGGTCGATTGGTGTCTACAATCTCCTCCACACATTTATGATTAGAATTGGTGCATTTATGTTGCTTCGGGGAGAAAACACAAACTTGCAATGAATCTTGATCTTTCCAGTGGTGATGAATAATCACGTACGGAAGTCTCATTAGTGCACTGATTCCGCACTGACTCATTGTTCAGCATATTTCTTTGGGGAGAGAAGACGCTTCTTCTTTGCATTTTGGAGTGATTTTTCAAATGGTGTTCATGCAGTTAAATAAATCTCGTTCTGAAGCCTCCGTCGAAAGATTCTTCTACTGACTGGAGTTGGGAGTTCCTTCCGCATTTGGGCACTGGTGATGAAGGGAGTTGACTTTTGCCTTCCTTTATCAGAGCATTATGAGTACGTTGAGTTGTTATTTGTGATTGCCAGATCTTGTTTTTGGCTCGTATTCTCTATCCACAAAAATTTTTCTTTTGATCTCGCATACTTATACGATAACGCTCGGATATTTGAAATCTGGAAGCGTTTTGACTGTAGCGCCTTTTGACAAGTCCTTCCTCGTGGTCTCGCTTCTATGGTGACATTTTTGGTTTCCTCTCCATTAGGAATTCACACGAATCAAAGGAATAATTATGAATTTATAGCATCTTTTAGTAGCCACTTTTTACAAGTCCTTCCTCGTGGTCTCGCTTCTATGGGGACATTTTCGGTTTCCTCTCCATTAGGAATTCACACGAATCAAAGGAATAATTATGAATTTATAGAATCTTTTAGGACTAGACCAGCAAAAGTAATGTTATGGTATCATGAAAGAAAAATTATTATTAATAACTGTAATTATATCTTTCTAAACTGTAATACAATTAAAAGTATTTGACTCAGACACTGATATTTTGAAAAATAATAGATAACAGTATTAAAAATTAATTTTATATTCAATAAAATGTATAATCTTCATATTTTATAAAATTATTTACAAACTGCCCAATTAAGAAATGCGAAAGAATACCCAAATTCTACCCTTTTCGAATCTGCTTTGAGCCCTTAACAGACATTTACTTTTCATTATTATGAATACAAAAATTATTCCTCTAAAAAGTTGCCTCGCGTCTTCACGTATTTTAACGTTTCAATTCATATGACGACGTCCATTTCATAAGAAATGTCATTTTTTTTCTACTTTAAAAAATGCTGAATACAAAATGTTGACGTAAGGGAGTACATATTAAAAAATTTTTGGGGGTGATTCTAAACCTTTGGCCACTATTTTATGTAATACTCGTATATACACACATTTGTACAGATGTCATCGTGTTTTTAGTAAAAAACACTTCCGGGTTACTTCCGTAATAAATAAATTAATAAATAAATAAAATAAATAAAATAAATAAAATAAATAAAATAAATAAACTCCTCGAGTCGTCTTCGGGACATACGAGTAACAATAACAAAATTTAAAACGTAATTAGTTTCTCTATACGCACATCAATCTTCTCTCCGACCAATCGGTAATCGTTCTGGAATAGACATTAATAATAATTAATGATGATCCATTATTATTAAATAGTTATCCTAAGCAAGGCGTGAACGTCAATCGAGATCCGCCATAAATCCCCAAATTCGTCAGCGAGTGACGTTGTAACGCATAAACAAAGCTCATTAAAGGTGAGCGCCCGAGCCAGGTAAAAAGGCATCTTTCTAAACAAAGAGGAACGAGAAATGGGAAGAAATGGGGCCGTAGGGTATGGTTAATGGGATGAAATGGAATCATAAGACATAAAGCATAGTTAATGGGATGAAATGAAATCATAGAGCATGGTTCAAAGGACTGGGATGATAGGAAATGGTCGATGGAATGAATTGGGACAATGGAATGGGAACCGTCAAATGGCATGAAACAGGACAGGAACATATGTAAGGTCAGTGGTATATAGTATACTGGAAAGAGTACTTCTGTGAAAGATTTAGTAGATGAACATAGACACTACTGGTGTCAGAGCCGATTCATCCATAGTCAGACAAAATGCGTTAAGAGGAGCTAAAAAGTATTTTACTACAACGCACCTTTTTAGCCTTTTCCGACATAATTTGAATCTAACTGTAAATGGGCCATCTTTGGCACCAGTAGTTTCCTGTAGTTCTGTAGCAAGCAGCTACTGCGTTTAAGTCTATCTCAGTGATCTAATTCTCAGACATTTCATATCAGACTTTGAAAGTATAATGGTCTTACACGTCTGTTCTTATTATGAGCGTCTAGTTTCATTGCATTTTTTCATTGAAGTTTTGAACACGCTTTAAAAACCTGCTTTGGTTTTTTTTCACTAATTTCTCTTTAACTGTATACTGCAAAAATTAGAGATTTCCTGCACCCAAATTCCGGTGTAATTATATCACACAAAAATATTATTCTTCTGAGGGAGTAAATTAAATTTCAGTTTTGAGGAAAAAGGAAACCTGACTGGTGTATTTTCCCATGATATCATAGGAATAAGTACACCGCGACTTGGTGGCAGACGAAATGACACCTAAATATTAGGAAAGTTTCCCTTTGTTTTTATTACTGGTTAGCCTTCTTTGCATAACGTTATTAAAGTATGCTTTCCTCCATCAGAGACCAGTCTCATAAATGGAAGTGTAAAAACGCATTACCAAAATGCAGAGTGTAACTTCAAGAAAAGTGGATCTAATACTTTATGGAGTAAAATAGCAGCTTTCATTAACCAGTGAATGATTGGTTTCAAACAACTACATAAAAATATTGAGGAATTCATGGTAAAACGTCTACTTTTGGAATTCACGGATTCAACAACAACAAAGCCAGATCAAAAGTTTTAATGAACTTTCCAAGATACAGTATGTTAAGAACAATTACATCCTGTTTGCAGAGACGTTCTTTCAATGACATACATAAATTACATCTTATTTAAACAAAGAATGGTAGAGAGAGAGAGAGAGAGAGAGAGAGAGAGAGAGAGAGAGAGAGAGAGAGAGAGAGAAGAGAGAGAGTGTGTGTGTGTGTGTGTGTTACAAGGAAAAGGAGTACCTCAAAAGGCCTTGCGGCCCATACCGAGGAGGTACCAATGGCAACGGGTGCCAGGGAAAATTTTCTACACACTCAAATAGTGTGCAAGATTTGGTCTAACCTTTTCTTGAAATGATCCACAGAGGAACTGTTCACAACTTCTGAAGGTAACCTGTTCCACGTGTCACAGATCTTATACGTAAAGTAATTCCCACACACACTAGTCCTAAACGTTTCAAATCCAACTTCCAACCATTGTTGCGAGTTGGGTTATCATTTAAACTAAACATGCTTCTAAAATCGACATCGTTGAACCCGCGTAAGAGCTTGAAAACTTCGATCAGTTAACCGCGCAGCCTCCGAGTTTCCAGCGAAAACAAGTTCAGTGGCTTAACCGTCGATTGTAGCCCATATGCCTAACGGAAGGGATTAACTTTGTGGCCCTCGCCTGCACTCGCTCCAGCCTCTCAATATCTTTCCTGAGGGTGGGCGACCAGAACTGCACTGCATACTCCAGGTGCGGCCGAACCAGGGAATTGTACAGAGAGAGCACAATCTCCTTGTTCCGAAACTGAAATTGCCTCCTGATATAACCCAATAGTTTCTGGGCTTTCTTTTCCACCTCTACGCACTGTTTCGTAAACTTAAGGTCGCTGCTAATTAGCACACCCAAGTCCTTTTCTAAATCAGTCACCTCGATATTACTCCCCAACATCGAGTAGTCCGACTTGGGATTGGCGTAGCCAATGTGCATCACTTTGCATTTACCCAAGTTAAACGGCATTTGCCATTTTTCGGACCACTCTCCTATGCTACCTAGGTCCGCACGCAGTTCTCGATCACTTCGGGCGTCCCAACATGGCCCCAAGCTTGGTGTCATCAGCGAATTTGGCGATCCGACTGACGATGCACCGTCTATATCATTTATGTAAATGATAAACAACAGTGGCCCCAAAACGGAACCTGAGGAACCCCACTAGTGACCAAGGCCCAACTCGAACTAGCCCCTTTAATTACAACACTCTGCCGCCTATTCTTCAGCCAGTTTTCAATCCACCTACCTATTTCCCCACCGATACCCAGCGCGCGCACTTCCACCATTAAGCCGGCGGTGAGGTACCTTATCAAAGGCTTTCTGAAAGTCGAGATAAAGTATATCAATCGCCCTACTTATCATACTCACTCAACATGACGTGGAAAAACCCGAGCAAGTTGGTGAGACACGACCTATGCCGTCTAAACCATGTTGGGAGTCCCCAAGCAGCTTGTAGGAATCCAAATGGTCAACGATCCTATCAGCTATTATCCCCTCTAATAATTTACCTACAACTGAAGTGAGACTAATGGGACGATAGTTCCCTGGACTTTCGTGATCCCCTTTCTTAAAGATAGGGGTCACATTGGCTTCCCTCCAGTCACCAGGCACCTGGCCCGTCTCCAACGATTTGTTGAAGACTGTAGCCAGGTGGGGAGCCACCTGGTCGCGCACTTCTCCCAACACTCTGGGGAGAAACTGGTCTAGCCCAGGAGCCTTAAACGCGCTGTTTGTCTTTTCTATCGGCAACGACTGTCGCGGTACATCGAACACTATCCAGGCCAGCACCTTCGTGCCTCACGCCTGGCTCGGGGATGACGCAGGTATCCTCCCTGGTGAACACTCCCGCCACCCGTAGTTCTTCGTTACGTTTCGCTAGCCTAACCTTCGCCTTCACTTCCCTACACAGTCGGACATACGCTTCAGTGTTCTCGTGGGAACGACTGGCCTTCGCCCTCCTATACGCTACTTTCCTATTTCGGATAGCCGAAGCGATGTCACGATTGAACCACTTAGGCTGCGTTGAAGCAGGGGTGACCGGTTTTGAGGGTATAGCAGCAGAGAGAGAGAGAGAGAGAGAGAGAGAGAGAGAGAGAGAGAACACTATCCGGGCCAGCATCTTCGTGCCTGACGCCTGGCTCGGGGATGACGCGGGTGTCCTACCTGGTGAACACTCCCGCAAAGTACTCATTCAGCACATTAGCGATGTCCGCGTTGGAGCTCCGCAGCGCCCCGCTGGGGTCCTTTAACGGGCCTATCATGCTTCTAATGGCCTTTCTACTATTAACATAACTGAAGAACTCCTTAGGGTTCCCCTTGCAGAGCCTCTGCCACCACCGTTCTTCGTTACGTTTCGCTAGCCTAACCTTCGCCTTCACTTCCCTGCACAGACGCAGCTTTTCTATTTCGGATAGCCGAAGCGATGTCACGACTGAACCACTTAGGCTGCGTTGAAGCAGGGGTGGTCGGTTTTGAGTGTACGGCAGCAGACTGCAGCATCATAAACTGGTCCCGGAATGCACTCCGCCGACCTCTAACCCCATGTCACGTACGCTATCCTGGAGGCCAACAAAGTCCGCCCGCCGTAGATCGAGCTTACTGCCTCTCGAGTTACTACGCTTCACCCGAGGGACGCACACACGGAACTTAATCAGACCGTGATCACTCCCGCCCAACGATTCGTCAACGGTGAGGCCAGTGACGAGGTTGTCTTCGGTCGTGAATACTAAGTCTAGAACGCTTTCGCCTCGTGTAGGCCCATTGACCTACTGAGACAGGAAGTTCTCATCAGCAAAGTCAACTAGCTTCCTCCCTTCGGCATCAGCAGTCCTGTCTTCCTAGTTTATGCCGCGACAGTTGAAGTCTCCTAGCAGGCTACGGAGTTCGATATACAGGGCTGTATCCTCCTCAAGGAGGAGATGCGCAGGTCTGTACACTGAGAGAGAGAGAGAGAGGGAGAGGGAGAGGGAGAGGGAGAGAGAGAGAGAGGGAGAGGGAGAGGGAGAGGGAGAGGGAGAGAGAGAGAGAGAGAGAGAGAGAGAGAGAGAGAGAGAGAGAGAGAGAGAGAGAGAGAATTACATACCTTTTGGTATATAATACATATAAAAAAGCAGCGAAACGGCACGAAACAAAACTCAAAGGAAGAATATAACAATCTCCATCACCAATAACCGATATAATTTAAACAGGAGCGATGATGCAATTTTTTGTCACAATAAAAGAAATACAGTATCACCAAACAATAATATTAATAAATGACACCAGTTCCTAATAACGAAAGGCCGTAACACAAACTGAAATTATGGCAGGCAACAAAAACAGTCCACTAACTTATATCGAAAGAGAAAATAAATAACTTCGGTGGCGAAGTGAAGAAATAAGCGGAGAGAATATTACAAGATCACCTTGCAAAAATTGGAGAAAAATTGGTCTTGCACTGTGAATTATAAAAAAGTATATAGATATTAGTGATGTAGCGGATGTCATTTTTTCCACATCCGCGGATGCGGATGAGGATGTTTGATTTCAACATCCGCGGATGCGGATGTCTACATTTTCGTTATTTTTTAGGATATATTCGAGATTTGTTGTGTTTAACGTATATAATAAGTTATTATATAGAGAGAGCTGTAGCTATAATGTAGTATAATTGATTAATTGTACAATAATTGCTGTACTTTTCTCTGAACATATAAAATAATATCAAGCATCTAACTAATATAGAAATCAATTATTGAATTCGTCTGCAAATAAATTCGTTATATTTTGTTGAGTTTCAGCCACAATTAGAAACCATAATTGTGTTACCAGGATGCGGGACGTGAACCCAACTCAAATGCACCCCACCGACCTCTTTCCCCAACCTCCACCCTTATAGAAAGAGATCTTTAATTAGCTTGATAACTATTTATATTAAGTTTAAAGTTTTATTAGGCATATTTATAAATGAGTAATTAAAATAAAGTAAACTAAGATGTTCATCGTTTAATGTTCAAACTTAATTATAGGAAGGTTATGCTTAAGGAACATTAATTTTTCTGCCTTTTCCGCTGCCAGTCTGTTTCTCTTTCATCATATATTAATCCAGCACTGCTAAATAATCTCTCGCTTGGTACGTTTGTTGGAGGACAGGCTAAATGTTTCCTTGCAAGTTACTCAAGTATGGATAGATATTCTGAGTATTTTTCCACCAACCAACAGGATTGTCACATGCAGCCAGGCGTTTTTCTTGGTGATAGCTCTCGATCATTTTTACTACATCTTTTGACATCGCGTAGGTCTCGCCATTGCTGCTTGACTCAAGAAACTGAGAGACAGATTCTGTGATAGATTTGCTTGTTGAAGGTGTTGGTTGTGTCACTGAAACTTTTATTCTTTTGGTGGGTGGCGAAGCGACAGATTCAAGAGATTGAAGCTCTTCAACTGCTTTGCCAAGTGATGATTTAACTCGTTCTAATGTACTAGGTGAAAATAACTTAGCTTTGTAACGTGGATCTAAGTAGGTTGCAAGAGAGTAACTTCATACAAGAACAGCCTCTCGTCTTGTCGCTTGCATCACTTTTGCGCACAATGAACTAGTTCTATTAATATAGTAGAATTTGATAATTTCCGTTATTAATGACATTTTATCTCAACGGTCCACATCCGCACGACATCCGCAGTCCAAAGTGCGGATGCGGGTGCGAGAAAATGTGCGGATGTTCCGCGGATGCGGATGTGACCTACATCACTAATAGATATATATATAATATATATATACAGGGTGTCCCATAAGTCCGGCATCATAGGAGAAATTCATTTTTATGTTTCTACAAATCATAATTCATATGCTCGGGACGCCAATTTCCCGTCCACCATTCTGTTCAGTGACGAGGCTTTTTTATGGAAATGGTGAGGTAAATCGACAGAACACCCGCTACTGGTCTCAAAACAACCCTCACTGGTATACTCTTCAAAGGAACAAGGTGCATCTCGGGTGATGGTATGGTGTGGCATTGGAAGGATCGCATCATAGGCCCCCTCTTTTTCGATAACATGTTACTGGAGGCACCTACCTACGTATGCTCAAGGAAGAAGCATTTCCCAGTGTCTTGAACGAAGAAGGAAATTTCCCAACATGCTTCCAGCAAGACGGCGGTCCTGCACATTACAGCACCAAGTAAGGGAATACCTGTACCAACAATTCCCTGGTCATTGGATAGGACGTCGAGGGCCTGTGGAATGGCCAGCTAGAAGCCCGGATCTCACGCCACTAGATTTTTATCTCTGGGACCACTTGAAAGCGCTGGTATACGCAGAGAAAATTAGGAGTGTTGAACATTGCGGCAGCGCATTATTGGGGCATGTAACACCATTACTCCTGACATCATTCACCGTGTGCTTGCTGACTGGGTATCACGTCTGAATTTGTGTATTGAAAACAATGGTGGACATATTGAGCACGTTCTGTAAATAAAAGCTTTTGTTTTGCCTTTTTTTTATTATTTTTCCTATGATGCCGGACTTATGGGACACCCTGTGTATATATATATATATAATATATATATATATATAATAAGCAAACAACCACAGGGAAAAGGAAACACGAAGTCCGAGCGCTTTCGTGATATATTCACATTATCAAGGAGAAACAGAAAATAGACAGAGATTTGTAATCTCTTTGTAATCTCCGTCTATTTTCTGTTTCTCCTTGATAATGGAATATATCACGAAAGCGCTCGGACTTCGTGTTCCTTTTCCCTGTGGTTGTTTGCTTATTATATAAGATCACGTTATTCTGTGATTTTAGTGCATATATATATATATATATATATATATATATATATATATAATATATATATATATATATATATAATATTACAGTGGTGGCCGTATGTCACGCATCACCCCATCAATTTAAAAAAAATTGTTTGAACGTAAAAGTAAAATACAAAAACTACTGTAAATGGTAGAAAAGATCAGGCTGTAACAAATTCTGCTCGATTAGAAAACGGACGATAGCTAATAGAATAACCTCAAGATAATGTGAAATAGTTTTAGAAATGTTGCAAAATACACGCGGCAACAGGTTCGCACATGTTTTATCACCATACAGAATTATACAGAATGACTTAGGCTAATGAATATTTTCTCTGGTGTTTTTCATACAGTTACAACGCCACCCCCTACGATATTACAGTAAATGAAAAAACATGTAGCCCACGAAAGAGCATATTCGACATGTGATGCTGTATGAGTTCCATAAAGGATCTAACGCTAGTGAATCAGCATGAAACATTCAGAGAGTTTATGGAAATGATGATGTGAGCGAATGGATGTGTAGGAGATGGTTTGAGAAGTTCAGAAATGGAGACTTCAGTCTGAAAGATTATCAACGAACAGGACGACGAAGATGAAGAGTTGCTGAAAGCAACAGCGGAGGAAAACCCAACGGTAACTGTAAGAGAACTTGGCCTGCAACTCGGCGTTATCCATATGGCCATTCATCGTCATTTGAAGCTGTTAGGAAAAGTAGTGAAGGTTGGAAAATAGGTTCCGCATGATTTGTCACGAGCGATTCTTCAACATCAAATCGATATTTACAAATCACTGCATTCTCGGCAACTGCAGGCACCGTTTTTGAATCGGATCATCACTGGGGATGAAAAATGGGTCCTCTATAACAATATTAAGCGTCGACATCAGCGGCTTAGCCGTGAAACAAAGCCTGAACCTCATCCAAAAAAAATTTTGCTATGCGTTTGGTGGGATATGCAGGGAATTATTCATTTTGAGCTTCTGCCAGATAACCAAATAATCACAGCTGAAGTCTACTGCCAACAACTCCAACGAATGAAGATGGCATTACAAGAAAAACGTCCTGTATTAATTAATCGCAAAGGTGTTCTATTCCACCAGGAAAACGCGCACCCTCACACTGCTCGAATCACCACTGCCCAGTTGGAGGCATTTGGTTGGGAAAAAATGCCTCATCCACCTTATTCTCTGGACATCGCGCCTTCAGACTACCATTTATTCAGAAGTCTGCAACACCACCTAGATGGACAAAAGTTGCAATCCAAGGAAGCTATCGAAAACGAAGTGATCGCTTTTTTTAACTCGAAACCAAGGGATTTCTTCGAACGTGGCATAAAAAAAAACTTTTCTACAGGTGGGAGGAGGTTATAGAAAAAGAAGGGAATTATATTGATGATTAATTTGTCATTATGTCATTTAATTTTTGTTGTGAATAAACTAAAAATTCGAGCAAATTTGTCCTTATATGTCTTTTAATTTTTGTTCTGAATGAACTAAAAAATCGAGCAGAATATATGTTACAACCTTATATTTAGAAACTACTCAAGCATACAAAATATACTAATGCATTGCGGTCAGTATTTCGTACATTTACCCCCTTTTTTTTAGTACTTCGGCGATACGTCGTGGCATGGAAATTTACCATTATTTCTCAATACTCTGGCGTAATTTCCTGCGCCCACACCTTCTTTATGGCTTCAAGCAAATCATTCAATGATGTAGGATTGTGACGGGTAACTTTTTCTTTGACGGTTCGCCAGCAGTTCTCTATCGGGTTTAAATCGGGCGAATTTCCCAGCCAAGGCCCGATCAGCTGAAAACTCAAATTTCGGAGCCAATCAGACACGGCTTTGGTGCAGTGACATGGCGCTCGGGTCTTGTTGGAAAAACCTAAATATGAAATAAAATTTCCTAATGATATTGAAAATTCCTTCCCTTTTGATGTGATAAGAAACAATGAAAAAGTGAATTGAATTTTAGCACATTTATTATGACTAATTTTTCTTCTGAATATATTGTACTTAATTAATTTTCCTAATACTGTACATTATTAAATAAAATATTATACGTAATAAGATTTATGTCATCAAAAAACCTGAATGTAGAGTAAGTCTCGTATAAATGGAATATTCTTCAATATACTGTAGGTAAAAAAGTGAAAAATTGTGCCAGGGGTAGGACAATATGTAACTTTTCAATATAAAATTTCGACCCGGCCTAATACACACACACACACACACACACACCACACACACACACCAACACACACACCACACACACACACACACACACACACACACGGGTAGTTCAATAAGCACTTTTTATTTTAGTGATAATAGTATAGTATATATTATAATATATACTCGTAATAACGAGCCAAACTGAGATATATAGGCATATTTAAGCTAGCAACAGTATAGGCTTATTTAGGCTACTCGTAGCTGTCACATATCGTGCGAGTAGTGAGCATGGCTGCACCGCTTTCAATTTGTACTCAGGAAGAAGAGAGATCCATGGTTCATTTTTTGTGGGCAGAAGGTGTGAAAGGAGTTGAAATTCACACGTGTTTATGTGATTAGTATGGGAATAATGCGTAACCACGGCGAAGTGTGTACGAGTGGATTCAAATGTTCAAGGAAGGTCGGACATGTGTGACAGATGCTCAGCACTTAGGACGACCGTCAACATCAACCAGTGGTGACAAGCAGGAAGAAGCCAGAGCCATGATTTTCGATGACAGAAGATTAACAATAAAAGAAATTGCATCTTCATTAGACATCAGTCAAGGGTCAGCCTATTCGATAGTTCATGACATTCTTGGCTTTCATAAGGTTTGTGCAAGATGGGTGCCCAAACAGTTGACACAAGAGCACAAGCGTAATCGTATGGACGTCTGCTCTCGTCTTTTGGCGCGGTATCATAATGGTGAAAACTTTTTGGAGCGGATTATCACTGGAGATGAAACCTGGATCCATCACTATGAACCAGAAAGCAAACGACAGAGCATGCAATGGAAGCATCCAACATCTCCCGTTGCAAGGAAGTTCAAAGCGCAGCCGTCAGCAGGTAAAGTTATGCTAACACTGTTTTGGGATACACGAGGCCCTATCCTTGAACATTATCTACAGGTGGAACTACAGTAACAAGTGCTTCGTATTCTGACATGCTTCGGAATGAGTTAAAGCAAGCAATTCGCACAAAACGGAGAGGGAGATTGTCGGAAGGTGTTATTGTTACACATACCGCTGCACAGACTAGAAAATGCTTTCAAGAACTTAAATTTGAAGTTCTCGACCATCCAGCCTACAGTCCAGACCTGGCACCTTCGGATTTTTACCTGTTTGGACCACTAAAAGACACTGAGGGGTCAGCGATTCCAAGGCGATGATGACCTGAAGGAGGCGGTGCATGACTGGCTACGCACACAGCCCAAAACATTATTTTGTAATGGTATTAGGAAGTTTTGTAGACAGCTGGACTAAGTGTATTGAGAAACAGTGAGACTATGTTGAGAAGTGATGTATTTATAATCTGTCAGATGTGAAAATAAAATTGTGAAAATAAAAAGTGCGGATACTTATTGAATTACCCTCGTGTGGTGTGTGTGTATACTGTATATATATATATTTTTTTTTTTAATTGGGGTTGGTTAACCTCCTTCGCAACATCTAAGGTCATATGACAGAGGGGACCTACAGCTTTACGTGGGATCTGAACCACGGGTCGCTACATAATCTGGGCGCAGAGGACAGTCTCCCATCCAACTACTACCCAGACTCAATGTCGCTTAACTTCGCTGATCTCCGGGAAGCGGTGTTACGACATATATACAGTATATATATAAGAGAGAGAGAGAGAGAATAAAAACTGAACCGAACCCATGGGATTATATCCGAGCCAACATGTCAGCAGGACTGCATCAAAATAAGAGAGAAGATAATGGAAAAGTGTTACAAACTAACAGAGACCCTAAGATCCACTCAAGGCTAGCCAAAGAAATAAGTAGAAAAGTTAGAAATAACAATAAAAAAAAGAATACTGAAAACTTATTCTATGCTTACAATTATAGACGTGTTGGGCCAAGGCGTCAGAGTTGCAAGGCGTCGCAGCAGCGACACATTCGCAGTGGCTTTTGCGAACTACATGGGCTGCGACAAGTCGCTACAATTTCTTCATTTTTAGTGCCACGTGGCAGTGACGCTGTGACAAAGTCGCTGGTGTAGCCTACCGCACTTCGAACAATACAACGAAGCCGGATGCAACAGAGAATAATCGCCGCAGCGACTGTGTGCCGTGTAGCTTGCCCCATATGAAACAACTGTACCTATTTTTTGTGATTTGTCGTTACAACTTCGTCGCAGCGACAAAGTCGCTCGTGTAGCCTAAAACTTTCATACATGAATAGTAGAAAGTATAGAACAGACAACGCTCTCCCCCTCCTCCGCCAGCCACTGCTGACAGAAAATAGTGGCGAAAGATTAATAGGAAAGTATGAAAAAGTATAGTGTGTCCATAAATGATTACCCTGATTAAAGCATGCTATGACTTTTAAATAAACACTCGTATTCAAACACAGTTTTAATTATAAGTAGATAACATACAAGTTTTAGATACATAGTTAATGAACTTAATAGCTTCCACATGTGCATCCCTAGTGGCACGTAAAATGTCTAAACGGATTCACACTCACGCCACACATTTTCCAACATTTGTGGGTTAACTGTGTGCAATTGCATCCGTAATGCATTCTCGCAAGTGTCCTGATATCTGGAAAAACTGTTGCATAAACCGAATCTTTAACATGACCCAGAGAAAGAAATCCAGCGGGGGTAATGTCTGGTGATCTTGGGGGCCATTTGATTGGCCCGTCCCTGCCAATCCATCGATTTGGAAATGTTGCGTCGAGAGTTTCACGAACAACATGCGCCCAATGTGTGGCGTGAGTGTGAATACCGTTTAGACATTTTACGTGCCACTAGGGGTGCACATGTGGAAGCTTATTAAGTTCATTAACTATGTGTCAAAACTTTGTATGTTTATCTACTTATGATTAAAACTGTGTTTGAATACGAGTGTTTATTTAAAAGTTATAGCATGCTTTAATCAGGGTAATCATTTATGGACACCCTGTATAATGAAGAGAATAGCTTCAGAGTTAATTCACATCATGCGTACACTTATCTCGTGTACTCATTTACACATCAGGAGGAAAGCTGAAAATAAAGGACAGCATGAATATTAAACCATTTAATCTAATCTACACCAAGCATTTTTTTAAAGGAATTTTTTAGTTATTTATTATGTACAAGAAGTCATCATTTCGTCGTTGTATCACTCCTCTGTAGCCTGTTAAAGCCACCGTACCGAATATTTATTATGTAGTAATTTATATTGCGTCCTTCGCAAAGGAATTACCTGGATAGAGGAGCACTGGTCCGGAGGGCACCTCCAACTGGCCAGACCTACAATTTAAGAATTCCCCATGCATAATGAGGGATAATAATGCATAGCATGCCTTTTTTTTTTTCTTGTGAAACCCCGATGCACAACACTTAAAACTACAGTTCCACTCTAAGTAGCCTCCCCGAGATGAATACGACTATTTAAAGGTTTTAACTCCCAAGAGATCTCATCAAGTTTCTCATCATCTGAGAACTCCGTGCTCTGAAACCAGACCCGGCAGCGCCTTCTACTACATTCACTGCAAAAGGGCACATCGCTACTTCTATATAAAACTATAAAATTTTCTGTAGCTAGCTAAGTTAGATATTTCGCCATTTACCTAAAAAGTACTAACATTTCTGCACTGTAAACCCAAGTAGCATCCCTAAAATTGAAAACATTTATTAGGAAGTTTTGGCTCCCGAGAGATCCCATCAAGCTCCCCTCTCTACCAATGGGGTATCATCTGAGAACTTCCAGTGCTCTGAAACCAGAACCGACCAACAACACCTACTACGTTTATTGACAAAGGGAACATTACTACTACTACTATATTTTAACTAGCTCTCCCTAAAGTAGCACCCTTTTAATAATGGCAAAAAGGAAACAGCAAAAGAAAAAGGAGAGAGAGGAGTGGCTTCCCAAAATAATTTAATATAGCTATTCGGAGGTTTTAACTCCCGATAATTCCCACCTATTAGAAACGCGTAAATAAAAATTAAAAATTTTTAAAAAAAGTATCATTTGAGAACTCCCAGTGCTCTGATATCAGACCCGACCAGCGCCTCCTACTGCATTTACGATCAAAAGGGAACATCATCGCCCTCAGCTCCACCCCAACTAACTCCCCTTATAACTCCTCTTTGTAGGCTTATTTGGAGGTTTTGACTCCCGAGCGTTCTCACAATGACACACACAAAGAGTAGCCATTCTTTATATTTAATAATTAGCTATGCTCAGTTTCCCAGCAGTCCTGGAAGGGGGGATAAGGGGAAGTCAGAGGTTTCACCCCGAAGAGATTCCCGTGGTAAGGTGACCAAATCTGTAGAGCATATTCTAGATGAGGCCTAACAAGGGACTTATATAATGGCAAAAAATATCCTTATATTTATATTCAAAATTACGAGAAATGAAACCCACTACTCTATTAGCCTTACTGCTCACGACTAAGCAGTTTTGAGAATTTTAAATCTATAGTAACAATGACACCTAAATCGTTTTCCTCAGAAGCTTCATTTAACACACCATTTCCCATAGTGTAGTTAAATTTACTGGTGTAGTAACCTATATCGTAGTCTGCACCTGGCGATTTGTTAATTTATCTGTTAAATTTTATTTGCCAGTTATTAGACCACTCTACTAAATTATTAGGATCACGCTGTAGATTGTCTCTATCTAGTAAACCAATTGCTTTAACCACAGTTTTAGTATCGTCGGCAAATTTAGAAATTTTACTCACTAAATTCACATAAAAATCGTTATGAAAAGGACTGGGTGTTTCCTGTTAACGGGAATACCCAACCGCCCGCCACCATCTGGACTCGTGTCTTGCGGAATTCATGTGGCGACAACGTACCGAAAGCAGCGACGTTTTTTCTGCGACTTTACATGACAAGACATTTTGGCCCCCTAATAACTGATTATCGCTTACATATTAACTAATTTCATTTAAATGATTAATAAATTCGGTACTTACGTATTATCGGACTACCAAACTGTTTATGATGTTTTTTGCTCTCGTCATTTTCGTTAAACTAACGAAACTATCACAACTTAACCTAACCAATTATCAAAGGCGTACAGTTGACCTAACCGGGCATTCAATTAACCTAACTGGGCATTCAGTTGACCTAACCGGGCATTTTCCGTTATATTAACCTGTTTAGGTTAATTCAATGCCCGGTTAGGTCACTGTACGCTCTTGATGATTGGTTAGGTTAAGTTTTAATATTTTCGTTAGTTTAAACGAAAATGACGAGAGCAAAAATACATAACAAACAGTTTGGTGGCGGGCGGTTGGGTATTCCCGTTAACAGGAAAGCACCAGGACTGGTCCCAAAACGGACCCTTGCAAAACAACAGGAGTTAATTCGTCTACTCTGACTCTCTCCCATTTCCTTCTGTTTTCTACCAGTTAACCAACTGTCAATCCAATTAAGAACTTGACACCTTATTCCGTGAGCCTTAAGTTTTTCTAACAATTGTTTATGTGGAACTTTGTCAAACGCTTTTTGGAAATCTAAATGCATTATATTTACCGTTCTACTACAGTCATAAATACCGATGACTTCATGAAAAAATTCCCATAGATTTGTTAAACAAGATTTATTTCTTCGAAACCCATACTGACTTTGTTTTATAAGATTATTACTTTCAAGATGATCGACGGATCTTTTCCGTTTGACTGCCGCCATTGAAACATAATTAAACTTTTTGTATTTTAACTGAAATGTCTTGATGATACAAAATAAGTTACTTTATAAAAAAGCTTTTCTTAATTTCCCCTTCAAATTTTGTTTCTTATAAACAATTTTAATTACTTTCAAGATCATGCTTAATTTTTAAGTTTTAATCGTGTACTCAGAAAAATAAGGGGATCACCTGAAGATCAGGGCCTCCAGCCTTCTTTAGTTAGCTTTATAAGGCTAACTAACAAAAATATCACGACCTAACCTAACCAATCGTCAAGGTCGTACAGTTGACTTAACGATTGGTTAGGTTAGGTCGTGATATTTTCGTTAGTTAGCCTTATAAGGCTAAGTAAAGAAGGTTGGGGCACTGACCTCTTATGTTTCAATGGCGGCAGTCAAACGGAAAAGATCCTGCTCGACTACACGATCTCTAATAACGGTTTCTAAAAGTTTTCCAATTATAGAAGTTAGACTAATAGGCCTATAGTTTTCCGCTTGTTGTTTAGCCCCTTTAAGAATTGGAGTAAGATTAATCAATTTAAAATCCGAGAGGACAACCCTCTGCCATAAAGATTTATAAAGTATTTGAACTAAAGGTTCATGTATTTCATTCTTTAACTCTTTTGGGTGCTTTGGGTAAAAATAGTCTGGACCTGGCTATTTGTTAATTTTTAATTTATCTGTATAGTGAGAAATTTTCAGTGTGAATAGTTGTCAGTAAGCGGTGAAAAAGTCCCATTTACGACCCTGAGCATATTACTAACTTCCGGAATAAAAAGTATCCTCAACAGTAAAAACTGATGTAAACAAAATATTTAAAATTATCGCTATCTTCCCATAGTTATTTGTTAAGTTACCACGTGAGTCTACCAGTGGCCTAGTATTGGCCCTCAAGAGATTTCTATTTCTAATGAAATCTTAAAATTTTTTAGGGTTTTCTTTACATTCACGAGCTACTTGAATTGGAGCTATTGAAGAATAGGAACCCCAGCTTCTTTAGTAAGGCTTATAAGGCTAACTAACGAAAATATCACAACCTAACCTAACCTAACCAATCGTTAGGTTAACTGTACGCCCTTGACGATTGGTTAGGTCATGATATTTTCGTTAGTTAGCCTTATAAAGAAAGCTAACTAAAGAAGGCTGGGGGTCCCTATTCTTCAAAGTCCCTTGAATTTTAAAATCGCATTTAGCAAATCTAATTAAATGCTTAACATTTCTACGTAAGCTGATACAAGTCTGAAAGTGCTGCTGCGCAAGGTCCCTTTTATACCTCTTATACACTACATTATCTTCGATTGCTTTTCCTATATTTCTACTCCACCATTTACGTTGCGCATTCAATCCACCTCGCTTAACTCTCCTTGGTACACAGCGTTCGTTTAAATTTATAAATATATTCTTTAAATTATCCCATACGCTAAGAACACTACCTATCGCTAACAGATCACCCCCAATTTACTGAAGTTAATGAAGTTAATGAAGCTCTAAATTCGTCGAAATTTGCTCTCCTAAAATCGGGCACTACGAAACTATTTAACTCCTTCGAAGTTTTAACATTAACCAAAAAACTATCATGTTATGATCGCTATTACATAAACTTTCTCCGACGTCTACATTCTGAACTTAATTATCATTTGTCGTTAAAACTAAGTCTAAAATACAGGGTGTACATAAAGTCAGGATCTATTTTTGTGAAATAATTATTTTTTTCTATTTTTCTTTTCAGAAGCCCTTAGAATGAATACAGAAGAGCGTGTGGCAATAGTAATTTGGCGAATCGAGGGAAAGAAATACAATGACATCAGAGAGAAGTTTAGAAGGAGATTTCATAAGCCGGGGCCAATAGACAAGACAATATGAAAATTGGTGAACAAATTTAAACGAACGGGATCTGTAAATGATGAAGCAAGATCAGGACGACCGTGTATGTCAGATCTTACCGTGAATGCAGTACGCGGAATTATCACTGAGGAGCCACGTACGTCCGTTCGTGCTGCATCACACAGACTCGGCCTCCCGACGTCATCTGTGCACAAAATTCTGAAAGTTAATTTGCGGAAGAAAAGCTATCATTTGCAGGTTTTACATGATTTACATGAGGAAGATTTCCCTCGACGAAGTTGTGTGTGTGCTGATCTCGTAGAACAAATTTGGAGTGATAATTTAATGGACAACATTCTCTTTAGTGATGAAGCCACTTTCCATACGTGTGGAAAAGTAAATCGCCATAACTGTCAAATTTAGGCAGATGAAAGACCGAATGATTTCGTCCAAATTGGGAAAGAGACTCACCTAAAGTTAATGTCTGGATGGGTTTAACAAAATCTAAGGTTTATGGTCCTTTTTTCTTTGCTGAAGCTACAGTTACGGGCTTATTTATCTGGACATGTTGCAGCAATTCGTTGAACCTCAGCTGATTGGGGATAGGATTGTTAGTACCGTCGTCTATCAACATGATGGTGCTCCTTGTCACTATGCCAAAATTGTTCAGGATTATCTAAATGGACGTTTTCCAAATCGCTGGATCGGACGCGGAAGCACAGACCTTGTGTTGCGAGATGACCGATTTAACCCCTTTAGATTTCTTTGCATGGGTTTATCGAGTCGCACGTCTATCAGACGAAGATTACGAGTCTTGAAAACTTACGTACACGTATACGAACTGCTGCAGATAACATAACCCCGCAAATGCTCCAGAATGTGTTTAGAAATGCTGCGGAACGATTTGAGCTGTGCAGGGATACTGATGGGCGTCACGTCGAATCCTACTCTTAATTATTTAATAAATGTTACCACTTTATCATTTAATGATTGAATTCCATATAATTTCCAAGTGCTTCACAAAAATAGATCTTGACTTTATGTACACCCTGTATTCTCACCGCGGGTCGACTCCAACACTTTTTGAAAAAGAAAATTATCTTGTAAAAAATCAATCAAACCTATACCCACAACATCGGTGTTTAATGTAATGAAATTAATGTTTGTTTGGGCAGTTAAAATCTCAGACAACAATTGATTCCTTATATGTCAAACTGGACGAAGATTTTCTTTACAATGTAAGACTACATCCATCTCATTTTACCACTTCTGTCCTTGTTAAAACGTTTATAATCTTTAATATGGTATTCACATATAAAGTCCCGATCTGCACTTTTAATCCACGATTCAGTTATTGCCATAATTTCATAATTTTCAACATTTATTCCTTACGTTCTTAGCATTGGAAAGCACTACTTTTAAACTATATTTTTACGTTACTGTTTGTTCCTCTATACGCGTTGAGTTTCCTCGAGGCCGACGAGTTGCATTTGTTAAAGGAGTATGAACTATTTCATCTTGCTTATGTTTTAAGTAAATCTTATTCACTTTTTGATCACTCAATCTCCCATCCCAAGTTACGAATTACCTATTTCATTCAAGTGAACGCCATCATCATGAACAAATCCGCCGAATTAAAATCTGACTAAGTTAACGAACTCTACTCCTTCAAGGATGTACAATTGTACATCGCTTCTAATTTAGTACTGAAGTAAATTGCTTTACTTAACAATCTATTACTTTCATAAATTCTTGGAAGAATCCCCAAAATCAGTACATTATTCGACTTTGCTTTCAATGATTTAATCAAACTTCGCCATTTAGCTAATATAGTATATCTTCTGTCCTACTAGTGAAATTTATACAAATCGTTCCCTCCAACGTGAGAAATTAACAGCGAATTTGCAGTTCCCAAATTTAAACGCTTTATTTCCTGTTCGGTTCTATCTATTTTAGCGCCTGGCACGCACATTCTTTTTCGTTTTGCTGTATTTCTTAAACAAAATTCTTTATCCATATGCCTAACAATGAACGAGCCTAACAACAACAAAGTTTCGTTTTCGTTTTCTGTAGTTTCTAGTAGACTAAATGGATTCTGAAAATCCAGCTGAAAATTTGACGACGACACTTTTGGCTCAGCACCGTTTCTAACCAAAGTAAAATTATCAACAGTTGAATTATTCCTATTCAATTTTATCAACTTTGGCGTCTACTTTTTGCATCTTATCTTGAACTTGTTTAATTCGCTCGTTAAATTTTCCCACGAAATTTTAAGTTCAACTCTCCTTAAATTATCCTCACCATTTGAAACTTTTTTTTATTAAATATATAAAGACATTTTTATACATCAACATTAATTTCTTTATTAAGCTCTCTTCAGATCCTGAAATAAATTCTTTACTAAAATTCGTAGAAGTTTCATTCTGTAATTCGTGAAACTTTTGATAAATATACGACATTAAATTACAAAATTTGCAAACCCTATTTCCATCTCAGAACCGTCGACATAACTATCTCTAGTGCACTGAAAGAACGCGTGTATTTTTGTAAACGGCATTTTCATTATAAACTATGAAATCATTATTTATCCCACACTATTTCCCAACTTGATAAGATTAAACGCCGACAGATGGAAAGATTTTTTTGAGAGAAATGCACGATCTCAATAAACAGTTCACAAAAGTCTTTTAAGAGAAGCTTCAGTCAACAACTTCGGAGTATGATGGTTAGAGGTAGAGAATCAGAGAAAGAGAGAGAAGGGTTGTGAAAGTAAGAGGAACTGAGGTAGAGAATCAGAGAAAGTGATAGAGAATTATGTAAGAATCAAGACTGCGTGAGAGTGGAAAGGCGTGTGTGTGTGTGTTCTCTCTCTCTCTCTCTCTCTCCTTCTCTCTCTCTCTCTCTCTCTCTCTCTCTCTCTCTCTCTCTCGCTGGAGCGAGTGCAGGCGAGGGCCACAAAGTTAATCCCTTCGGTTAGGCATATGGGCTACAATCGACGGTTACGCGCCCTGAACTTGTTTTCGCTTGAAACTCGGAGGCTGCGCGGTCAACTGATCGAGGTTTTCAAGCTCCTACGAGGGTTCAACGATGTCGATTTTAGAAGTATGTTTAGTTTAAATGATAACCCAACTCGCAACAATGGTTGGAAGTTGGATTTGAAACGGTTTAGGACTAGTGTGTGTGGGAATTACGTTACGTATAAGATCTGTGACACATGGAACAGGTTACCTTCGGAAGTTGTGAACAGTTCCTCTGTGGATCAGTTCAAGAAAAGGTTAGACGAAATCTTGCACACTATTTGAGTGTGTAAAGACATTTAGGACCTCAGTCTGCGGAAATTTCTTTTCCTGTAAAATAGTTGATATCTGGAACCAACTTCCCTCAGAGGATGTTTCCAGTCAAAGTGTAAATCTGTTTAAAAATAGGCTAGACAAAGTACAGAACACACTCATAGTTTAAGATTAAAACCTCAGAAAACTCTGCAGGAGTTCGCTTGCTCGGTGTCTCTGTGAGCAAGCTAAATATAGAGCTATTTATATATCTCCACTTTTCTGTAAAATTTCCTTGGCTACTTTTCCAGGGTCAAGGTATTTTCTTCAACCTTTTTCCGTACCTGCCTCTGGCAGGGAGGGAGCGGAGGGTGGGGAGAGAGCCTTCTACTTTTCTATCCAGTTTTCTACTACTGCTAGCATAGTTGAAAGACAAAATTTTCCCTGGCACCCGTTGCCATTGGTACCTCCTCGGTATGGGCCGCAAGGCCTTTTGAGGTACTTCTTTTCCTTGTAACTCCTTGTAACTCTCACTCTCACTCTCACTCTCTCTCTCTCTCTCTCTCTCTCTCTCTCTCTCTCTCTCTCTCTCGCCAAATTCGCTGATGACACCAAGCTTGGGGCCAATGTTGGGACGCCCGAAGCGATCGAGGAACTGCGTGCGGACCTAGGTAGGATAGGAGAGTGGTCCGAAAAATGGCAAATGCCGTTTAACTTGGGTAAATGCAAAGTGATGCACATTGGCTACGCCAATCCCAAGTCGGACTACTCGATGTTGGGCAGTAATATCGAGGTGACTGATTTAGAAAAGGACTTGGGTGTGCTAATTAGCAGCGACCTTAAGTTTACGAAACAGTGTGTAGAGGTGGAAAAGAAAGCCCAGAAACTATTGGGTTATATCAGAAGGCAATTTCAGTTTCGGAACAAGGAGATTGTGCTCTCACTGTACAATTCCCTTGTTCGGCCGTACCTGGAGTATGCTGTGCAGTTCTGGTCGCCCACCCTCAGGAAAGATATTGAGAGGCTGGAGCGAGTGCAGGCGAGGGCCACAAAGTTGATCCCTTCCGTTAGGCATATGGGCTACAATCGACGGTTACGCGCCCTGAACTTGTTTTCGCTTGAAACTCGGAGGCTGCGCGGTCAACTGATCGAGGTTTTCAAGCTCTACGAGGGTTCAACGATGTCGATTTTAGAAGTATGTTTAGTTTAAATGATAACCCAACTCGCAACAATGGTTGGAAGTTGGATTTGAAACGGTTTAGGACTAGTGTGTGTGGGAATTACGTTACGTATAAGATCTGTGACACATGGAACAGGTTACCTTCGGAAGTTGTGAACAGTTCCTCTGTGGATCAGTTCAAGAAAAGGTTAGACGAAATCTTGCACACTATTTGAGTGTGTAAAGACATTTAGGACCTCAGTCTGCGGAAATTTCTTTTCCTATAAAATAGTTAATATCTGGAACCAACTGCAGGAGTTCGCTTGTTCGGTCTCTGTGAGCAAGCTAAATATAGAGCTATTTATATATTCTCCACTTTCCTGTCAAATTTCCTTGGCTACTTTTCCAGGGTCAAGGTATTTTCTTCAACCTTTTTCCGTACCTGCCTCTGGCAGGGAGGGAGCGGAGGGTGGGGAGAGAGCCTTCTACTTTTCTATCCAGTTTTCTACTACTGCTAGCATAGTTGAAAGACAAAATTTTCCCTGGCACCCGTTGCCATTGGTACCTCCTCGGTATGGGCCGCAAGGCCTTTTGAGGTACTTCTTTTCCTTGTAACTCCTTGTAACTCCTTGTAACTCTCTCTCTCTCTCTCTCTCTCTCAGGTTAGGGATGTTCTCCTCTGACTGCAAAAAAAAAAAAAACTTTTTGTATTGTCTTTTTCTCTACTGTTACGATTAGGACGCTACTGCTATCTCATCCGTGGGAAGAGAGGCTTGGAACCTCTATAAATAACACCATTTAACTTCAGTTGTAGGTAAATATTTAGAGGGGATAATAGCGAGTAGGATTGTTGACCATTTGGATTCCTACAAGCTACTTGGGGACTCCAACATGGGTTTAGACGGCATAGGTCGTGTCTCACCATCATGCTCGAGTTTTTCTACGTCATGTTGAGTGAGTATGATAAGAGTAGGGCGATTGATTAGAAGGCCTTTGATAAGGTACCTCACCGCCGGCTAATGGCCGAAGTGCGCGCGCTGGGTATTGGTGGGGAAGTAGGTAGGTGGATTGGAAACTGGCGAAAAATGCCACAAAGTTAATCCCTTTCGTTAGGCATATGGGCTACAATCGACGCTTATGTGACGCGGGTTCAAAGATGTCGATTTTAGAAGCATGTTTAGTTCAAATGATAACCCAACTCGCAACAATGGTTAGAAGTTGGATTTGAAATGATTTAGGACTAGTATATGTGGGAATTATTTTAACACGTTGATAGTTTAAGATTAAAACATAAGAAAACTCTGCAGGAGTTCGCTTGCACGGTGTATCTGTGAGCAAGGTAAATATAGAGCTATTTATATATTCTCCACTTTCCTGTAAAATTTCCTTGGCTACTTTTCCAGGGTCAAGGTATTTTCTTCAACTTTCCGTACCTGCCTCTGGCAGGGAGGGAGCGGAGGGTGGGGAGAGAGCCTTCTACTTTTCTATCCAGTTTTCTACTACTGCTAGGATAGTTTAAAAGCAAAATAAACTTTTAATAACAGGAATAGTTCCTCGGTGGATTAGTTCAAGAAAAGGTTAGACCAAATCTTGCACACTATTTGAGTGTGTAGAAAATTTTCCCTGGCACCTGTTGCCATTGGTACCTCCTCGGTATGGGCCGCAAGGCCTTTTGAGGTACTTCTTTTCCTTGTAACTCCTTGTAACTCTCTCTCTCTCTCTCTCTCTCTCTCTCTCTCTTCTCTCTCTCTCCTCTCTCTCTCTCTCTCTCTCTCTCTAATTCCCTTGTTCGGCCGTACCTGGAGTATGCTGTGCAGTTCTGGTCGCCCACCCTCAGGAAAGATATTGAGAGGCTGGAGCGAGTGCAGGCGAGGGCCACAAAGTTAATCCCTTCCGTTAGGCATATGGGTTACAATCGACGGTTACGCGCCCTGAACTTGTTTTCGCTTGAAACTCGGAGGCTGCGCGGTCAACTGATCGAGGTTTTCAAGCTCTTACGCGGGTTGAACGATGTCGATTTTAGAGTATGTTTAGTTTAAATGATAACCCAACTCGCAACAATGGTTGGAAGTTGGATTTGAAACGGTTTAGGACTAGTGTGTGTGGGAATTACGTTACGTATAAGATCTGTGACACATGGAACAGGTTACCTTCGAAGTTGTGAACAGTTCCTCTGTGGATCAGTTCAAGAAAAGGTTAGACGAAATCTTGCACACTATTTGAGTGTGTAAAGACATTTAGGACCTCAGTCTGCGGAAATTCTTTTCCTATAAAATAGTTAATATCTGGAACCAACTTCCCTCAGAGGTTGTTTCCAGTCAAAGTGTAAATCTGTTTAAAAATAGGCTAGACAAAGTACTGAACACACTCATAGTTTAAGATTAAAACCTCAGAAAACTCTGCAGGAGTTCGCTTGCTCGGTGTCTCTGTGAGCAGCTAAATATAGAGCTATTTATATATTCTCCACTTCCTGTAAAATTTCCTTGGCTACTTTTCCAGGGTCAAGGTATTTTCTTCAACCTTTTTTCCGTACCTGCCTCTGGCAGGGAGGGAGCGGAGGGTGGGGAGAGAGCCTTATACTTTTCTATCCAGTTTTCTACTACTGCTAGGATAGTTGAAAGAAAAATAAACTTTTACAAATTTTCCCTGGCACCCGTTGCCATTGGTACCTCCTCGGTATGGGCCGCAAGGCCTTTTGAGGTACTTCTTTTCCTTGTAACTCCTTGTAACTCTCTCTCTCTCTCTCTCTCTCTCTCTCTCACACACACACACACACACACACACACACGTGCAAATCTCCGCATAAGCAAGGTACCGATTTTTTTTAATCCATATATCTAAAAAATTTATTGACCTGACCTCACCTCACCTCACCGAAAAGGGCGTGACGTGTGTTTTGGATGCAACTGAGGGCTTGAACGGTGTTTTCTGTTTGGTCATTAAATAGTGAGGTATTTGCTAATCTAACTTATCATAATCTAACCAAATCAGGACCAACAGCAAAAAATTACACCACTACATCTGTGAATTATCATACACTTTACCTCACTTATGTTCACTTGCCTACACGCGCGCGCACATTCTTATACCTCACTTTTTTCCAAGTTCTCTCAATCCCTTTTTCATATCAAGAAAGAATAAGTGTGCGACAGTGTGTGGTAGTGAGGAGGAGGAGGAGGAGGAGGAGGAGGAGGAGGAGGAGAATACAGCAAACAAGAGGGAAAGTAAAAAATACATGAAACTAAGGCCCTTTAACGACATAGGATATAGAATGGTCCTCTAAAACAGGTTTATTTCAAACTGAAATAGCCAAAAATAGGAACGAAGACGGGGATATACCTTTATACACAAAACAATAATCCCCCAAAAAGGTTTACGTATAAAACTTTATGAAAAGATATATTAAATCTCCCCTTCTATTTTAAATGCTACGACATTATCAATTCATTTTCGCTTTGCAGCCATAAACTAAAGAGGATGTATTCTTCAAACGTTCGTTTTAAACTCCATAGAGTTTCTTCAAACTTTATTTCGCTCATTTATCTTTTCCGGATGAGGTGAATAACTTTCATATATACGGAATGCTTACGACGCAAGCTATTCTGAACCTAAATATACTCGTAAATAAGGCGCAGACGGTATGAGGTAAATTATACACACTATCGACCCCCTTATAATCTGATTCTACGTCGACTAACGGGATAAATTTCGTGTCTGGATGATATATATGATGGTGAGAAGAACTGAAACAGTGTTGACTGGAGCAAAACGCATTTAGGTTAGGTTAAGGTTCAATCTTACTCAAGTCTACAGGGTGTATGCTAAGTAACGCCCTATTTTAAAATTCGTATAACTTCCCTATTTCTGACTCAATTTTAATGAAACAAACTAAATTATTCAATATTTATTGAGGTTTTCATTCACAAATATTCACATGCACTTTACACTTCCGCGTCTGCTCTTGCATTATCACAACATTTCCTTAAATGAACAGGCATGTTGTCCACTGCTGCTCGTAACGCGTTCAGAAACATTTTCAGAACGTAATTAATCCTTTCTCCCAGTTCATCAAGATCTTTAGGTTTGTGGCGATAAACTTCTTCCTTAGCCCAACCCCACAGAAAGAAGTCACAAGGTGTTAGGGCTGGGCTGCGAAATTTGTCATGCAGCCATGCCCGCACATCGTCAGAAAAATGAGGTGGTGCTCCGTCCTGCATGAAATGAAGATTATCAGTGTTATCCCATTGCGAAATCATTGGCCATACGCGAATTTTCAACACTTGCGGGTATCTTTCAACATTCATTGTGTCCCGAATGATAAAAGGCTTAACAATGGTTGTGGATGTCATACCACACCAAACCGTCAGCTTTGCCCGACAGAAAGCTCAATACAAAAACCTCAATATTGAATAATTTACATTCGTTTCATTAAAATTGAGTAAGGAATAGGGAAGTTATACTAATTTTAAAAGAGGGAGTTACTTATGATACACCCTGTATATAATGCAGTATAACACTCTTAGTTTATAAACTACGATAATAAATAATGTTAATAATTTTGCTTCGTTTAGCTTTAGTCTACGAATCTGCCAAGCATAATATTATGGCGTTACAAGAGTTCATCACCTTATCTCGAGGTCTTACGTATTACCCGTTTTATTCCCATATAAGGAGTCTCGTAGTAGCTGAAAAGGGAACAAAAATAATGTGGCAACTGGGAGCTAGTAGGACTCGAACCCGAACTGCGTGGTCTCAAGAGTCAGCGCTCCTACCGGTAGATCACGCCACCCAAAACTCCAAAAAAGATTCGTTCGAGCAAGGGCAGCATTTACTCCTTTTTGGGATTTTGGATGGCGTGATTGGTTGGAGCGCTGACTCTGAAAACACGCAAAGCGAGTTCAAGTCCCACTCACTTTCCCACTTTACTGCCGTTTCCTTTTTAATTTTATCTAAGTACGGTTCTTGCACTTAGAACGCACTTTCATAGTGGTTGTTTGATAGTTTAATGCTGGTAGTTATAGTTAGTTAAACCGAATTATATTTAATGCGTATATTTAAATAGTGGTACTTGGAATAAAATCCACTATCGGGTTTTGGGATCATATGTAGAATTCGGACCCCAGCCTTTTTTAGTTAGCTTTATAAGGCTAACTAACGAAAATATCATGACCTAACCTAACCAATCGTCAAGGGCGTACAGTTAACCTAACGAATGGTTAGGTTAGGTCGTGATATTTTCGTTAGTTAGCCTTATAAAGCTAACTAAAAAAGGCTGGGGTCCGAATTCTACATATGATCCGGGTTTTGTTTAAAATTAAAGTACCAACATGATCTCCACACGTACTTTTTTTATGCAAGAAGGAGGGGCCAAGGGCAAATGCCCTCAAAATCAACCCTCCCCATATGCTTGACTACCTTTTACTTTCATAATTTTGCCCATCTGGTGTGTCAATGAATATCAATGGAAATACCACGCATGGAAGGACTTAATTAACCCCTACCAGCATTCGAACCCGGGACCTCTGGGTAACGTCCTCGACGTGTACTCAGAGGTCCCGGGTTCGAGTCCTGATGCATGAGGGTTAATCGTGCAAACAATACGTATGATATCAATCACATACAAACTCCCCTATGTGACAGTGGTTCAGTTATGTAAATATCTCAATTTACATTAACCGTTTTTGTTAATTACTGACAGTCATACTTTTTACTAATCAGGTATGACTGTAACTTTGCTTAAAACTCTTGTTACACCCCGTATTCTGTTTTTCTAACTCCTATAACGACTCTTTCTTCTCCATGACGTTTGTCATGTTGTTTGCTCTTGTTCCTATTCACGCCCTACCTCGTTATTTTGCTAAGGGAGAATATTTGTTATTCATTTGCTCCCTTATTCATACCGTGTTTACTTTAGCTCCTTTTATACTTCGTTAAATATAAATAATTTAAATAAATGTGTTACTCCTCCCCACCACCCCCTAGTTAAATGGTTCCCAATTAACTTCTCCTGGCTCAAGGCACCGCGATGCCATTTGTTGTTCTTTTGCGGCACCCCCGAGGAGAATTTTCGTCTCCCACTGTTTAACATCCAGTTACCCCCCCCCCACTCGCACCCCCTACCCTCCAACACCACGTAACTTCAAACTGAGCCTCTTACGTACAATTTCTGTTTTGTTTTACTTGAAATTTGCGTATCTTCAGTAACTTTTCGATTTTCCAATTACTTTGTTATTTTCATGAAATTTCACATCACCCTGTTTGGGAAACGCTGGCCTGGATACATACTTTATTTGCATTGCCACACCCCCCCCTTATTTCCCTTTTACACCTTCTGTTACATCTCGCTTTATTTTCCTTCCCTCTTTATACGTTACTGACGGAACTAACGTGCTCTCACATTCACGGTCCGACACTTCTCAGACAAAAAGAATTACTCTATATGGTTGTTAAAGTGATGTAACCACACGTAGCTACAGAAATACCATAACAACTATACCAACAACCACAAAAAGCAATGGTTTAAATTAACCTTAAGACAAGAAAGAACTTTAACTTTACAGAAAAAAAGTCAAATGCAACTGAATGACGCTACTGTGTATAAAATTAAAAAACAAAAGTTTTTCAATCAGGATAAAATTTTGCTCTATGTTAGTCAAAGATCAAATCCCGAATGTGAACGTTTGTGCCGAATACGGGATAAGAGCAAAATATAACTATTTCTAGTAAAATAGTCAAAATAATTATCTTGCACGTCTACGTGAAAATTCAATGAATGGTTAAGTAACTGCTTACACTTTTACATTTCTCTTTTATATTCCACTATAAATTTTCACCTAACCTAACCTGAGTGCCACCGAACCGAGAAGGGCGTGATAATGACCCACAGACCACGGACCACTTAACTCATCAGTCCTACTTTGTTTTGCAGACTATAGACTTCTTGGTATGAAAGTGTTTGTCTGTAGCTCCACTTTAAAACCAACACTGGCATTTTCATAACGTGTACTATTTTTATTTTTATTTTTTAACATTAACTTTAGGTAGTTTTTATTACATATTAATTTTATTATTTCTTTTTACTCATAATTCTTTAGTTTTTAAACTACTTATTATTTAATTAATTAATAATTAGTCGTATCGTTTATTACCTTAATGGATATTGCACTTCATTTTTATGGAATTTATTTCCTCCCACTAAAGGTTATCATATATATATATATATATATATATATAATCCCCGCAAGGGGGTTCTAAGCTCGTGCTCTTGAGTGCTCTTTGTGCTCGTTTGTACGTGCTTGTTCCTGGAGGTTTCACGTGCGCCCTCCCGGCCCTAGCACCCAAGGATGATGGGGCTCGACCCTGCAGTCCTTGTCATCCTTGGTCTTTTTCCACTTCGACTGTCCCCTCCACCCTTTCTTTTTCCTCTGTCTTTCCTCTCACTTTTTCTTTGTTTTTCCGCTGAGATATGCCCTTTAAATAGAGGCGAATCGGTTCTTCCTGAACTAAAAAAAAAATATATATATATATATATTAGTGATGTAGCGGATGTCATTTTTTTCACATCCGCGGATGCGGATGTTTGATTTCAACATCCGCGGATGCGGATGTCTACATTTTCGTTATTTTTAGGATATATTCGAGATTTGTTGTGTTTAACGTATATAATAAGTTATTATATAGAGAGAGCTGTAGCTATAATGTAGTATAATTGATTAATTGTACAATAATTGCTGTACTTTTCTCTGAACATATAAAATAATATCAAGCATCTAACTAATATAAAAATCAATTAGTGAATTCGTCTGCAAATAAATTCGTTATATTTTGTTGAGTTTCAGCCACAATTAGAAACCATAATTGTTACCAGGATGCGGGACGTGAACCCAACTCAAATGCACCCCCACCGACCTCTTTCCCCAACCTCCACCCTTATAGAAAGAGATCTTTAATTAGCTTGATAACTATTTATATTAAGTTTAAAGTTTTATTAGGCATATTTATAAATGAGTAATTAAAATAAAGTAAACTAAGATGTTCATCGTTTAATGTTCAAACTTAATTATAGGAAGGTTATGCTTAAGGAACATTAATTTTTCTGCCTTTTCTGCTGCCAGTCTGTTTCTCTTTTCATCATATATTAATCCAGCACTGCTAAATAATCTCTCGCTTGGTACGTTTGTTGGAGGACAGGCTAAATGTTTCCTTGCAAGTTTACTCAAGTATGGATAGATATTCTGCGTATTTTTCCACCAACTAATAGGATTGTCACATGCAGCCAGGCGTTTTTCTTGGTGATAGCTCTCGATCATTTTTACTACATCTTTTGACATCGCGTAGGTCTCGTCATTGCTGCTTGACTCAAGAAACTGAAAGACAGATTCTGTGATAGATTTGCTTGTTGAAGGTGTTGGTTCTGTCACTGAAACTTTTATTCTTTTGGTGGGTGGCGAAGCGACAGATTCAAGAGATTGAAGCTCTTCAACTGCTTTGCCAAGTGATGATTTAACTCGTTCTAATGTACTAGGTGAAAATAACTTAGCTTTGTAACGTGGATCTAAGTAGGTTGCAAGAGAGTAACTTCATACAAGAACAGCCTCTCGTCTTGTCGCTTGCATCACTTTTGCGCACAATGAACTAGTTCTATTAATATAGTAGAATTTGATAATTTCCGCTTATTAATTACATTTTATCTCAACGGTCCACATCCGCACGACATCCGCAGTCCAAAGTGCGGATGCGGGTGCGAGAAAATGTGCGGATGTTCCGCGGATGCGGATGTGACCTACATCACTAATATATATATATATATATATATATGGTGTACATAAAGTCAGGTGCTTCACAAAAATAGATCCTGACTTTATGTACACCCTGTATGTATGTATGTATGTATGTATGTATGTTATGTATGTATATACAGGGTGTCCCGTAATTCTGGACCCATAGGGATTTATAATATATTTTTTTATTATGTTATTATTATTTTATTATTATTATTTTTTTATTATTTTTTATTATGATTTTTATTTGTGGGGCCACTTGAAAGCCAAAGTGTACGAGGTCAAACTTCAGAACATTTTCCACCTTAAAGCACGCATTGTGGAGGCGTGTCAAGAAATTTCTGCGACTGTGATTCAGAAAGTGCTGTCGCAGTGGAGATTGCGTCTTCAACTATGTGTGCGACACAACGGCGGACACTTTGAACAGATTATGTAATAAATTTTTGGACTATTTTGTAATTTTATTATTTTTCCCTATGGGTCCAGACTTACGGGACACCCTGTATATATATATATGTATATATATATATATATATATGTATATATATAAATTAATATATATTATATATATATATATGGTGCTTTACAACCGGTCTGCCATACTTTGTGGGGGTGATATCAAGTAAAAAAGTTAATACAACATCGGTGCTATTTCTAACCGTTGCGGAGCTACGGACGTTTTAAGGTGCACGGAAAAAATAAACGAGAGTATTAATCTGATGTATTTATTGCTACATTTTACGAGATACACCTTATAAATGTTCAAAATGTCCGCCTCGGTTTTCAATGCGCAGCCTTGCTCGTTCCAAACAACGAGCAAGGCACATTCAATCATTTCGGGGTGTTCCCTATATAAGCAGCGGCATCCATAATCCGACGCAAGTTCCTCTCTCGTTTGTACTTTGGTCTTTTAGACAATCTCTTTCATAAGGCACCATAAAAAGAAATCTAACGGCATTAGGTCCGGAGATCTCGGGGACCACGATATTAGACCAGCACGACCAATCCAATGATTCCCGTGCCGCTGATTCAAGTAATCCGTAACATGACCAAAATGTGGTGGCGCACTATTGTGATGAAAAACCCATCCTGCGCCTTGTCTCGAAGGGCACGTCCTCCATTAAAAGTGGCAATTCGTTCGTCAGGAAGTTCAGATAAATATCAGTAGTTAATCGTTGCTCCAAAACGAACTGTCCAATCAGCTGATCTCCAATTACATCGCACCATTCACCGAGAATCGATGTTGAAAGTTTCCTTCAACGATACCGTGGGGATTACCGGCGGACCACAAGTGGGAATTTCGTCTATTGTTAATTCCATCCTGAATGAATTGTGCTTCATCGCTAAACAGTATGCGATTAAGAATTTGGCGATGTATAATCATTCACTGGAAAAATTGAACACGTTTATCGTAATCATCCGGTTGAAGAGCTTGCACACGTTGCAAATGATAGAGAGACAAATCCTCATCATGTATGGTTCGCCATACACAAGATGCGGATTCACCAATTCGTCTAGAAATCCTTCGAACACTGGTAGTTGGGCTACGTTGTACTATGTCCAGTATGCTATCCTCCACAGCAACGGGCCGTCGTGCTACATCTTGGTTACGTGGAACAATTGTCCATTTCCCTTAATCTCTGGTGTGTGTCACTAAACACTTGCCTGTTCGGTATTCGGCAGTTCGGAAAACGTCTTCAATATTTCTCAACTGCCGCTCTGCTGTTACCATCACAGAATCCATAAATGAAATGGATATCAGCGTATTCAGCGGGTGTGAAATGTTGATTCATTTTGATTGTTCACCTAAGTGCAACACAGTATCTCGTACCACAGATCAGAGCCAACAAAGAAAAAACTGAGGATTAGTAGTGGTAACTTCATTAACCGAAACTACCACCAGTACTACCATCGAATTACACACAAACAGGGATTTGTCGTTTGCACATCTTAAAACGTCCGTAGCTCCGCAACCGTTAGAAATAGCAACTATGTTGTATTAACTTTTTTTACTCGATATCACCCGCAAAAGTACGGCAGACCGGTTGTGAAACACCATATATACACAGTATATTCAGAATAAAAATATTCAGTGACAAGTCAACGGTCCGTAAACTGACGTTTGGCATTGATACAAAGCAAGATACCAATTAGTTTATTTTTATTTACTTTTTATTTTTCAGCGGATTTCATAATATGTAAAAATTATAACATTATATCAGTTTATTTTTATTTCAGAAAACATTGCAGAGAGCCAAAAACCGTTTCATTAACCATAAAACGTTAAAAAAAAAAAAAAAAGAACACGACACTTTTTGACTGCATGAAATAGTTTAACAGCAAAGACACAATTTTGAAATAATAAAGAAAATGTGCCGATAAACAGTCGGGGAAAAAAATGTTTGCATTTTCTATACAAACGATTTACGATCAGTAAAAGCGTTAAGGAGAATTATATTTAATTTTATTGTCGTTTAAACAATATAATGAGAGTTGTAAACTGCAAATACAACATGCAAATAGATGAAAAGTACACATTCGCAATAGAAATACACTGCTCAGTGGAGGCACAAACACTGGTTCAAATGGAATTCCGGCATCCATTTTAAATGAACTGTTTTTTAAGGTTTATTCAAAAAGTATCCGGACTGATGCGATCATACACAGAATATGGTAGTTACAGGGTTTGGGGCTTAATCTCCCTCAAAGTACGCTCCTTCTGAAGCCACACACTTTGCCCAACGATCCTGCCACTGTTGAAAACATCATTCGAAAGCACTTTTTTGGAATAGCCAAAAGCTGCTCCGTCGAATTTCTTTCATGTTCTCAACATCATCGAATCAGTGTCCTTTTTGGGGTTGTTTGAGCTTCGGAAACAAAAAAAAGTCGAATGTAGCCAAATCTGGCGAATATGGAGCCTGCTGCACTTGTCCAGCAATTTTTGACCAAAAATGCTACCCCAACAAGTTGCGACGAGTGAGATGACGCGCTATCGTGGTGAAACATCCAGTCTCTGGACTCCCACTTCTGCGGCCGTTTCCTCCGAACTGCTTCACGTAGACGTCTCAAAACTTCAATGTAAAATTCCTTGTTGATTGTTTGCCCCTGTGGAGCATATTCATGGTGCACAACACCTTCACAGTCAAACAGTCTCCAACATTGTAAGAAATCGCCGTGAAACAAAACACGTTTAACTTTATCGGCTCACCACAGTGGACTGACGCTACACAATGAAGTGGAACCCTATCAGCCAACTTGTCTCGACATGCAGAGACATGTTTAGCACAGTCAACTCCAAGCGTGACCTTGTTCTAAAAGTAAACACCCTGTCCGGATACCTTTTGAATAGACTTCGTGTAATTATATACACTATACAGAAGGTATATATATGTATGTATATATATATAATATATATATATATATATATATATATATATTTAGGGTGATTCAAATATGGGGATAAACATTTTTTTTTTATATTTTAATGTGTTCAACCCTTTAAATGGTTCATTTCAACATAAAAATAACTATCCTAAAATATTTTAGCAAATTTTTAATTTTTAAGGGTTGCTACCAGCAATTAAAAATTGACAGAACGACTCAAATTGTCAAATTTTTCCACACCACCCAGGAGGTACAGTACAAGGCGCATTGCTTTTTTTTAACGTGGAAAGTCCCCCGTAGGTCCTACCATATCCACAAGCATGCATAATTAAACTAGCATGATATTTGAGACATTAGCTGTCCTTACTTCATCAGTTTCTTTTTTTCTATCAGGGTAAACAGCCCTATAGTTTTTCACTACTTGTAGCAAGAATTGTTTTTGATCTTCGTCATGTGTTAGTATTTTATTATATTCATCCATTAATTTTACTCCTCTTTCCGCTATATCATTCACGACTTTCCACTGTTTGATAGATTTCTTAGCGGAGTTAAATTCTTCATCATTATGCCATTCTTTAGCATCTTTGAGTACGAATTTTGAACTAAATTCTGTTATTGTAAAGAATCTTTGAGTATTTGATGTGACAAAATCTTCTAATTTCTTCGTTAGAATAAGTGCAGGAATAATTAGTGATGTAGGTCACATCCGCATCCGCACATTTTCTCGCATCCGCATCTGCATCCGCACTTTGGACTGCGGATGTCGTGCGGATGTGGACCGTTGAGATAAAACGTCATTAATAAGCGGAAATTATCAAATTCTACTATAATAATAGAACTAGTTCATTGTGCGCAAAAGTGATGCAAGCGACAAGACGAGAGGCTGTTCTTGTATGAAGTTACTCTCTTGCAACCTACTTAGATCCACGTTACAAAGCTAAGTTATTTTCACCTAGTACATTAGAACGAGTTAAATCATCACTTGGCAAAGCAGTTGAAGAGCTTCAATCTCTTGAATCTGTCGCTTCGCCACCCACCAAAAGAATAAAAGTTTCAGTGACAGAACCAACACCTTCAACAAGCAAATCTATCACAGAATCTCTCTCTCAGTTTCTTGAGTCAAGCAGCGATGACGAGACCTACGCGATGTCAAAAGATGTAGTAAAAATGATCGAGAGCTATCACCAAGAAAAACGCCTGGCTGCATGTGACAATCCTATTAGTTGGTGGAAAAATGCGCAGAATATCTATCCATACTTGAGTAAACTTGCAAGGAAACATTTAGCACTTCCTCGAACAAGCGTACCAAGCGAGAGATTATTTAGCAGTGAGTGCTGGATTAATATATGATGAAAAGAGAAACAGACTGGCAGCAGAAAAGGCAGAAAAATTAATGTTCCTTAAGCATAACCTTCCTATAATTAAGTTTGAACATTAAACGATGAACATCTTAGTTTACTTTATTTTAATTACTCATTTATAAATATGCCTAATAAAACTTTAAACTTAATATAAATAGTTATCAAGCTAATTAAAGATCTTTCTATAAGGGTGGAGGTTGGGGAAAGAGGTCGGTGGGGTGCATTTGAGTTGGGTTCACGTCCCGCATCCTGGTAACACAATTATGGTTTCTAATTGTGGCTGAAACTCAACAAATATAACGAATTTATTTGCAGACGAATTCACTAATTGATTTCTATATTAGTTAGATGCTTGATATTATTTTATATGTTCAGGAAAAGTACAGCAATTATTGTACAATTAATCAATTATACTACATTATAGCTACAGCTCTCTCTATATAATAACTTATTATATACGTTAAACACAACAAATCTGGAATATATCCTAAAAATAACGAAAATGTAGACATCCGCATCCGCGGATGTTGAAATCAAACATCCTCATCCGCATCCGCGGATGTGAAAAAAATGACATCCGCTACATCACTATGCAGGATCTAGAAAAGCCCGTTTTGCAGGAAGAGTTTCTGTTGTATTTTGCAAGGCCTTTACCATTTTGTTTTTTGTTTCAGTAGGCACTTCATCATCATAAAAGGTCAACGCTACCAGTTCTTCTGATAGGTACCAGAGGTGACCTAACAGTTTTTTAATAGCAACAAATGCAATTGTGTCATTTATTTGTTTGTGGACTACAAGATTCTGTAATAATTCCAGAGCAAGACGAAGAGCGCAAGATGGCACAGGAGCTGTAAACCATGCCTTTACATATAACCGAGTAGCAAATAGACAGATGTCTTTGTCCTTTTTTGTCTTTTACTTAAATTTTGAACTGAGATTTGAACAAAAAAATTTAATGAATATGTAATTTTGGCCATCCACCTAGCCCGATGAAGTCCCGCTGGATGTTTAAATTTGATTCCACCTTTTGGTTCACCTCCCAAAAAATAATTGTTAACTGCAATAGTTCTAGGTAATCGTCTCTTGGTTGGAATGTGTCTAGTTGATTTGCTGCAAATATAATTGTGTCATCTTTGATGTCATGAATATTTTCATAAATATCTGGATCTGATAATACTGTTTCGTAGTCCTCCTTATTAATGCTTGACCATTTTTCTCTGAACTTCTTAAAAAGGACTATATCTGGGCCAGAAGATGGTGATAAAGACTTTGAAACAACAGCTTCCAGCATAATTTCAAATATGTGGTGTCGACATGCCAGCCACAATAAATCGTTGTCGAATTTTTGTTCTAGAAGAATAGCTGCACCATTTCTAGGACCAGTATTGGCTGCCGTTGTATCGAAACACATGCATTTTATTTGTTCGCAGATGCCCCATTCAAGCGATGTCTGATTGTTGGCATTAAAACTAGAGACGCATTTCTGCCACTCAATTTTGCAACATCAAGACTTCCTAATAATTTATCATCAAACAATTTTCTACGTTTGCCTACCTTACTTTTCCATGTTGAAGGTTGTGCAGCAGAGAAACCAGATTCATCACTTTTACTCTCCTCTGATTCTGATTATGTACTGGTGAGTATGACAGCCTCTTCATTCTTCTTTCTTTTGATCTCTTCTTCGGCTTTCCTCTTTTCATAATGTTGCTTTTCTGCTGCTCTTTGCTCTTTTTTAGCAACAGCCTTATCAATGGTACCCATTTTTCCATGACGTCCTTTCTCACGTTGCATTTTCAAGAATTTCTTATCTATTTTTATAAGCTGCATAGCATTCTCATGAGCAATGTCAAATAAGTTTTCCAGTTTATCTTTCCATTTTTCTTCTTTATTATTTAAATTTTGTGATCTTTTCAATTTGTTTGCTTTGTTTTTCTTAAGCAGCTGCCATTCCTTCAGTATTCCTTGAATTTTATCTACTACATGTACTCTGTTTTGCTGGTATTCCTGTTTTTTTCCAAACTGCTAGCACATCATCCGCAGTAGAGTAGCATGATTCTCTAATGCCTCGCTTTTTAATATTTCTGTAGTGCATGAAGAAGGCCATCATTTCCTTCTCTGATGGTAATATGGATGTTTTAGTACTGCAGAGGGCTGCCCAATTAGCCATACTTCAGTTTCTTTTCTCGTAGAACTTCTCCCAACTGAGCAACTAGCTGATGGTGAGTTAGGCCTAGCTTCCATAATCGATTAATTGGTATCAAAATTACGAGTTCCAAACAACAATTAAAAGCAAGCTAGTATATAAACCATAAATTAAAAATTCTGAAATATAAACAATTAAACATAAAATCATAAGTTGTGAAAACAAACAAATTGAAAAAAAGGGAAACTTTGACGCCTGGTAGCACCTAGTAAATTTTATTTAAAATTCACCAAATTTGGCATACACTACTTTTTTGTCATAGGGAACAAAAATACAGGTTGAACAATTAAAAAAAAAACTGATTTTTTTGAATCACCCTAAATTATATCAGGGTAAATTTATAGTATTACACCCGTCTCCCTTTGGAGGTGAAATTTATGTTTTTCCTATGGTTTTCGATGGGTTTTGAACGAATCTGACCTTCAAAACCGTCGGAAATGACTCGTTTTTGAGATACCCCCCCCCCCAGCCGGCAATGTGGGGGAAATCACAGAAAACGAGTCATTTCCGACGGTTTTGAAGGTCAGATTCATTCAAAACATCAAAAACCATAGGAAAAACAAATTTCACCTTCAAAATTATCCTGACCTAACCTAACAACCTATCCTAACTTAACTAAACCTAACCTATCCTAAAAGAAAAACAGGAATTACCTTTAAAATCTAAGACAGAATAATCACAATACCGTCTTTTCTTCGTTTTAAGCACAACGTAACTTTTTCTACAACGTCACAGTTTCTGGTCTTGACGATATGTACACTCCGTTTTACAATGTGGACACTTCACTACTGTCGGTAGAACACCGTGAGCACGCAGAAACTCAACACTTTTATCTAAATTTTCATAGAAAGCGACAATACAGCGGTAATAATCGAACGAACACGTCACACGAAACCATTCCAGTAGCAAACTAATTCAAATTCGAAATGGATGGAGCGCTCTGATTGGGCAGACATGTGACGTCAACACACACGAACACACGAACGTACAAACACGCACTAGATACACACCAAAAAAAGTTTATATCTCGAAAACGAAGCATTTGCGACGGAAACGCTATAGAAGAAAAGTGTCTTAGAATTAAACAATCTACCTAATGAATATATAATAATTGCTGGACGTTAGACGGGTGTAATACTATAATAATACCTATATCAGTGGCGACTCCAGCTCTTCAAGACTACTCGGGCTCTTTCTAAATTTTCAAGTCTACATATGAGCCGACATTTAAATGCATGACAATAACTTAAGCTTATCAATAAAATAAATAAATACATACCTCGATAAAAAGAATTATTTGAATTTTATTTACTTGAACATAAAGTCCAAGCGTCTTGGTTTTAAAGCAAATTCCTTTAATATTCGGTCATGTAATTCCTTTTTGCTTTCTAAATCAATCAGTATTTATTTTTCAATTGAAATCCAAGCCAGGGACGAGAGCCGTTCTTGAGCCATTGTTTCTTAAATATGATCTAATTCGATCAAGAACAGAGAAACTTCTTCATTTGAAACAGAAGTTACAGGTATGGTAAGAAGGAGCTGAATCAGCTTTGTGGTTTTCTTTTAATAATAACACTATGTCCTCCATGGGTGGGCTATACTTCTCAGAATACTTATAATATTAAAAATAAATCAGATTATTTAATTAAGAAAAGTGAACAACCTCACACTGCAACAAAAATCAAACTGCACCGCCGTTCAAGGCAGTTGAAGGCATGCTTATCGAAACGTAAAAAGTTACCATATATCGCCAGAATTAAAATTGTGCCTCCAGGGTTGCCAAGTCCGACTGGCACATCAATACCAGATTGTAATGTATTTAGTACCAAATCATATAATTTATTACCAAATCTTATCTAATATACATATAAAATGATTTAGGCCTATACATGAGAGCGAAGCGAGATACCGACTTACCGTATATTCGAGCAGTGCGGCCTTGCCTAGTTTGAGCGAAAACGCTTAGCGGGCAAGAAGGGCCGCCAGTGAAATTTGTGCCTTATTGAACGTTGGAATTAGATGGAATTTACTTTGTCTTGTTTTTTAAGATTACTGGAAATCTCCAGTATTTTTTAAACATTTGGCATCCCTGCAAAACACCAGACTCGGCATAGTATGATAGTATGCAGAGTTTGGTGTATGGCGGGGTTGCCAAATGTTTCATACACTGACAGTTGACATGTGTACCCAACATCGTCCCGAGGTTTTGTGCTACTAGGGATCTGTTTGAGCTAAAATTTTAATTCCACAATTTATTTTACATTCATTTGTAAATAATACCAAACTCATCCTGTTTTAATACCAAACGACCAAATATATTTTCCCGTGACCAAATTGTTTTTTTAATACCAGATTTGCCCTGATTTGGTACTGAAAAATACCAGTTGGCAACCCTGTGTGCCTCTACAAGGCCGAAGGATATAAGCCCGAGTTGAAATGTTTTTTCTTTATAAAAAATATTAATAGGAGGAAAAACGTATTTTATTTAATGAGAATTAGAAGGACTATTATGTAACCGTATGCAAGCAAATAATTATTCATTAAAAGAACTTTAAATATACGATATTACTTATACTTTCTCGGGCGTAATGTCTTGCGCCCGAGTAAAGGATCTTGAAAGATTACACGAAAACTTAATGTGTCAATATAGTTTTTTTTATAGGTAGTAAGGTATCTAAATGCGATCAAAATTTGCTTGCTTCACGAAGGCTAGACAGAAAAATAGTAACATACTACCAGCCAAAAAACATTTTTACAATTTGTATTTAAAACTTTTTTTTAAAACTTAAATCTATAAATACACAATTTTATCTCTCATGCTTCTCCTTGCCCATTGCCTCTCGGGCTCAGCCCGAGAAGCCCGAGTGCAGGAGTCGCCACTGATATATATATATATATATATATATATATATATATATATATATATATATAATGCAAACCCATAAGGAAAAGGAAAAATGATTTCAAGGTCTTTCATGTATTCAACAGCAGGCATGGGGTAATTGTAATTTGTATATGTATACGAGTATAGCTCTTTGAAAGTTGTATCAGATGCACTATTTTAAATTTATATTATTCTAAAAACAACAAAATTTTCAAAAATAATTTCAAGAGAGAAGTGGTCATAAAATATTATATTCTTAAATTAGTCAGTTTATATTTATACTGTTATGTAGAGAATTTCCAACTGCATAATTGGTAAAATTTCTTATATTTTATTTGAGGGTTCAATGATCAACATCTCTACGTTATAATTTGAACTCTATCTGATAGACAATTTGGCAAAATTTAGCCGTGTTCAAACGGTAATATATTGTTAACTAAACTTATAAACAGAGCTGGGCACTTGCGGCATATTTTGCGGTACTGCGGTACTACCAAACCCAAACCGGGACCGCATAACGCAGTACCGCAAAGGATCGCTGAAAGTACCGCAGTACCGCTACCGCATTCAAATTTCCGCGTACCGGTTTGGTACCGGTTTGGTAGTTTGGTAGTACCGCAGTACCGCAAAATATGCCGCAAGTGCCCAGCTCTGCTTATAAAAGCCATAGTTTCCATTTATATATCATTAGAATCGTGTTAAAGTTTACTATAAGATATAATTATTTTAAAATTATAATTTTTAATTTTTAAAGTCTTAATCGTAAAGAAGTTTTAAATTTGTATAAGATACGAAATATTCCATCGGAACTTTGGGACCTTTTCCAGTTTGTGTACCGTTTTTCATATAATTTATTTTTGCTTTATAAGGCTAACTAACGAAAATATCATGACCTAACCTAACCAATCGTCAAGGGCGTACAGTTAACCTAACGATTGGTTAGGTTAGGTCGTGATATTTTCGTTAGTTAGCCTTATAAGCCTAACTAAAGAGATTGATATTATCACTCATTTTTATTTGAAAAGAAGCAAAAATAAATTATATGAAAAACGGTACACAAACTGGAAAAGGTCCGAACTTTGTTTTATATAATTTTTTGAGAGAATAAATTCTTATTTTTATGGTTCAAATTTCATTTCTAAAGTTCCAATAGGTATTGTTCTAGTAATAATTGAAGAACAAAGTTTGCAGGAACCTAAAGTTAACCATTTCTCAAGTCATAATTTCAAATTTAAAATAAAATTGTCTCGCTGAGGCAAACTTTATTATATACCAAATTAAAGACCATTAAAAACGCTATTATATAACATAGATTTCAATTTCGGGGATTCGAATCCCTCACTCACATTAATCAAAAGAATATTTGCCTAAAATTTGTTTTGTCTTCCACAGCGAATTATGTCGTTAGGCTGGCCACTACAGTTTTGAAATTTATATTGGAGATTAAACCAACGCCTGTTTTGTGTGTTTACCAATTTGAAATTTATATTGGAGATTAAACCAAACGCCTGTTTTGTGTGTTTGCCAAGTTTCGCAAAATTCTGTTCAATATTTCAATTTCAATTATATAAAAAAAGACTACTTGATTTCTTCAGTTCGTTAATTACTTTTCCAATGAAAAGTTGCGACCAAAAACGTTCACAATAAACTTTTTCAAATGGGGCACGTATCTATTTTCTCTGTAACTTTACAACTCTCCCATTTAATACTATATTTTATAATAAAATTGTGTAAACTGAAAGGAGGAAGTCAGGAAATTAACATACAAATACTTACAAAGCTACCAAAAGTAGCCTACATAACTTAGTATAGTTTTGATGCGTTTACAGTTTGTTTGGAAAAATTTAACAAACAAAAAATTATTTCAACTTCAGCATATAATTTCATTTGGATCAAGTAAAGATAAGCACCCCCCGCCTTCTTTAATTAGCCTTATAAGGCTAACTAACGAAAATATCACGACCTAACCTAACCAATCGTTAAGTCAACTGTACGCCCTTGACGATTGGTTAGGTTAGGTCGTGATATTTTCGTTAGTTAGCCTTATAAGGCTAATTAACGAAGGCTGGGGGTGCTTATCTTTACTTGATCCTTTCATTTAGCTCATTAGTTTTTGTAACTCATTCTTTTAATAGTTAAATATAATGTTTTAGTTAGGTTAGGTTTTATGTATCTTAATTTTGTTTTATTTACGCAACTTTTTCTTTCCTTCCGAAATTTTCACCTAAAGAAAAAACTTTTACAGAAAACGTTTTTAAATGGAATTCGTATCTATTTTATCTGTAAAAATTAACCACTTCAATTAATATATATAAAAATATGACTAAATTACTGAATGGGTCAAAAAAATGAACTTGCTGTTCCGCTATTGTCAAACGAAAATTTTACGTTAAAATTATCGCTTTGACCCGATATTTGAGGGAGTGAAATAAATGAATTCCATCTATCCAATAAGTTTAAATCGTCAATTTATAAAAGCTATGTAATCTCTTCTACTGAAAATGAGTTACTGCCACAGTTTTTAACTTCAAGTATGTAAACTATAAAGTGGAAAATGTTTAAGTAGGGTGCAATTGGAAAATGCATAATTTCCAACCAAAGTCAAAATCTTTATTTTTCGTTATTTCTCTTTCATAATGAGTGCATTATTTTACTTTATTATAAATTAATAACACTGAAAATATGCTCTGCAAGTAATAAATTCATAACAAATTTCACTAATTATTATTATTCAAATTATAAACATCAGAAATTTTTTTTACCGATGACTGGGTTCTGAGCCTAAATCTTGACGATTGAAAACTCCATTTTCCTAATACACTTCGCTATTTATATATTTATATTTACAAACATTTTGCGCGTCCCAGTAAAACTTGGGATTCAAAATATTCTTCTCTAAACATTAACTAAGAGTATTATCTTAAAAATATTGTTCGTACTAATAGTATTATCGGTATTGGTGATTATTTCTAATTATTATTATTTTTCCTCCTTTTTATTTGTTACGGTTTCCACCTTTACTGCTAGTCGGTTCTTCCTGAAATATGGAACTAATATTAGCACGTTCGACTTGTAAGTAGCGCGGAAATAATTTCGACGAAATTTTTTAAATAAGGAATTTCAAGATTGGAGATTGGGGGCTTAAATTCTTGCATTTTCGCTTGCAGCAAAAATAATTAAAAAGTTTGATTTTTTCAGGGAAGTAATAAAAAAATTTCACGAATAACTAAAAAAGAGAGACTCTCTTTCTCTCTCCCTCATTCGCTCTCTCTGTACGTAAGTATATATGTACAAATGGACAATGTAGGTGGTGCTGAAATAAATTCAACGAAATTTTATAAGTAAGTTCAAAATTTAAGTTTGGCAGCGGAAATTCTTGAAGTTTCGCTGCTTGCAGCAAAAATAATTTTAAAAATTTTAGTTATCTATTAAGGGTAGGAACATTGAAGACGGCAATAGAGGGTTTGCCCGAGCGAAGCGAGGGCCTATGTTTGCGAGCAAAGCGAGCCCATCTAGTTGTAATTTGTAATTATAATTGGAAGTAATTAATTACATTTTTTTATGTAACTGAAGTAATTGTAACTGACTACCTAAAATGTAATCGTACAGGGTGTCCCGAAAGTCTTGTTACACCGATGTATAATCTCGGAATATTAAATGATGTTTGGTTCCAACAGGATGGAGCACCTCCCCACTATTCCTTGAGGGTTCGTGAATATTTAAATGAGGTGTTTCTGATCGATGGATTGGGACATTAAAATGGCCTCCGAGAAGCCCACATCTCTCGAGTTGTGACAATGCATTATGGGGATTTATAAAGGAAAAGGTTTCTCAAAAACGTTATGATTCCAGTGATCTTTTAGTCCGTCATTGGAATCAACGTTTTTGAGAAACCTTTTCCTTGATAAATCTCCATAATGCATTGTCACAACTCGAGAGATCTGGGCTTCTCGGAGGCCATTTTAATGTTGCATTTTAATGTTGCATTTTAATGTCCCAATCCATCGATCAGAAACACCTCATTTAAATATTCACGAACCCTCAAGGAATAGTGGGGAGGTGCTCCATCCTGTTGGAACCAAACATCATTAAATATTCCGAGATTATACATAGGTGTAACAAGACTTTCGGGACACCCTGTACTTAATTACATTAGGAAATCAAGGTAATTGATACAATTACAGTCAAATTACTTTGAATTACATGAATATTAAAGTTAATGGGTCATACTTATAGTTTAAACCAGGGGTCACCAACCTGCAGAGCTGGGCACTTGCGTTTTTTTTTGCGGTACTGCGGTACTACCGCACTACCAAACCGGTACCGCATAACGCAGTACCGCAAAGGATCGCTGAAAGTACAGGCTGTACTTTCAGCGATCCTTTGCGGTACTGCGTTATGCGGTACCGGTTTGGTAGTGCGGTAGTACCGCAGTACCGCAAAAAAACGCAAGTGCCCAGCTTTGCCAACCTGGGCGGTAGTGCCCACTAGTGGGCTCACATTAAAGGTAATTAAACATTTATTTATTTATTTATTTTATCGATTATGTTAATTTATTCTTTTTTGATCTAAGGTGGGCAATAAGCTTTTTTAATTTTAAAAAAATCGTAAAAGTGGGCGGTGAACAAAAAAAAAAAAAGGTTGGTGACCCCTGGTTTAAACTACTCACTCATCACGTCTGAGGGAGCTTTCTTTTGAAATAAAATGTTCCATTTATTTCAGATGTTCCTAAACTAAAGTGCCCAGTTTTTTTGCCCTTATTATTTTGATAAAGTAAATTCCACTTCTTTTGTCTTACATTAGTATTTTTTTGAGTGCCTTATCTTTTGTTTCATTAGACCATATCAAATACATATGTCCAATGTCCAATTAATTATCCATAGCAAGAACTGCTTGATAAAAAATACAGTTCCGTGCAATGTTAAAGAGAAAAAAAGTACATTTTATTGATATATTATTATCTAGTTTTCATTGGTGATGATGATGATGGCCAAAACTGAAAATGAAATTGAAATACGTAGGCAGAAAAGCAAGACATAAATGAAATAGTGTGTACTTATGAAAAAAATGCAATTCTTTGTAAATGCAATTATAATTGTAATTATTTCACTATCTACAGTAATTATAATTAAGAATATGTCGAGTAATTGTAACTGTAATTAATTACACTGATCAAGTAATTGCCCCACACCTGTTCAACACTAGACCTCATCATTCCCTGACGAGGTGTACTGTTGAATACACGAAAAAGCTTGAAATTATTTTTCCTTTTCTTTGTGGATTTGCAACATTCATTTATTTCACGTGTTTATTTGTGAAATTCATCCCATTATATATATATATATATATATATATATATTATATTATATAATGTGACTGGCTTTTCCCATTATGCGCCAATACTGGCAGATATTTTACCTTATAACCTTGATTCTATCAATCCTACTCTACTTCGGCACTGACAAAAACCAAAATTATCGGAAATTGTCTATCGGATATGACCGGAATATTTGATAGACTCCACTCTGCATCGGAAACTTTTGTAGAAGAGGGTTCAAATCTCATTTGTTTATTCTTCCCTTTCGTTCTCCTTCATGCAGATATATCAGAAGAATAAGATTCTCCTTTAATAAAGCCATATCTTACTACTGCAATTTCAATGTGTCTGCATATATATATATATATATTTTTTTTTTCTCTCTTGTCCCTGAAGATGTGAATATATCACGAAAGCGCTCGGACTCCGTGTTTCCTTTTCCCTGTGGTTCTTTGCTTATTAAAAAGATCACATGTCGCTTCGTGATTTCTTTATTTATATATACAGGGCCATTCAAAAAAGACGCAACAGTTTAAATTGCTTATATTTCGTAATATTGTTAACATACAGGAGTGATTTTTGTATTAGTTTACAGCGTACAATTGGGAGTTTTTATTTAATGAAAAACATGTTCGATGTGTGAACCACCGGCATCCAAAACCATTTGCAGTCGACGTTGAAAGTTGGCAAGTACTGTGCGTAGAAATGAGTGATTGTGCTGACAACAGATGAAATTTCCTCTTGCAGCTCACTAATTGTGAGAGGATTGTTTCTGTAAACATTATCTTTCAGATATCTCCATAAAAAATAATCACATGGGTTGAGATCCGGAGAATATGGTGGCCAAGACCATCCACAGGCAAAAAGTTCAGGGAAGCGATTCGAGATGACGCGATCGTCAAAATATTCATTTAAGGCTACAAGAGTCGTTCGCCTAGCGCCTTAGGCTACTAGGCCTAAGCGGTAACAAAACTCCCAGGTGTACGCTGTAAATTAATACAAAATTCATTCCTGAACGTTAACAATATACGAAATATAAGCAGTTAAACTGTTGCGTCGTTTTGAATGGCCCTGTGTGTAATATATATATATTAATATATATATATATATATATATAATATATATATATATATATAATATATATATATATACACACACACACAGTTGTACGAAAAAGTTAACCCATCCACTGCAATCGATTTGTATAAGTGAGTGGAGAATGTGTTTTGTACCTACATATATGACAAACCTTTTGCATATCTGGCAAAAACTATCCTACCATTCAAAAACAAAGTTCACATATTTATAATCACACGCATAAACTTTAGTGCGCTTAGTTGTGGAAATGAGACCGCGCGAAAGTAAGTGAATCATGTATGTATCCTCATAAATTTATTGAACGAAGGTGGTTTGCTTACAAATTTCATTCCGTATAAAGTAGCATTCCTAGTATGACCGTTGTGATATTATTTTAATGTGACTAATCATCTTCGTAATCAGTTTCCTTTGCATTTCAGGTATCATTTTGGTGCAGATAACGTAAAAAGCATCGAGTATCATGCTTAGATTGAAAGAGCTCTCGAATGACCTACGGAAGGCCATTGTCACTGTTCATACATCTAGGGAGGGTTACGAGAAGATATTAGAGAAATATGGAATCCATATGTCAACTGTTCGACAAATTATTTACAAATGGAGAGACAAAGACGACGACACCCTTGCTCAGGAGTGGCAGACCACCGAAGATTTTATTTAGGAGGAGGATCAGGAGACTCGTTCGTGAGGTTAACAATAATCCAAGAGTGACATCTACAGACCTTCAAGGATCTATGGAAGCGCCAACACGCACGATCATCGTTCCACAGTACGAAAAACCCTGAACCGACGAGGACTTCATAGGTGGGTCGTAGGACGAAAGCTACTGTTATCGAAGAAACACAAAGTCGACAGACGAAGAGGTACTTCGGACGAATGAGACAAAGTACTGTACTTTTTCCCAGGCAGTAGGGGTGTTGTCCAGATGAGCCCTATCGAAGTTTCGTGTCAACTTTGAGTTTCTTCGACATCAATAGCTTTCGTCCTACGACCCACCCATGAAGTCCTCGTCGGTTCAGGATTTTTCCCAACGTAGAAAATAAAAATAAAGCAATATTTTTGCACTAAAACCACACTTGAAGCATAACCGCGTCCAACATATCTTCAGTATTTACTATTAATTATATTTAATTATATTTTGTTCCGAGATGAGAACATTTCATTTACGAGTTTCCCCTTCGACGAAAGGATATATAATATTGTCATAAAGATTATATTTTGGGTGTCGGCTAAAGTCGTCTCAGTTTTTTTTTCTCATCTCAATGTTTTTATTAGTATTTTTAACGTGGTTCATCGCACTCTTTCAAATTTTTGGCTAATAATATTTAGTTTTAGCAAGTTTTAAGCTCTCGTTTAGTTTTTTTTAATACTCGTAATTAGAAAATTACACATTCCATCGACAAAGATTTTTCTCGCCATCTATCAACTGTAACCTTGCAAACTTACGGACTTTCGTAATAAAATATTCCAGTACCACCACCACCACTACCGCCGCATTTGAAATTCATCCGTATCTCAAATATGAACAGATTATCTACTTTGATAGACTGTTTTCTAATATGGACATCAACAAAAATGCAAACTAAATTTTCCAGAAATTTACACTACAATTATAAACCACGGATGGTAAATTCCAGTCGCCATGAAATCGATTTGGGGGGGGACTTTGGGGGTTCATATTTCCAGCGCACTTTCGATCAATTTTTTTTTCTTTATTCTCCCAAAATTCTCAATTGCGATTCCAATTACGGTTCGTATTAAAGCTTGAATATGTATTGAGATCTGAAAACATTTAATATTTAAAATCATTTACGAGATTCTCAAATTACAAACGCTTCTGTTAAGAAATATAAATTCATGAACTCTCTGAATATTTATTTCGTATTCAACGAATACAGTAACTCATTCATTTAATCTTTAAACAATTGTTTCCATTAAACATTTTGGATCAATGAAAGAAAGCCACCCCCAGCCTTCAAAAGTTAGCTTTATAAGGCTAACTAACGAAACTATCACGACCTGACCTAACCAATAGTTAGGTTAACTGTAACGCCCTTGACGATTGGTTAGGTTAGGTCGTTATATTTTCGTTAGTTAGCCTTATAAAGCTAACTAAAGAAGGCTGGGGGTGGCTTTCTTTCATTGATCCATTTTAAACCGGATTTCCATTCTTCATTAAAAGAATTTGGTTAAAGCTATGGTCGGCCACAAACAGGATCGTCTTACGACTAACGACTCGAGTCGATTCTAGTCGCGTGTGATTTTACATTAATAGAATGGGAGCCCCGCACACCTCAGCTACCGCGACGCGATTCCCAGTCACAAGACGATCCTGTGTGTGTGGCCGGCCTATAATATAGCTCCGCAAAACTGATCGTCTGATGCTTTTAAAACTTTTTATTATTAAATTTGATAAATTGTTGACCATTCGGTAGTTCACTGGTTACGGTGTGGGGCTCTGTGCTGGGAGTTCGCTGCCAGCTGCTGGCATCAGGCGGGAGTTGGGCCGACCACTCACCCTGCTTCTGTTCAGGCTCCAGGTGATCTTTGGGGCACATACACACCAACGGAGAGGAGAAATTCTGCTTAATTAAACAAAGACCATGATCAACAACACCCAAACTTAATAACAACAGCAACAATAATCAAACAACCGAACTCAACCCAAATCTTCAAAACAACAACCACCACCAAACGCAACAACAAATTAGTTTCTCACAAGGTCTAAATTTTGTTTGATGCTGAGCGAAAACTCAACCTACTTACAGAGTCAGTTCACGAAAGGCAGAAATTTATACGCGATAAAAATATAAAATTGCTTTCGAAGGAAAAAAAAAATAATAAAAAATAAAAAAAATTCAGCGACGCATTTTTCCTTCAGGTTCTTAACGGAAACGAACTGTTTTAAACAAAGACTGAAACGTGTCTCGCAATTCTACTTGTAGTTAGCACACGAATCGCAATGAATATTTCACTCCGTCAAAAATGATAACGCGCACTAACTGTAAAGTAGGACGATTTCGATTCTACTCCTCCGTCACTTACTTTCAACGCGTGATTATACAGTATATAAGAGCGCCCGACAGCTCTGTGATTACAGTGGCGGACTCTGAGCGGTGAGGCTCTGGTTTGCTCCCAACCGCTAACATCGGGTGGGATTGAGCCAGCCACTTCCCCTGTTTCTGTTCTGGCTCGAGTGACACTTGGGGCAAACCCATCTCCACCAAATGGGGAAATGAGCTTCCTGGAATATATATATAATTTCCAAATAAAGCAAAACTTCTCTGGCTTCCTGCGAGACCTAAAAAAAGCCCACACTCCTCTACACCTATCTTTTAAAGAAGTGAATAAGATTACTATCTGTGATCAAAATGCGTCGGGCTTACAGTACAATGCATGACGAGTACACAAACTCAAGAAACACATGTACAGGGTGTCCACAATGTCTTGTCATCCCAATAAAATACTAACTGATTTTCGTTTTTCTTTCAGACCTATTTGAAATGTGTGAAAACAGTAACTATACGATTGAACAACGCATATTGGTTAGTACCCGAGTCCATGAGCGACGACGTAATGGCAAAAGCATTGAAAATATTCGTGCAGATTTCCAGGACCGATTAAATCGTGCAGCTCTTCCAAAAAGCTGCTGCACGATTGAATCGGTACTAGCCAATGTGCGTTGTTGAATCGTATAGTTGCTGCTATCACCCATTTCAAATGGGTTTGAAAGGAAAATGAAAATCATTTAGTATGTTACTGGGGTGACAAGACATTGTGGACACCCTGTACTATATTCACGATTGTTGATAATTATGCAAGTGTCCATTTAATTTTTTTGTTTTTAATTGACGAAAGTCAAAATCAATTCCCAACCCCGACAAAAACTAATCTCCAATTCCGGTTCCAATTAAGACTTCAATTCCGAGAATCACACCTTAAGGCAAGCAACTTAAGTTAGCAATTGTAACCGAGTAAACTAAGAAGTAAAATTTTAGTCTCAACTACAGTATATTTAGTTGCCCTCTATCAATATACAGGGTGGACCAAAAGTCAGGAAACATAGAAACTATGCTTTTCAATGCAAATATATACGAGAGGTCGCGCGGCACAATGACGAATCAACCAATGGGCGAAAATTCCGTTCTCTCTTACTTTAAACGCTTCTGTTTTATCATATAATCATTCACTCATTCAATGTTCATAAAATTACTTACAAAATTTAAAAAAAAAACATCGAATTACATCTATTTTAATGAAGTTACAAGTCTTTCACAAAGTTTAGTGTCATTTTTCTCAAAACTTTATTTTGGCTCATTCGTCATTGTGCCGCGCGCGACGCCTCATATGTATATTTGCAGTGAAAAGCATAGTTCCTATGTTTCCTGACTTTTGGCTTACCCTGTATGTAGATTTATCTACCTACCTACCTACCTATATATATATATATATATATATATATATATATATATATATATATATATTAGGAAATCTATTACATAAAACTGTCAGATTTTTCTTTCATTCAAAATATTAAACTAATAATGACGTCAACATTATTCCAATTTCATCAAAATTGGTAAAATTTCAGGGTTTATTTGCAACAAACCAACATTCCGCATAAAAACAATCAGAGAAAACTTTACTTATAACTGAATTTACAAATTGGTACCATAAAGATGAACCAATAAACTACCAATAACACCTACTTTATCATACCCATAACTTAATTATCTACGTTCCGATCACCACAAAGCCGGTATACCAAATTGGCTTTTAGAATTAAGTTAAAACATTATTAATTTCGTTAACTTAACATCTAATTAGTGCGTATTCGTGATCTTTTTTCCTATGAATCTCATAACTAAAGTAATGAAGGAGGGGGTCAGTGATTTTTTTTTTTTTTTCTCCTTGTGGTTAACAGCATCAAAGGTTTCCAGAGATTCGATGACGTCATAAGTCTTATTGATTCCCAATTTATTTCCTCCCAAATACGTTTAGCCACAGACTCAGAGGCAAACTTGTTTCAGTACTATTTATAGTCTACTAATATATATATATATATATATATATATATATATATATATATATATATATATATATATATATATATATATAGGGCGTCCCAAAAAAATGTATACACACTTTAACAGCTGATAGCTCAATTGATGTTTCTTTCTTTCCAAGTTAAACCCATTAGAATTAATAATGGCAGTCAGACTAAGCTTTGAACAAAGGAAATTCATTCTAAAATGCTACTGGAAGTGTGAAAACGCAGTTGAAGTGCAAAGACAGTTCAGGAGGGAGTTTCAAACAGATCCACCAACGCGACTTACCATCACTCGAATTAGAGATAAGTTTGAAGCCGATGGAACTGTTCAGAATGTCCACAAGAAGCGTTCCGGAAGACCACGGACATCGACAAGCCCCACAAAGCAAGAAAGAGTACTGGAAACGTATCACCAAAGTCCAAGAAAATCTGTGCGGCAAGCGAGTCGTGAGGTAGGAATTTCAGAATCGTCTGTCCAACGCATTTTGAAGCGCTGTCAATGGAAAAGTTACATTCCAAGATTAGTCCATGCTATTAATGAAGATGATCCGGACCGAAGAGTGGAGTATTGCGAGTGGTACTTGGCACGATGTGGATGTGGATGTGGATTGGACGAAGGGGTTTCGTAGAATACCCTCCGCGTTCACCAGACCTCACACCACTAGACTTTTTTTATTGGGATACTTAAAACACAAAGTCTACGCTATAAAACCTGCAACAGTCGCTGAATTGAGAGCAGCCATTGAACGAGAATGCACACAAATACCAAACGAAATGTTTCGTGATGTTTGCGATTCCATTGCTTCGCGTTATCAGCAGTGCCTGGACCAGAACGGACGTCAGTTTGAAAACAGGCGTTGACAAAACAATTAAATAATGTCTGTAGATTCTATTACATTTTGAAAATGAAATGTATTTTAATAAACACTGCCTTTATAAGTATTTAAAGTGTGTATACATTTTTTTGGGACGCCCTGTATATATATATATATATAATATATTATATATATATATATATATATATATATATATATATATATATATATACACACACGTTTCTTTGTTTTTCTCAAGACAAGTTCGAGAAATTTTTCAGCCTCCAGGTTTTTTTTTTTTTCGCCGTATTAGCAATTCCATTATCATCCTTTTTTTGCTATTATTATTATTATTATTATTATTAGTTATTATTATGTTAACGGGCCTTACGTTTTAAGGTTATCACTATTTCTATTATTACTGCCAATATCACTTCTTAATAGCAACTCCTTTTTGATCATTGTGAAGATGTTTATCATAACAATTATTAACATTATCATTAACATTAACATATGGATAGACTCTTCCTCCATGAAAACAAAGATTATCGTAAATATAAAAGCGTTTTGATTGCGATAAATGGACTTAAATAAGATGTAAAGGGAAAAGACAAAGTGGGAAACAAACAATGCGCCAGTGGATCTTGAACTTGCGTGGTTTGAGAGTCAGCGCTCCTACGACCACTCCATCCAGAATCCCAAAAAAAGGTTCGTTCAAGCGAGGCCAATATTTACTCTGACCATGTTTCATTTGACCTCTTCGCTTTTACTGCTTAAAAAAAGCATTCATATGCAAGAGGAAGTTGAACGGAGCATGGTCAAACAGCGTAAATATTGGCTTCGCTTAAACGAAAATTTTTTGGGATTGCAGATGGCGTGATTGGTAGGAGCACTGACTCTGAAACCACGCAACTGGTCGCGAGTTGAGTCCCACTAGTTCTTGCTTTTCCACTTTTGCTGCCTTTTTCCTTTATATTGTGGTAAATGCTGTTGTGACTTTCATGAAATTCCTCACCCAATTCCGTCAAAACTGTGATTAAAGTAAATAAGGAACACACTGAAATCGAGTGAAATGGACAATTTTCTACTTATCTCCCAATAAGACAACCAACTATGCGAGAAAACTAGCAACTATGAAGAATGTCGCTCGAAAACCCAGTCGAAAGTCAAATATGTAAAATTTACGGTCCTTTCGAGAAGTAAATATATAATTTCGTTAATAATAATAATAGCTTTGGGATGTTTGACCACTTCCGCAACAGCAAGTCATGTGATAAAGGGGACCTACAGTTTTAGGTGCACGGGATTCAAACCACGGGTCGTTACATCATCTAAACGCAAAAAACTATCATCCGTTCAGCTACTGAATATACCCAACGTCGCTTAACCTCCCTGATCTAACAGGAAGCGGTGTTGCGGCGTGGGCAAAACCAAGCCCGTAGTTCGTTTAAGCGAGCGAAACTACGAAATCGAAGTGTTTGGTCATTTTATGAATAAGATACGAGAACTTCAGTCCTTATATACTACTGGGACTACGTCGGGGATCACGTCGGGGATCACGTCGAGGATCACGTCGAGGATCACGTCGAGGATCACGTTGGGCCCACGTCGCAACGCATCTTCCCGTCAATCAGCGAAGTTAAGCACCACTGATACTGGGTAGTAGTTGGATGGGAGACCGTCCTCCGCATTCAAATGATGTAGCGACTCGTAGATGATTCGGCTCCCACGTAAAACTGTAGGATCACACGACCTTCGCTGTTAAACAACGGCCCAAAACCACGCAAATCCCTATAGTGTTCAGGCCACGCATGATATGCACTTTTAAAAATGCAGACATGAACTTATTTAAAATGAATGTAGAAAAAAGGAACAGTTTCCAATGTACTTAACGAAAGAGGGTTAACATATATATATTTCTTCATCTGTAAACATTCTCTCATTACTCATATAAGCAAATAATCTATGTAAATGCAGAAAGAATGGTTTAAATAATAAATAGCTTATGAAATGACGTATTGGGGTCCATTAAACAAAATTTATCTTCAGAATCATCAATCTCATTCAGACACGAAGGTCGTCAATACACCAACTAACAACTATTTGGATTATATATATATATATATATATATATATTATATATATATATATATATATATATATATATATATATATATATACAGAGTGGCGCAAAAGTCGCTCGACATAAGAATTTTCAGCGTTGACTATATTTTTTTTCTTTGAGGTAGAGGATGACTGCGAAATCAAGAATAGACGAGAGGGGGAACTTGGTTTTAATGTATGGAATGCCAGGTACTACAAATCGATGAATCGGTATAGATTTAAAAAAATATACATACATACATATATATATATATATATACAGCAGAGGGATGGCAGACCGGCTGCTTTATTTGCCAAGAAACCCTATGATGATGGCGCATACCGCGTACGGGCGAACCGACGCACCTTCCCTTCCTGGTCCACAGGAGGGAGGTAACAAACGAGAAGAACCTGGAGCGAAGACGCCATCTGGAGGACCCAACCCGGCTTCTAAGCCGGATGGGACATAAGTCAAGTCATATATATATATATATAAATTATTATATATATATATATATAACATATACATACACGTATATATATATATAATGCGCCTCGGTGGTGTAGTAGTTAGCGTCGGTGACTACCAATCCATCGGCCCCGGGATCGAGACCAGGTGACGGTAGGCGGCGCGCAGCAAAACCTAGCTGTTCATTCTTCCACATAATAAAGAACGTGGTTGGCAGATAAATGGGCACCCTGGGTGGCCTAGTGGTTAAGACGCTGGCTGCTGGTGGGGCGTGATTTGAATTCCACGTTAAACTAAGTCTAAGGTGGAGTGAAAAGCTTGACCTTCGTCAGAATGAGCAATTCGGGCGGAAGCAAACCAAAGGTTTCCAAAGATATATACTGTGTATATAACTGGACCAAAAAGTAGAATACTGTTTCAAATGCGCTCATGACCTTTGAGGAATATCGAGTATCGAGTATCTGTGACGTCATTATGATAAAAAGACGCCTCTGTGCAAGTTTTTAAACAAAAAATTGAAATAGAGCAAAAAACCTTATTAAATAGTGAAAAAGTTAATGCACAGCGACATACCAAAATATTAGAACATCTTGTAAGGTTTTACAAAAAAAATAGTGTGCTTGTGTGAGGTTGCATGAATGCAAATAGTGAGGGAGGGGGGGGGTCACTTCTATTTGTAAATACAACTGTGAATAGTCACGTTTATCAAGAAATCTTAGAATACTTCATGCTGGAGTTTGCAAAACAGCTGTATGGAGACGAACCACTTATTTTTCAACGTGACCTGGCTCTAAGCTCATGCGGCTCGTGCAACATCTGCGCGATTTTGATGCTCATGAAATTGAAGTACTACCATGGCCAGCTATTTCTCCCGATCTTATTCCGGTAGAAAATCTTTGGAATATTGTTAAGCAGAAGGTCCAAATGCGTTAACCAGGAACACTTAGTAAACTGAAGAGGTGTTTGATTACAACCTGGCAATCGATAACTACAGAAGAATGAGAGAGGCTTGTCAACTGAATGCCACGTCGATTGGAGGCCGTAATTGGGGCTAATGGTTAACCAACTAAATACTAAGACGCAGAATTAAAAAGTCTTTGATAAAGGTTTGATATATTGGCTGTAGTCAATAAACATAATGAATTTAGTCTATTTTTTTGTAACACCTGACAAGATATTCTAATATTTTGGTATGCTGCTATGCATTAACTTTTCTCTATTTAATAAGGTTTTCTGCTATATTTTATTTTTTTTTCCAAAACTTGCACACACAGGTGTCTTTTTATCATAATGACGTCACAGATACTTTATATTCCTCATAATGGTATATAACTTAAAGGTATTATTAAGGTTATGAACACATTTCAGACTGTATTCTATTTTTTGGGTCCGGTGCTGTGTATATATATATATATATGGAACAGCAATACAGTTGTAGAAACCAACATGCTTCTCACTTTATTTATACAAAGACTAAACGTTTCGGAAGCTCACCCTCCATTTTCAATAGCTACAAGACAAAGAATCACGACTTAAGCTGTATATATCTAAGCATTTCTAACATAATACAGGGTGATCATAAAGTCTGGAAACATTGAACATTTTTCTCAGAACTATAGGTTATCCGCAACGGAGAAAAAATTAATCTTTCCCGTTTCCAGACTTTACGGCCACCCAGTATATCAAATTAAAAAAAAAAAAACATTAAAAGGGAGGCTGAAGACACTTTTTTATGATCAAATTACTTTTCAGTTACACTATTATTATACCCCTTTTATCTTTGTTTATAAAATTTTCTAGAAATGGAAGAGGATAAAATAGTTTAATACCCGTGTTCATAATATTGCCTAACTCAGAATCTAAAAATTCAGGACTAACAACTCTTAATGCTCCGAGAAACAAAGTAGAAGAAATTGAAAATTTTATCGAGGGATGATGGCCACAATAAAAATGAACAGAAGAGTTGATAGTAGTAGGCTTGCAAAATTAAAATTCCATTCCATATATATACTCGTATATATGGGTGGGTAGGTAACTTATGTACGGGTGTGTGTGTGTGTGTGTTCATTCCCTATGGAATCGTAACGATCTTGAGCATATACATATCCCATCGCGACACGAACGTGCGTATCACGACACTTAGTTTCGCGGTGGTTTATCTTTGTAAATGTTACTTCATGAAAAAAGGGGATACAATTAAGGTTTGGCTAGGTTAGGTAAAGTTTGGTTAAAGTTATTAGTTTTTTAGATTGGGTAAATGTCGCGATACAGAACTGAATGCGAGAAAGTGTGAAGCAATCGGGATTTTGAAGGAAACTAAATGTTTGCGCGTGTGCGAGTGTTTAAAAAGTTAAGTGAAGCTGAATTATTATAGTCATTAATCTCATAAGAATACGTGCGGGAGTTTTCCTTATCTGCTCACTATCCGCCAGAGGACGCAAGTTACCATTAATCTTCATTCTCGTTCAATGAGAAACTTTTACCTCTTTTCGATCCTCATTTGTGCTTTGTTTCCACCGATTCTTTTGTATCGAAGTTAACTCTCTCTCTCTCTCTCTCTCTCTCTCTCTCTCTCTCTCTCGAGAGAGAGAGAGAGAGAGAGAGAGAGAGAGAGAGAGAGAGAGAGAATACGAAATTAGGAAGTAGTGTAAGTACTGATGAGGGCGTAAGAACGCTTCAGAATGATCTTGACAGGTTGGGCGAATGGTCTGCTACTTGGCAGATGCCATTCAACTTAGACAAATGTAAGGTAATGTACATACGTTGTAAAAACTCGAAGACCGATTACTCTCTCTTGGGAAGGAACTTGACTGAGACCGATCTAGAGAAAGACTTAAGAGTCTATAATTATCAGCAATGATTTGAAACCATCGAAGCACTGTGGAGATGTCGAAAAGAGGGCCTTAAAAATATTAGGTTATATTACAAAAGACGGTTCTAGTTTCGGAACAAGGAGACTGTAATGTCCCTTTATAATTCACTAGTCAGACCTCAACTGGAATACTGTGCGCAGTTTTGGTCTCCAGCCCAGAGGAAGGACATAGAAAGGTTAGAAAGGGTACAAGCAAGGGCTACAAAATTGATCCCTTCAATGAGAATGCAAAACTACCAACGGAGATTGGAGCGCCTAAATCTGTTTACCTTAGAGACGAGGAGGTTGCGCGGTCAGCTTAATCAAGTCTCCAAGATGCTCAGTGGAATAGACAGGGTAGATTACAGAAACTCATTCTCACTTAATGCCAATCCGACAAGAAATAATGGGTTTAACCTGGAACTAAGGACATTTAGGACCGATGTCTGCGGGAATTTCTTTTCCAATAAAATAGTTAATATCTGGAACCAACTTCCCTCAGATGATGTTTCCAGCCAAAGTGTAAATGTGTTTTAAAGTAGGCTAGACAAAGTACTGAATACTCTCATGTTTAAGACTAAAACATAACGTAACTCTGCAGGAGTTCACTTGCACTGTCTCTGTGGGCATGCTAATTATAGAGCTTTTGATATATTCTCCACTTTCCTGTAAAATTTCCTTGGCTACTTTTCCAGGGTGAAGGTATTTTCTTCAACCTTTTTCCGTACCTCTCTGGCGGGGAGGGAGCGAAGGGTTGGGAGTGAGCCTTATACATTTCTATCCAGTTTTCTACTACTGCTAGGATAATTGAAAGAAAAATAAACTTGTTTAATAACAAGAACCTCCCAGAGTGGACAGAAAGGTCTTTGAGGCTTCCTCTTGGTCTTGTAACTCCTTGTAACTCACTCACTCTCTCTCTCTCTCACTTTCGATTTCGGAACAAGGAGATTGTGCTCTCTCTGTACAGTTCCCTGGTTCGGCCGCACCGCTGTGGTTCTGGTCGCCTACTCTCAGGAAAGATATTGACAGGCTGGAGCGAGTCCAGGCGAGGGCCACAAAGTTAATTCCTTCCGTTAGGTATATGGGCTACAATCGACGGTTACGCGCCCTGAATTTGTTTTCTCTGGAAACTCGGAGGCTGCGCGGTCAACTCATCGAGGTTTTCAAGCTCTTACATGGGTTCAACGATGTCGATTTTAGAAGCATGTTTAGTTTAAACGATAACAACTCGCAACAATGGTTGGAAGTTGGATTCAAAACGGTTTAGCAATAGTGTGTGTGGGAATTACTTTACTTATAAAATCTGTGACACGTGAAACAGGTTACCTTCAGAAGTTGTGAAGAGTTCCTCTGTGGATCAGTTCAAGAAAAGGTTAGACCGAATCTTGCACACTATTTGAGGGTGTAGAAATTTTTCCCTGGCACCCGTTGCCATTGGTACCTCCTCGTTATGTGCCGCAAGGCCTTTTGAGGTACTTCTCTCTCTCTCTCTCTAAGACTGGGCAGAGCTCGAGACCGCGGAGAAAGAGTAGAGGTGCAACCGAGGTCCGGTGTGCAAAATCAGTGTCAGGAATTGCCAGCGACCCACATGGAATGCAAGAACCGCGACGCAAGGTGGAGGGAGGGGAGGGCGCAAAGAAGGGGCCGATAAAGAAAAAAGTGGGAAGGGGCCTATTGAGGGCCCAAAGAAACCGAAGGATGTAGCTGCCGGTTGGGGTGGGTCGGGTGCTGTAAGTGCGGCTGAGTCTACCGGTGGTGACGGGTATCGAAAGGTATCGGGCAAGAAGGCTACGAAGTCGAAGCCTGAGACCCCAGTTGCTGCTGTCAGAACCTCGAACCACTTTAGTCTCCTGTGCGCGAAGGAGGAAGACACCGTTTTGATTGGGGACTCGCAGATCAGGGGACAAGAGAAGTACTTTGCTTCTGCAAACCGGGACAGGAGGAAGGTAAGGTGCTTACCCGGGAGGGGAACGGCGCACTTAAGGAAGAAGTTAGAGAAACTGTGCGTGGCTAGTCGGAAGACTGCGATCGTTGTCCACGCTGGTGGCAACGATCTGTTCCTCAAAGGCGGTAGGGTAGGTTCGACGGAAGGGATCATGTCTCTTGCGGATGATCTAAAACTTAAGACAGACAGGGGAATGTTGATGGGTATTTTACCGCGGATGAATGCCAGTGACCACGCGCTCAGTAACGTCATTGGCATCAACGAGAGGGTGCAAGACTTGTGCGTCCCAGTGGGCGTGAGGTTTGTTGACCCCTTCGACGCGTTTTCGGGTAGGTGGGACCTTTATCAGAGGGATGGTGTCCACCTGAATGACAAGGGTAAACGTGTGCTAGTCACGCTGCTCGACCGGCACCTATACCGTATGGTGAGGTCAAGCCCAGAGATTGATGACGGGCCCCTACCGGGGTGAGATGATCTTCAGCCGCTGGCGGACGTACCCAGCCATGTACAGGTGGGTGACCCTCCTTCCCCGTTGGAGGGGGCTCGGGCTCCTGCGGAAGTTGCCCCTCGTTGGTCAGTGGCTCTTCAACTCCCGACAACAGCCCTGGCTGTTCGGGAAACGGATCGTGCTAGGGGGCGGTCAGAATAGGGAAGGCTCCCTCCGTGCAGTGCTTTTTAATGCTAGGTCGATTAGAAATAAGTTTTGCGAGCTACGGGCGCTTTTAGCATCAGAATACCAGGATATCGTTGCTATCACCGAGTCCTGGATTCATACTGATCGTAGGGACTACGTTGGGGCGTTCGAAATTCCCGGGTATAGAATGTTTCACAAGGACCGCACCCGTGGGGAGGGGGGAAGGGTACTAGTATACGTCAGGGACACGTTGAGTCCGGTTGACTGCCAGTTCCGATCGGAACGGGAGCTGCTTGGCGCCGATTTGAATGTGGGAGGGGCGAACTATAGGTTAATCTTGGTGTATAGACCTCCGCATCTGCTCCTCGAGGAGGATACAGCCCTGTACACCAACTCCGTAGCCTGCTAGGGAACATGGTGTGTGTAATTTTAGGAGACTTCAACTGTTGCGGCATAAACTGGGAAGACAGGACTGCTGATGCCGAAGGGAGGAGGCTAGTTGACTTTGCTGATGAGAACTTCCTTACTCAGTGGGTCAATGGGCATACACGAGGCGAAAACGTTCTAGACTTACTATTCACGACCCAAGACAACCTCGTCCTTGGCCTCACCGTTAACGAATCGTTGGGAGGGAGTGATCACGGTCTAATTAGGTTCCGTGTCTGTGTCCGTCAGGTGAAGCGTAGTATCTCGAAAGGCAGGAAGCTCGATCTACGGTGGGCGAACTTTGTTGGCCTCTGGGATAGCGTAGGCTAGATGGGGTTAAAGGTCGGCGGCGATGTTTCGGGAGTGTGGAGTGCATTCCGGGACCAGTTTATGGTGCTGCAGTCTGCCGCCATACCCTCAAAACCGGTCACCCCTACTTCAACGCAGCCTAAGTGGTTCAGTTGGGATATCGCTTCGGCTATCCGAAATAGGAAAGCTGCGTATAGGAGGGCGAAGGCCAATCGTTCCCATGAGAACACTGAGGCGTATGTCCGCCTGTGCAGGGAAGTGAAGGCGAAGGTTAGGCCAGCCAAACGTAACGAAGAACACTGGGTGGCAAGCCTCTGCAAGGGGAACCCTAAGGAGATGTTTAGTTATGTTAATAGGAGAAAGCCCATTAGAAGCATGATAGGCCCGTTAAAGGACCCCAGCGGCGCGCTGCGGACCTCCGACGCGAACACCGCTAATGTGTTGAATGAGTACTTTGCGGGAGTGTTCACCAGGGAGGACACCCGAGTCATCTCCGAGCCAGACGTCAGGCACGAAGATGCTCGCTTAGATAGTGTTCGGTGTACCGCGACAGTCGTTGCCGATAGAATAGAGTCAATAGACAAACTGAGCATGTTTAAGGCTCCTGGGCCAGACCAGTTCCTCCCCAGAGTGTTGCGGGAAGTGCGCGATCAGGTGGCTCCCCACCTGGCTACAGTCTTCAACAAATCGTTGCAGACGGGCCACGTGCCTGGTGACTGAAGGGAAGCCAACGTGACCCCTATCTTCAAGAAAGAGGATCACGAAAGTCCATGAAACTATCGTCCCATTAGTTTCACTTCGGTTGTAAATTATTGAAGGGGATAATAGCGGATAGTACCGTTGACCATTTGGATTCCTACAAGCTGCTTGGGGACTCCCAACATGGGTTGAGAGGGCATAGGTCGTGTCTCACCAACCTGCTCGAGTTTTTCCACGTCATGTGGAGTGAGTACAATAAGAGTAGGGCGATTGATATACTTTATCTCGACTTTCAGAAAGCCTTTGATAAGGTACCCCACCGCCGGCTAATGGCCAAAGTGCGCGCGCTGGGTATCGGTGGGGAAGTAGGTAGCTGGAATGAAAACTGGCTGAAGAATAGGCGGCAGAGGGTTGTAATTAAAGGGGCTACCTCGGGTTGGGTGTCTGCCACTAGCGGGGTTCCTCAGGGTTCCGTTTTGGGGCCACTGTTGTTTATCATTTACATAAATGGTAGCGACGCTGGCATCGTCAGTAGAATCGCTAAATTCGCTGATGACACCAAGCTTCGGGCCAATGTTTGGACGCCCGAAGCGATCGAGCAACTGCGTGCGAACCTATGTAGGATAGGAGAGTGGTCCGAAAAAATAGCAAATACCGTTTAACTTGGGTAAATGCAAGGTGATGCACATTGGCTACGCCAATCCCAAGTCGGACTACTCCATGTTGGGGAGTAATATCGAGGTGACTGATTTGGAAAAGGACTTTGGTGTGCGAATTAACAGCAACCTTAAGTTTACCAAACAGTGCGTAGAGGTGGAAAAGAAAGCCCAGAAGTTGGGTTACATGAGGAGGTAATTCCTGGTTCGGCCGCACATGGAGTATGCTGTGTAGTTCTGGTCGCCCACCCTCAGGAAAGATATTGAGAGGCTGGAGCGAGTCCAGGCGAGGGCCACAAAGTTGATCTCTTCCGTTAGGTATATGGGCTACAATCGACGTTTACGCGCCTTGAATTTGTTTTCGCTGGAAACTCGGAGGCTGCGCGGTCAACTCATCGGGGTTTTCAAGCTCTTACACGTGTTCGACGATGTCGATTTTAGAAGCATGTTTAGTTTAAATGATAACCCAACTCGCAACAATGGTTGTTGGATTTGAAACGGTTTAGGACTAGTGTGTGAGGGAATTACTTTACCTATAAGATCTGTGACACGTGGAACAGGTTATCTTCAGTAGTTGTGAACAGTTCCTCTGTGGATCAGTTCAACAAAAGGTTAAACCGAATCTTGCACACTATTTGAGGGTGTAGGAATTTTTCCGTGGCACCCGTTGCCATTGGTACCTCCTCTGTATGGTCCGCAAGGCCTTTTGAGGTACTTCTTGTCCTTGTCTTGCCCTCAGAAATCAGTTACGGTTAAGTTTAGAGGAAAAGTGGGTTAAAACAATGCTTAAGAAAGTTTTTATACTTAGTTCTTTACAAATACGTTCTTAAAACGATATTGAAACACTATTTTTCCAAATTATTTTCTAAATAGTTGTGAAACGTTTCATATCTCATTTACAAAAATGTTTTAAAAGAGACTAAAATTAATTTTAAAATAACCTTTAGGATTTTTTTTATCATTTTCTAAACAAGTTCTTCAAAGTGTCTGAAAAGTGTTTGAAAAGGGTTTTAAAACCGTTTCAGAGACGTTTTAAACAAATCTTTTCTCTTCTCTGTTGAATAAATAATGAAAACAATTTTTTGTTGAGTTAAGTTTATGTTATTTAGTGTTCTTTGGAGCTGTGACGTCACTACATACTACACCAATTTGTTACCATAGCAACTAGCTCGAAAAGAATTTTGTGATCTAATTATAATTTGTGCCTCAGTATATTGCAGAGAGAATATATATTATATATTTATCATAACACATTAATATCGGTTTAACGAGAAAATAGTTTATATTCATAACGACAAACTATGAATATAAAGTAGAAACTTAAAAGTTTGAGAAAAACAAGAGATGAAATGATATCAATAGCACTAGGTAGGGGGGGGGGGGCTAATTCCCCATGTACAGAGAAGATCCAGTACAAATTTCACGCTTTTATTTCAGTTAATAAAAACAATCAATACAAACCTTTAAAAATGTCACATGTTTAAAAAAATCACCCGATATACTGTATATACACGTATGTCGTATATCTACCACGTTTCTGCCTATTTCTATACCAGTTTTTTTATAGCTGATCTTTTTCAGTGTCTCATTTACCATCTACAATGCTCTCAAACAAACCTTTCTCCCTCTATTCCTTACTACACATACATGCATCTTGCATACAACGCAATACTTTCAAAATTAAAAAAAAAGGCACCGTCGTTAAAAACGTCAGGGTTCCCCCCTGGGGAGGAGACCATAAATGTCCTCACTTCTGGCTTCCCCGCTGCCGGTACCGAGAACGTAGACCTGGGCAGCGGGGGTGGTTCTGCTACCACCCATTTGAAATGTCCTGAACCTCTGTCTGATTCGCTTCTCAAACTTCGGCAACATTCGTGGCCTATCCTCAAATTTACAATCTGCTGAAGCCCACCTCTCCTCCTCATTGAAACTCGGGTGTCTGAGACCACATCCCTGGTGAACTAGCTTACAATTTATGTATCTTAAATGACCTAGAACAGATTGTACAGCATTCTACTCATATTCCCGATCACCTTGAAGATAGACCAAACATTCTGGATTTATTTCTAATCACTCATCCTTCTTGCTCTGTCAAACTTTATTCTTCGTTGGGCTCCTCCAACAACAATTTTATATCTGTTTCCTGTCTTATCGCTCCCGTTCGGCCTTTGAATGCTTCCAATGGGAGGTGCCTTTGGCACTTCGGTGAAGCCAGCTGGGAAGCCCTCGGGCAGTACTTTTTTATTTCCCGTGGAATGATTACGGAATGAGTGCTCTGAGCACATCACGGAGGTGATTCTCTTGGGCATGGAGGCGAACATTCCACGTTCTTTTCCTACTACTAATGCACAAAAAAAAACTTGGTTTAACTTTGCTTGTCCTAATGCTATCAGCAACAGAGAAGAGGCTTTCAGAAAGTACGTCGCCATCTGCCTCCGACTCTCTCTGCTTATATTTCTGGCCAGAATCGTGCAAAATCTGTTCTTCTAATTCTACTTTTTCTACCACTTTTTGGCACCTTGCCAAAAACCTCTCCAACAACTTTATTCTTCTTTCCCTCCTCTTTTCCACTCTGACGGCTCAGTTGCCATCTCCTCTCATGATAAAGCAGAACTCTTTGCTCAAACTTTCGCATCCAACCCATACCTGGACGATTACTCCACCTCCTCCTCCCCTCTTTCATCGGTACGTGACCTTTTTCTTCCGACTGGAAGTTAGATCTCATTCATCCTTTTCCAAAGAAGGGTGATCGCTATGAACCTTCCAATTATCGCCCAATTGCCTTGATATCTTGCCTTTCAAAATTTTTTAATCTATCTTTAATAGGAAAATTCTTAAACACCTGTCTACTTGCAATCTTCCTTCAGATCGTCAGTATGGGTTTAAGCAAGGGACGTTCTTCTGGCGATCTCCATGAAACCTTGCTATTTCCAAACTGCCCTCTTTCGATTTTTATCCTTCAATCTGTGCCTCCATCTCCGAGTTCCTTTCTGCACGATCTACAGCTGCGGTTGTAGATGGCCAATCTTCTCCTATACCTATTAACAGTGGTGTTTCTGAGGGTTCTGTCCTGTCACCCATTCTCTTCCTTTTATTTATTAATGATCGTTTAAGTCGCACTCCCTGTCCTCTCTACTCCTATGCCGATGGTTCCACCCTTTACTTCACCCGCTTCATAAAGCGTCCCTCTCAACAGTCACTCCATGATGTAGCGCACCTAACCTCTGATCTTTCTACCATCTCTGACTGGGGCAGAGAAAACCTTGTGGTTTTCAATGCCTCAAAAACTTAATTCCTTCATCTGTCTACTCGTCACAATCTTCTACAAGACTACTATCTTACCTTCAACAATACAGAATTCAATCCTTCCTCTTCTTTTAACATTCTTGGTGTTTCTTTTTCTCGTGATATTTCCTGGAAAGATCACATATACTCTCTAAAACACCTTCTAAGAGGTTAGGTGTGCTGTACCGCTTCGCAGTTTTTTTACGCCCACTCAGTTGCTGTCTCTGTACAAGGGTCTTGTCCGCCCCTGTATGGAGTTCGCTTCTCATGTGTGAGGTGACTCAGCTCACACTTGACCGGGTGGAATCAAAGGCTTTTCGTCTCATCCCCACCTCTTACTGTCTTCACTCCCTCTCTCTTCGCCGCAATGTTTCCTCACTCTCCCTTAACTATCGCATGCAGCGTCAAACTTTCAACACATTCTCATACCTTTTCTGTCCAACTCACTAACGCAAGGGTTAATCTATATTCTCAATCTTTCATCTACTCAACCAGTCAACTCTGGAACAACCTTCCTCAATCCATCTTTCTCCCTGTCTGTAACCTCCAATCTTTTAAACGCAGAGTTGTCGGAGCATCTCAATAACTTTGGACCTTGATTTCGGTTCTCCTCTTCTCCTTTTATAGTAGTAGAGGTATTTTTGCCGAAGTTCGCCCTTGGCTGTTTCTTCCTGCATAAAAAAAAAAATACCTAAATCTATTTTCAGTATTTTCTCTTAGTCTTCTGAATTTGTAACATCTACACATCATAAAATTACATTCATGATTTTATGTTTCCCAGAGACACCATAAAAGTCAGCCAAAAAATTAAGTTTTGGTAAGAAATATATATTATATATATATATATTAATATATATTATAGTATAGATAGAGAGATAAAAAATAAAGGAAATTACATCATATTACATCTATTTTCATATACATCTTTCCATCTGATGTAAGGTTCCTTCACTGTAAAAACGAATTACCTTTCGAAAAGGAACGAAAGAATCGTCTTTTGAATTAAAAGATTTTTGGTTTCGCTTTAAAATAAGGGAATAACGACTGCTTGGCCAACCAAGTTCTTCCAATTAAGATTGACGTATCTCGGTTGTGGTAAATTAATTGGGTGAAAAGATGGTAATAAATCAGAACGGGAATCCATTCCCATGAGAAATGTAGCGGAAACGGGAACCATTTTTGATCGGTGAAGATAAAGAATGAATAAAAATTCGAAATGATTCCCCATTTTCACTCTTAAAATAAGAAATATTACGTGTAATGGGCAATTGAGAACTGATGTACTACAAATGTTGAGTGTAATGTAGGGAAGAGGTAGTAAAGTGTAGCATGAATTAGAGGTTTATATGCTGCAGAATGTAGTATGGGCCGCAGGGAATGTGGTGTGGTATAGACTACAGAGTAGAACAGAATGTTTAGAATACACTGTAAACTGTAAGTGTAGTGCAGAATACTTTGGTACAGACTGTGGTAAACTATGAAGTTGAGTGGCGAAAGAAATTTAGAGAAATACTAACGATATCTATATCTACACCTCGGTGGTGTAGTGGTTAGCGTCAATGACTACGAATCCATCGACCCCGGGATCGAGACCCGGTGACGGCAGCCGGCGCGCAGCAAAACCCAGCTGTTCATCCTTCCACACAAAGAAAGTGGTTGGTAGATAAATGGGTACCCTGGGTGGCCTAGTGGTTGACACTGGGCTGCTGGTAGGGCGTGGTTCGGACTCCACGTTAAACTGTAGGTCTAAGGTGGAGTGAAAACTTGACCTTCGTCAGAATGAACAATTCGGGCGGAAGCTCACCAAAGGTTACCAAAGTATACTTTAAGGCCGGCCGCACACAGGATCGACTGACAACTTGGGTCGTCAGTCGCAAGACGATCCTGTGTGCGACCGACCTAAGAATTCAATGTTGTTCAACCTATTACGACTGTAGGGATGGGCGTTGGCAGCTTTTTTAGCTCAATGCTCAAAATAAATATCCGCCCACCAAATGTTCCGCATTCCTTAAACTTCACTACATTACAGTACTGAATTATAACGAGGTATGCAATTTCTGCCTGTACTATACAATACCACCAAATCTGAGAGAAATATACAAAGATGAACTACGTGCCAGTACAGGACCATGCCCCATTAATATTTTTATACATAATGCCAATGATGGTATCCCGGGGTTTGGGGGTGGCCTTTATTATAAAAGAACGTAATGACGATGTTTTTCCTCATATAATTCCTGTAATAAAACCAAATAGGCTGTAAAAGTGAATATGAACTTAAACAACAAAGTTTCTAATGCGGAGAACTTGCTTCCAGCTACTAAAAACAAACAGTAAGGAGCGTTTACTTTTATCCCTTCTCTGATAGGGATTAAACCGTAACCATTTTATGCTTGTAATAAGGCGGAAGATGAAGGAAATTCAAGTAAATGAAGCAATATAGGTATCCATTCCTATCTTTAAACGGATGTCCTTCGATGCAAGACGAGTAAATTAAAACTCTGTAACAGCCAACTATACCGTATAGTGATACACGCGAAACTACGTACCGAGATGCACACTTAATAATTCCACAGAATTATACACACATTCATATGTACATATTAAGACCGTTGTGTATATACAGAAGCCGTTAACTTAATTGCGTTATTGGGTATATCGGCTGAGGGGACAAAAATACAGCAACGTAATGGCATTTGCATTTTCACATTTTTATAAATATTTTCGTTTGAAAAGAAATTGTAAAATGTCTCCGGTCATAAAACATCTCAAAAACGAGTAATTTCCCGTGAATAGAAAGAGAGAGAGATTTATGACAAGAATTTATGTCCTTTTCCTAAACAAATTATCTAATTTCTATTATAATTTTGATATCAGGGTGATTACAGTTGCAATCAAATTTATTGGTACCCCATGAAGAAATATTGAAAAAGTATCGTGGTAGGATATGAAAGGCAACCATGCTTTTCTGCCACTTTATAATAATGACAAATGGAACAACTGTACGAAGTCGTCGTTTCATAATTATATACAAATCACTACCTATGAAATAACAGTTTCAAGATTATTCATACCCATTTTTTAGCATCTTGTAGCAGCTCTTCTGACCTTAATTACTTGAAGAAGACGGTGTCTCTAACTTTATGAAGCTCTGCCACCGGGCCGCTGGGATGTTTTGCCACTCTTCCGTGGACAATTCTTCAAGTTCCTTTAAATTTGAAGGCTTCCTGTTATGGACAGCCTTCTTCAAATCATTCCAAAGACTTCCAATAGTATTAAGGTCAGGACTCTGCGGTGACCACCCTAAAACCTCTATTTTTCTGCCCTGTACCAATTTTTTTTGTTACATGTGAACTCTCCTTTGGATCATTGTCCTGTTGCAGGACCCACCGTCGACCAAGACCGAGTTTTCTGACAAAAGGTTCTATATTATCGTTTAATATTTGTTGAAATTTTGCCAAATTCACCCTCCCTTCAATCCTCACGAGTTTTCCAGTACCACCGGGTGAAAAGCACCCCCAAAGTAGAATTGATCCACCATCATGCTTGACTGTCGAGACGGAGTTTTTTTTTATTTTCGGAAAAGGTCTCAATCATTCTTCTCTAGACCAATTAATAGAGTGGCAATTATGACGAGTGGATGTGGGGAATGGGGAGGGGTAGCAATGAGAGGAGAAGGTTGAGAAGCGATGCTCAAAAATGAAGTTTTTAATCTTACACAGAGCCATTACCATTCTTAATCCGTTAATGGTTTTTTAATCCCCAAAAGAAAGGAAACATAAGTTTACTTTTCCGTTAAAAAGTATTCAAAGTTTTTAACTATATATAAATTATTTTATGAAGTAATAAATAAAGTATGACGTTTAGACACCCAACACTCCTAACCTCCGTCAACGTACTTTATCAGAGAAATGAGAGATCTGCTTTGCTAACTTATTTTGAAAGTGTGTATTACTATTACTATTATTATTATTATATTCTATTATTATTACTTGGGGTTTCATTATAATTGATACTGAAGCTGCTGCTGCGGCGACGGAGGCAACGGAAGGACGCTGCGGGCGGCGGGCGGATCGAGCGTTACGAGTTTTGTGGTTTCGGCTTGATCTTTTGTGGTTTGTGGCATTGTCAAATTTTTTGTGGGCGGGGCTTGCGTGGATGGAATTCGAAGTGTTTTTGTGGGGAGATAATTATTTCATTGTCAAATGTTTTACATTTTAGAGCCGTCATAATTTAAATAATTTATTTATTTTATGACGTGGATTTCCCCAAAGTTCATTTTATTTTTAAAACAATTTACTTTAATGTAAATTTTGAAAATTCATTTTCATTCGGTATGAAATGTAAACTTTTTTGTAATTTTAAGAAAAGTTTAAAATTTTTAATTGAAAAATTTGAAAAACTTTTTATAGGTTTAATATCCGAATGTATTTTTGTAATTTTTTTTCATTTCCATTTTGCTTCGTTCACAGTGAGCGGGGCCTATGCAAATGAGTGTAGATATATGTATAAGTATGCGAGTACTATTTGTAAGTAATTTATTTTAATGAAAAATTTGTGTAAATTCATTTCCACTCGCATGGGTGTATGAAAGCAAAGTTCGAAGTTGAATTTTCCTGTCGTGCTTGGTTCAGAGTGGGCGGAGGCTACGTGAATGAGTGTATATAAATATATAGGTAGGCTAATAGAGTATTGCGTGAGCGCGCGCGTGCACACAGCACACACACACAGGTGTTTATCAGTCATCCTGGCTGATAAACACTTAAGTTTGTATTGATGACGATGTACTTCCCCAACAAGCTCTTTACCCATCAAAATCTATGCTTAGACCGTCTATTATAGCTTTTCCAACTATTGTAGGGCAGCCAAACCGGCTTTTTCAACCATTTCAGACAGTCAAAACGGCTTTACGTGGCTTTATCAGCTTTCTCTCTCTCTCCTCAATCTGTCTTTGTGGCTGCAAATTCGGGTGGTGAATGTGACTCGCCTTCTCGCGATGCCATCGTGGCCGCCGAGGGTCCCGGAGGCGGAAAGACAGAAGAGGCACCACTTCGCAGAGGACGCCATCAAGAAGAACGAAAATGTCTTTAAAGCTTCAGGTTTGCTCTCGAGTGCTCAAAGAGTTCAACTTACCCTGCCCCCTGCGGGGGGCGCGGCCCTCATGGCCGTCCCCTGGTCCCTAAATCGGGTCCAAAACAGGTCTCACCTCAACTATACACCTTCCCTCCTTTTTAAATATGGTGGATAAGGACCCGGCCCCAGTCCGCCAGCAACTCCTCCAAGCCGGGGACATCGAACCAAACCCAGGTCCACTAACATACGAAATGCCACAGAGATATCACCAGACACCACCACTCCGTCCGATGCAACAGCTGCAGGGAGTGGACTCACCTCTACTGCTCAACATTTCCACAGAACAATACACAGCACAGTGGACCTGCAACAACTGCACCCGCTCCAGATGACAACTTCGTATCCTTGGAAAGGTTACGTAAATTTACCTATACTCGCCGTACAGAGGAAGAGAGCTACACCTTAATATCCGCATGAAAAACAGAGAAACCTCCCAATCTCAAATGGAACCTTTTAACTATCCAAAAAGCACAGGAAAGTAGGAAAGTAGGAAAGACAGAATAGTTAGTGTTACCATCCTCAACACTGAAGTAAAATACCTTGTTAGAGGGCCACGATTATTTAACCAGTTACCCAAATAAATTCGGAACGTCACCGGCGAAAGTCTTCAAAAGACGAGATAAGATATCTGGCTCAGGACAACCCCTGATAAGCCGGGTGAGATCGAAAATTCAAGAAAGCAATTATTTTCTTCAAGCCAATATATATATATATATATTATATATATATATTTAGTGATGTAGGTCACATCCGCATCCGCACATTTTCTCGCATCCGCACTTTGGACTGCGGATGTCGTGCGGATGTGGACCGTTGAGATAAAATGTCATTAATAAGCGGAAATTATCAAATTCTACTATATTAATAGAACTAGTTCATTGTGCGCAAAAGTGATGCAAGCGACAAGACGAGAGGCTGTTCTTGTATGAAGTTACTCTCTTGCAACCTACTTAGATCCACGTTACAAAGCTGTTATTTTCACCTAGTACATTAGAACGAGTTAAATCATCACTTGGCAAAGCAGTTGAAGAGCTTCAATCTCTTGAATCTGTCGCTTCGCCACCCACCAAAAAATAAAAGTTTCAGTGACAGACCCAACACCTTCAACAAGCAAATCTATCACAGAATCTGTCTCTCAGTTTCTTGAGTCAAGCAGCAATGACGAGACCTACGCGATGTCAAAAGATGTAGTAAAAATGATCGAGAGCTATCACCAAGAAAAACGCCTGGCTGCATGTGACAATCCTATTAGTTGGTCGAAAAATACGCAGAATATCTATCCATACTTGAGTAAACTTGCAAGGAAACATTTAGCCTGTCCTCCAACAAACGTACCAAGCGAGAGATTTTAGCAGTGCTGGATTAATATATGATGAAAAGAGAAACAGACTGGCAGCAGAAAAGGCAGAAAAATTAATGTTCCTTAAGCATAACCTTCCTATAATTAAGTTTGAACATTAAACGATGAACATCTTAGTTTACTTTATTTTAATTACTCATTTATAAATATGCCTAATAAAACTTTAAACTTAATATAAATAGTTATCAAGCTAATTAAAGATCTCTTTCTATAAGGGTGGAGGTTGGGGAAAGAGGTCGGTGGGGTGCATTTGAGTTGGGTTCACGTCCCGCATCCTGGTAACACAATTATGGTTTCTAATTGTGGCTGAAACTCAACAAAATATAACGAATTTATTTGCAGACGAATTCACTAATTGATTTCTATATTAGTTAGATGCTTCATATTATTTTATATGTTCAGAGAAAAGTACAGCAATTATTGTACAATTAATCAATTATACTACATTATAGCTACAGCTCTCTCTATATAATAACTTATTATATACGTTAAACACAACAAATCTCGAATATATCCTAAAAAATAACGAAAATGTAGACATCCGCATCCGCGGATGTTGAAATCAAACATCCTCAGCCGCATCCGCAGATGTGAAAAAAATGACATCCGCTACATCACTAATATATATATATATATATTATTAGCATTACTTAAACACAACTATTCTACACGTGTGTGTGGTAATGATCAATTATTAATAACGGAAATAGTCATGATTTATTTTCTTTAACTGTAGAATATTTTTCACACCTTCATATTATATCCATTTTTATATGACATTTAACGAATTTAAATAATAAAAACAAGTTTGACTCTATGGCGACACTAATATTAAAAAGACGCCCGTGCGCCCACACATTCTAAAGAACACTCCATTTCACTGGGAAATGAAAATGAAAAATACAAATATGATTATTATTAATTATTAATGGCCTTACACAAAAAAGTTAATGTAAAAATTAACACACACAAAACATTGCGTTTTCCCTAAATAACATTTGCCTACATACGAAGTAAAACCTTAAAAAAAAAAATAAAAAAATAAAAACCAGTCAGCCATTAACACGAACAACGTTCATTGTAAACAAATTAGCCCCCCCCCCTTCCTCTTTCTCCTTTCTGATAAATTAAAAACGTAATCAGAGAAAGGGGCCCCTTTTTTTTTAATTAAAAATAAATGCGGAATAAAAAAACCCATCATTTGAGCAAATTATGAATGCAAATCGTTTTCATCCATTATGAGGAATGCTTCAAGGAGGGACTTAGTTAAAATGTGTTCCATTACAATTTGGTTCTTTTTTTTTTTAATACGTAATTTTCTAATTTATTTTAAGTTTATTTTATCCACTAATTCAGTCAGTTCTTTCATTTATTTGGTTTCGGAGATACTTTAGTGAAGCGGTCTATAGTTTTTGTATTACTGATAAATATACAAGAGTTGAATGGAGTATTTTTCATATAGGTTTTATTATACAGGGTGTACATAAAGTCAGGATCTATTTTGTGAAGCACTTGGAAATTATATGGAATTCAATCATAAAATGATAAAGTGGTAACATTTATTAAATAATTAAGAGTAGGATTCGACGTGACGCTCATCAGTATCCCTGCACAGCTCAAATCGTTCCGCAGCATTTCTAAACACATTCTGGAGCATTTGCGGGGTTATGTTATCTGCAGCAGTTCGTATACGTGTACGTAAGTTTTCAAGACTCGTAATCTTCGTCTGATAGACGTGCGATTTGATAAAGCCCCATGCAAAGAAATCTAAAGGGGTTAAATCTGGTGATCTCGCTGGCCAAGTCTGATGCTTCCGCGTCCGATCCAGCGATTTGGAAAACGTCCATTTAGATAATCTTGAACAATTTTGGCATAGTGACGAGGAGCACCATCATGTTGATAGACGATGGTACTAACAATCCTATCCCCAATCAGCTGAGGTTCAAGGAATTGCTGCAACATGTCCAGATAAATAAGCCCCGTAACTGTAGTTTCAGCAAAGAAAAAAGGACCATAAACCTTAGATTTTGTTAAACCCATCCAGACATTAACTTTAGGTGAGTCTCTTTCCCAATTTTGGACGAAATCATTCGGTCTTTCATCTGCCCAAATTCGACAGTTATGGCGATTTACTTTTCCACACGTATGGAAAGTGGCTTCATCACTAAAGAGAATGTTGTCCATTAAATTATCACTCCAGATTTGTTCTACTAGATCAGCACACACAGCACTTCGTCGAGGGAAATCTTCCTCATGTAAATCCTGAAAATGATAGCTTTTCTTCTGCAAATTAACTTTCAGAATTTTGTGCACAGATGACGTCGGGAGGCCGAGTCTGTGTGGTGCAGTACGAACGGACGTACGTGGCTCTTCAGTGATAATTCCGCGTACTGCATTCACGGTAAGATCTGACATACACGGTCGTCCTGATCTTGCTTCATCATTTACAGATCCCGTTCGTTTAAATTTGTTCACCAATTTTCGTATTGTCTTGTCTATTGGCCCCGGCTTATGAAATCTCCTTCTAAACTTCTCTCTGATGTCATTGTATTTCTTTCCCTCGATTCGCCAAATTACTATTGCCACACGCTCTTCTGTATTCATTCTAAGGGCTTCTGAAAAGAAAAATAGAAAAAAATAATTATTTCACAAAAATAGATCCTGACTTTATGTACACCCTGTATATTAATATTAAGTATTATTTTAATTCTTAAACTGTTTTTCTGTTTAATTTACAATCTTTAATGTAAAACTCAAAATTTAGTTGTCTAAACTCGTGTTTTTTCTGGTCTCATGATATTTTGGTTCTTAATAACTAATATACAAGTTTTATTTCCTATTTTAGCACTGAGGATGGTATTAGCTAACCACCGAGAGATTTGAAAGTAATAAATGTATATAATTGGACTAATTTTGTTCTTCATTATAAAATTACGTTTCTACTTAACAAACACTTTCGTAATGTTATAGTTAACCACTATGGAATACAAGTCCTGCTTCAATACCGAAGATGGGAAAAGAAAGACCAAAAAATGTGTGAACTAAATTTGGATCTTGATTTCTTGCATAACTTAGTAGTATGGGTTAGCTTCCAAATTTCTTAATTTTAAATTATACCGGCATTGTTTACGTAATAGCAATTTTTATTCAGATTTTCAAAGGGCTCTATTGGTTTATTGGATACTGAAATACAATATAAACAATTGCCAATTGATGAAATTGTTGATGGCTTAAAGTCTAGTTTTTGACTTAATGGAAAACACAGCTGTATTTTGGACAATAAACTTGCCAGGGTAGGTTTGGCTAGAAGTAATCTATTTCATCCGAATTCTGTTATTTAATTTCTCTGCTACCTTCTACCTAAATTTCAACGTGAAACTTCAGCTAAAGGTCTAAAATTTTCTTTACCTATTACGAAACCCAACTTTGAACACCATTTCATGTCTTTTGAAAAAGTGTATAATGATTTAACTAAGTTTCTGTTGTACAGGGTGTTCGAAAAGTCCCGTCACCCCCTACAAAATGTATATATTGCAATACAGTACCAATTTTATTTTTGTATGATTAATTGTATTTATATGTGGTAGGTGGAATTTAAGAAACAAGTCGCTAGCAACAATTACTTTAATTACAGTAAATACAGTTACTAATTACAGTTACCAATCAAGAATATCTGTGCGCGCGGTATGGGCGGTATGATTTCATGCCGAGATCTTTTGTCATGTGATCTCTTATTGTGGACATGGAGACTGCAAGCTCTTGTGATCGTTTCCGAAGTGATATTTTTCGGCAAACGAGCTACCGATGCAATCACACCTTCACATTGTTCTGCTCGCTTTGTTGGTCTTCCCAACCGTGGTCTGTCGGTTGATGGAGCCAGTTTCAAATAGCTTTCTCTCCCAGCGTAATATTGTCTTATTTGGTGGTGCAGCCTTATCGAATCTTGTGTTAAAATCATTCTGGATATCATGCGTAGTTTTGCCAGTATGTGACCTTTCATGAGCCCATGTGCTCATCACTATCCTTTCCTCCAGAGTGTAAGTGGACTGGTCTGCCATTGTTCACACAACTCTAATACCTGGAAAAGAAAAGAAATGCCAATAAATCACAAATTCAATTAATCACAAAAATAAAATTGGTATTAAAATATGTACATTTTGTAGGGGGTGACGGAAGTTTTCGAACACCCTGTACAATGTTAATGTAGGTGATAAAAGTGATGGCGTAGTTTTACCAAAGGTGTATTTCAATAAGATATATTGTACGCTATTTTGATGGTTCTAAATTTACTAAGATTTCTGGTGCACCACTCAACAATGTACTAAAGATGGAGGATAAACTTGAACGTATTTCGCGTAAGCTACAGAAGGAAAACAAAATCACAGATGCCGAGTATAAGTTGTTTTTTGCATCGGGTTTCCAACCTGATGTAATGTATGGGTTTGCATAAGGTGCACAAAAATGATATCCCACGCCGTCCCATTCTTAGAAACATTAATACTAAATTCGGATCACTTTAACATATTGCTTCCCAAAGCATTCGGGAAACAATATGTTAAAGTGATCCCTCCTGGGAAGCAATATGTTAAAGTGATTCCTAAATTCTTTATTCCTTTCTTGTCTGAATTTACTATAAATGGATATACAACAGAGACTCCTTTCAAGAAATAGTTGGAATTAATGATGCAGATTCTCGGGTTATGGCTAGTTTCGATCTCAAATCCTTATTTACTAATATTCCACTTACTGAAACATAAATATTTATCTGAAACTATTGACTGATCATGAATCCTCTGCTTTGAACTTGGTATTGAATAACTTAAAATCGCTTGGTAATACAACTAAAGATTATAATTTCTTATTTAATGGTCAACAATATAGATTTTGGGATGGTGAAACGCATGGGTAAGTCCACTGGCCAGGACTCTTGCTAACTTATTTTTATGATTTCATTAAACAACATGGTTGATTGACTGTCCTTTAAAATTCAAACCAGTGCTTTACCGTCGCTATATGGATGACACCTTCTTGCTTTTTAAATTTCATGAACACATTGAACTGTTCCGTAATTACTTAAATAATAAACATGTAAATATTGAATTTACTTCAGAAATGGAGGTACAAAGATCGCTGTCCTTCTTAAATGTTAAAATCTCCATTTTCGATGACAGCTTTACCACTTCAGTGTATCGTAAACTTACATTTACAGAATTGGGCTTAAAATTTACCTTATTTGCACCTTTAAAATACAAACGTAGTTTCACGTATACATCCCAAAATACTTCGTATAAAATTTGGGAGCTATTGAAGAATAGGGACCCCAGCCTTCTTTAGTTAGGCTTATAAGGCTAACTAACGAAAATATCACGACCTAACCTAACCAATCGTTAGGTTAACTGTACGCCCTTGACGATTGGTTAGGTTAGGTCATGATATTTTCGTTAGTTAGCCTTATAAAGCTAACTGAAGAAGGCTGGGGTCCCTATTCTTCAATAGCTCCAAAATTTACTCCAGCTATAAGTATCTTCATTAAGAACTTGAATTTATAATGAAGTTTTTAATGGGAAATAGATTTCCGATAAGACTAATAGATAGTACCAATTTAAAGTATTTAAATTCAAATTCAGTAATAAGGTTGAAGTTATTCATAGTACAGCTCGCAAAAAAGAGAGAATTAGTTTCAGTTTTTCTTATCAAAGATCTCGTAGTATCGTACTGAAGCGTAAAATTACAAAATTGACTACCAAGTTTTATCCCTAAATTCAAATTAACTTTATCTATACTCTTGGCAAAAAGAATTAATTCTTTCTTTAAATTCAAAGACAATCATAGTACCCGTAATCTATTTGAACAATCCACCTCTGTCCAATATCCATTCCCACGACTTCGATAACAACCATCCAATAAAACCGGGCAATTTTTCAGTCATCGGTAGATTTGGTCTTCCATTGTAAGAAACAATAGTTACACTGAGAAGTAAACCTGACCTAAACGATCACACCACTTTCGACAATCTCGCAATATCCCTCGACAAAAAGTTTTCCGACCAACCAACTAAGCTTTATATTTCATGCAAAGCTTTTCAAATCGCTCCCATTTCATTTCATCTTCGCAGTGTAAAGCTGCAGAGATTTTATTCAGATTTCAATTTAAGTTCAAGTGAATTTACGACGACAGTTACGCAATTACAGTAAGTGGTAAGCCATTTTGTTTTTAATTATTTTTTATTGTTTTAGTGTTTTGAATTGCGGGTTGTCTTCTTGTTTAACTTAGAAATCTTTAATGTAAAACTCAAAATTTAGTAGTTAAAATTAGTGTTTTTTTCTGGTTTCATGATACTTTGGTTTTATTTCCTATTTTAGCACTGAGGATGGTGTTAGCTAAACGTCAAAAGCTTTGGAAGTAATAAATGTATGTAATGAAAAAAAAAAATATATATATATATATATATATATCGCTGACTACGAATCCATCGGCCCCGTGATCGAGACCCGATGACGGCGGGCGGCGCCCGCACAATTAAAAAATTGGTTGGTAGATAAATAGGTACCCTGGGTAGCCTAGTGGTTAAGACGCTGGGCTGCTGGTGGGGCGTGGTTTGAATTCCATTTTAAACTGTAGGTCTAGGGTGGAGTGAAAAGCTTGATCTTCGTCAGAATGAACAATTCGGGTGGAAGCAAAACCAATGTAATATATATATATATATATATATATATATATATATACAGGGTGTCCCGTAAGTCTGGACCCATAGGGAAAAATAATAAAATTACAAAATAGTCCAAAAATTTATTACATAATCTGTTCAAAGTGTCCGCCGTTGTGTCGCACACATAGTTGAAGACGCAATCTCCACTGCGACAGCACTTTCTGAATCACAGTCGCAGAAATTTCTTGACACGCCTCCACAATGCGTGCTTTAAGGTGGAAAATGTTCTGAAGTTTGACCTCGTACACTTTGCTTTCAAGTGGCCCCCACAAATAAAAATCATAATAAAAATAATAAAAAAATAATAATAATAAAATAATAATAATAACATAATAAAAAAAGATATTATAAATCCCTATGGGTCCAGACTTACGGGACACCCTGTATATATATATATATATATATATATATATATATATATATATATATAATATATTTATTTATTTATTTATTCTCGCGCGCTAAGCTTAGCGCGTTCTGATTTGTGTTCATATATTCGTACATGTGTATATGGAGCTGAGGGGATGGGGAGGGGGGTCACAATATTAGCACGCTAGTCTTGGGGGTTTCATCTATTAGAAAGGTTACGGACTACTGCAGTAGTTGTCAACCTCTTTAGGTCCATGTACCACTTTTTCCCATCATACTTTTCTGAGTATCATCACTGCGTAAGAAAGGTAATACCACTATCCAAACACTATAATATCACCTCTGAAAACATTACGCGGAGGTACCTGATAATCACTGGACTACAGACCTTGAAAATGTGTAGGAGAGCGCTGACGTTGAAACTAACTTGCTTCAAAAGTGAAAGAAGAGCGAGCAAACTATGTCATGTAGAAACTCCCTTTAAAGTAAAATTAACCCATAAACTCTGATATTTAAGCTAAAGTTTGCACTAACTAACTCATCTTTAACACAAGCTATTACATTTTCACGTTATTCACACCCTATTTAATTGAAATAAATTCAAAGAACTTTCTTAAGCCCAGAATGAAGTCAACAAAAGAATGTCTTTTTTACCTTAAAATTACAACCTAACTGGGTGTCCAACTGACACACTGAGCCACACCTACGCCTTATGGACTAACGTATCAAAACTTTTGCAATAGACTGTTCATGAGAGTTTTCATACATTTAACAATTTCACTGTTAACCTTATGAAGGTACTTTACCCAAGTTTCATCGTAAAGCACAGATCTGTTCTCTCTGCAAACATGTCTTTTTTTTATGTATACAGTTAAAAAATGGTCAGTCATCACATGACTGTTTATTACTCGGTCGAACATTTAATATCACAGAAACGTTGAATGTAATATCCAAAGTAACAGATTATAAATGTTACGAAATAGCATGCAAATCATATGGTATCGTCCCAGTCAATGTCATTCCCGCTTTATTCCTCGCCCAAGAGTGAAAAATCGGCGAATGAGAATCTCAAAAGGAGACAATTCTCAAATAGATCTATTCCCATTTCACGTCACCCTCATTCGCGACTTTGCCACTTTGGTCCAACTTAGGTTGTTAGGTTAGGTTTAGTTAAGCTAGGAAATATAAACTACTCATTTCGCGCCTTTACCGCGAATACGAGTGACATTCTTTCTCAAATATGGATGTCTCAATTCGTGCATTCTCACTTCAGGAGCGCGAATGAGGATGGGAATGACATTGACAAGGAAGTAATAAAATATTAAGCTCTAGTACAGATTACGTATCTGTATAAGATCAGAATTATTAATCCTAAATTCTATTCTACATTCTAATTACTTCAATGTTCCCACAATCACACAATTTCAAAATCACACAATATCCAAAGGGAAAAATCCGAGATTCATAATATCCAAATCACGTAGCTTAAGAACCATAATAAACTAATCCATTATAACGAAAGATACAAGAAAGCTCTTTAGGATCCCGTGATTCATTTTCATTTTTTTTCGTATGTGCAAAATTTTAAACTAATTCCAGTGGGATCCAGAAAGAGAGACGAGCGCCATTTTGCGAGTAAAACTGACATTCAACGTACGACACGTACCAAAATGAGCTCAGACAACCAACTGCAAAGGACCCCCCCAAAAAAAATGAATAGAAACAAAATAATTTCCACGCGTCATAATAAATAAATAAATAAATAAATATATATATATATATATATATATATAAATATACACATATATAAGTTTAAATATATACAGTATATATATATATTTATATATTTATATTAGTTGACAAAATTAAATAGACGCCTTCGGTTTTTCCACAGTTTTTGATCTGTTAATAAAAGTGAATAAAAAATAAATTTATTGAATGAATATATTTAAAATCGTGTTGCTTTCGCCTTTTCATTATGCAAAGGTGACACACACGTTCTGCATTCCAATGATGAACTTTGCCATTTGTCCTTGAGAACAATCATCGTGGTGTCTATTTAATTTTGTCAACCATATATATATATATATAGGAAACCACCATAAACGTGGGAACTTAAACAATGCTTGGAAGCGGCAAGTAACCACAATCCAACAGTATTCCAACCTGACACACACACACACACACACACACACACATATATATATATATATATGCCCTCTGCGAATGAATATTTGTTCTGTATACTTAAAATCATGCGGTATAGACTATATTAAGTTAATCTGATATTCAGACCTCAAAAGGAGCGTCATTAATGTCTTAAACACTGGATGAATACCGAAGGTAAACAAATATTTGGAGCTATTTAGTCTTTAATAACTGGAAATTTGGTGATACGGGATTATATTTACACAATTCACCCATTACTATTATTATTATTATTATTATTATTAAATTAATATTTCTAAAATACTGTAGATAAACAAAGTTGGATAAATTAATAACAGTATACGAATAGAGGAACACGCACAAATGTATATTACAAATAAGGAATTATTAATTAACTAACTTCGTAACTACTTTATGATGGAAAAGATATTAACGTTTCATGATAAAATAGTCAGAAGCTGACGTTTTTACAAATTTTTGTAAAGGTTTATTCTACAGGGTGTCCGTAAAGTCACGCATCATAGGAAAATACATTTATTTTGTTTATTTATTTTGTTTTATTAACTTGTTCGAAATGATACCCACCAATCCAAAAACATGTTTGTAAACGAAAAAGCAGGTTTCTTTGAATGTTCAACATATTTGGCCTGATGGAGACATAAATAAATAGACATTGATTATGTTCCTATGATGCGTGACTTTATGGACACCCTGTATTACGTTACGAAAGTTTCATTGGCGCGCAAGAATAAATGAAATACGAGTAGCAGTCACCGTAGACTTTCTCGGTATAACTACAGCAGTTCCGGTGTGAAATTTTTACTGGTATACTTTTCTAAGTTTAAAGGCCGCCACACAACGAAAGCCAGGCTAGGCACGCCACGCACACCAGCCACGCTACGTGGTCCACACCATAAGACACATGGCCGAGCAACGCCGCCAGTATCCATTTGACCTAATTTGGTAGCAATTTCCTTCCAACAATTCTCTCTTCTGTATAGGTCCCTGTACTCTCTTTCCTCATGTCATAAAGGTATGGGTACAGTCTGACTTCTTCAATCAACTCTTGCGTTGCAAAATTGGTGCGAAACGGGGCGGATGGGGAATGAATGAATGAATGCGACTGATTAAACCACTTCCGCCAGTGGGGATGGAATAAGCTCCACCTACTACGAAGACGAACTAAGCATGCTCAGCCAAAGACGCGTCTTGGAATATCGCTCAGGGAGTGAACATGAACCACCTGGCGTGGCTGGCTGACGAATGGTGTAGCTAGCGTGGCCTTCAGGGTGCGTTGCTTCGTTGAAAATCATTAGAGCGGTGCTGAGCCACATGGCGAGCGGGCGTGGCGTGGCGTGGCTAGCGTGGCTTTCGGTGTGCGGCGGCCTTAAGAGATACGTGTCAGTCACGTCGCAACACCGCTCCTCGTTAGATCGACGAAGTTAAGCAACGCTTGGTCTGTTCAATTGTTGGATGAGTGACCGACCTCCGCATTCAGATGATGATGCTACCCTCAGATGGCTCGAATCCTAAGCAAGGCTGTAAGTACCCTCCGTCACGTGACCTTTGTCGTTACGAAGATTAGCCATCCCCAAACATACATTAATTCTTGAAGTTAACCTTTAGATTTTAAGTGGTTAAGAATTGTTAATTAATTAATTTTAATTAGAATAATTATGAATATCTAAACTCATTTTTATCATCAGCAACGTGATTTTGTCATCATATACAACATAATAATAATAATACTCAATCAGTCAGGAGGATCAGAAACTGACACAGCGCTCAGGTCAACTAATATATCCCAATTTATCCCATTGCTTTAATTCATGTGTACTATTATTACCAGCATCATGAGTCGAACCCCCGATCTCAGCATCTTTCCTTGAGTGGAGTTCCATGTCTGTAAACTGCTCAATCCCGAGCATGGTGTGATGTGCCGACATTCTTGGTTGAATGTGTTGCAGTTAAATCAACAGGGCTAAACCGTTTAGCCTTACAAATGATGTCGCATCCTGAACAGGACAAACTAAACTTCAACATCTGGGTTTTAATGTTGGTAATTTACTTCCCAGGCGACGAGACAAATTCGATTCAGTAGGTTTTCTTTCTATAACACTCTAGTAACTTGTCGAAAGGTTCACCGTTTTGCAATGGGCACATTTTAAACTCGCTGCTGGGCTGAAGATGAGGACATCGAGGACTCGCTTCAGAAACTCCGCGCTCTCGGTCTGTTTCTTTATATATATATATATATCTAGTTCCATATACAGCACATAACATATATATATTTTTTTTTTTTCTCCCAATCTCTATAGCAGGGACAGCCAACTTGCGGCACAGGTGCTACATGCCATTTATGTTATACATGCATTATATATTATGTATTCTATATCGTACGTTCTTGGGCCCTATATCATATATTCTACGGCCCTATATCATATATTCTATAATATTATTATTATTTCAATAAATATTATTGTTTATGGGACTCTACATTTTGTTTTAGCTTCTAGCAAAACTGTAAATAAAGGTTGGCCACCTATACAGTCTACAGTCTCTCCAATTTTTAATTTGGTTATAACCGCAAGCGTAATAACTTTAAAGGAGACCCGAGTCATTCCTGTGCGCGCACATACTACTAGTGGAAGTCGAAAACGATAATTTGAATAAATTTTTTATGTTTTGAAATCTATTCAAAATATTTTTTTGGAAGTTCCTTTTTTCTGAAACTTTAATTTAATTAAATTTGACTTCAAAGGCAAAATCTAACTTTGATGTTTTTCTATTATATATATACACACACACACACACACTGTATGTATATATACAGGGTGTCCCATAAGTCCGGTCTCATAGGAAACTATTTCAAATTAAATTTACAAAAGTAATACATTGGGACTAAAACAAATGTTCAAACTGATGTCTTGTTTCGGGACCTTTTTTTTGTTGGAAGTAGAATAACGCGCAATGGCTCATATGAAGGCGAGTTACACTCCTGAGGAAAAGGCCTTTGGGATCAATGAAAGAAAGCCACCCCCAGCCTTCTTTAGTTAGCTTTATAGGGCTAATTAACGAAAATAGAACGACCTAACCTAACCAATCGTCAAGGGCGTACAGTTGACCTAACGATTGGTTAGGTCGTGATATTTTCGTTATTTAGCCTTATAAAGCTAACTAAAGAAGGCTGGGGGTGGCTTTCTTTCATTGATCCGGCCTTTGTTTTAGTTCTAATGTATTACTTTTGTAAATTTAATTTAAAATAAATTTTCCTTTTGAGACCGGACTTATGGGACACCCTGTTTATTCCTAAACTGCCAAATTTCTCCTACATTTTCGTCGGTGCTCATTAAAATTACACAGCTCGTACATGCGATGTTTTTCATTTAGTTTTTTTTTAATTTTAATTACTTACACTGACCATAAAGCTGGGAGGGGTTCTATTAAAAACTTGAGAAAGTGGGCATTTTTACCGTATAGAAAATTACTATTTTTTTTTTACGATTTCACTCGCGTAAGGATTTTAATTAAAAAAAAAATTAAAATACCACTACTTCATGCTACGTCTAGATTTTACACACCCACTTCATTTTTTTTTATTTTATTTTAGGTTAGGTTAGGTAAAAGAAACATCTCCTACAACAAAGCAGTAGCTATTTTCCGTCTAGAAGGAAAGATAGATAGGGGACTAGTATGTATCATGGACTGCTCTCGATTTTCCTACGAAATTGCAAACAAGGGCAGTCGATGACCCTGATTTTGTTTCTGCAATCGGTTTTCTTGAGAAATGATAAAGAAAAATGTTATTGGATATTGAAGAAATTTATTTATTGAAACAAGAATGACAAGAATTAGTGCGATATCTTGCAAAAAACAATAGTATAAGAAACTCGATTAGGTCAGGTTAGGTTAGGTTTACTCAAGAAAACCGATTGCAGAAACAAAATCAGGATCATCGACTGCCCTTGTTTGCAATTTCGTAGGAAAATCGAGAGCAGTCCATGAAGCATACTAGGTCCATAGAAAGTACCGAATATGAGCGAACGTAACTTTTAGCGATATATATATATATATATATATATATATATGGGAGGAGGACCGACAAGTTTGACCTTCGTGAAGTGAGGAATCATCGGGCGGAACATTGAAAGGTCGAAAGGTATATATTATAATAAATATATACCTTTCGACCTTTCAATGTTGAATTATATATTAAGGATGTACCGAATATATTCGGTATTCGGCCGAATAGTTCTTATATGTTTTAACCAAATATCGAATATTTAATAATTATCAGAGTAAATAACGTGATTTAGGAAATAGAACTTAAAATGTATGGTTTTATTTCAAAGAATAATTACAAACAAATCCAACTTGGTATATTGATAGTGATACTAATTTAAGTAATAACCTTATAAAAAAGAAAAGCAGAAGAGTCAGTAATAATAATTACCCCAAAAACCTAATAATTGAAATTTAAGGCAAGTAGATTATCGTGTAGAAAAATTAGCCGTTCAGCAGCATCAGGAGCTAAACAATTACGTGCGTTGGTAATTACATTTTTCGCAGAACTGAACAGTGGTTCATTTCGTACGCATGTGGGTGGCATGAGATATTTGCGAGCAAGTACAAATAGTTTCGGGAATCTTTCGCCATTATGGCGCCACCAGTTAAGAGGGGTCGTGTCGCGACTGACTCGAGGTTCCTTTGAATAGATGTCTAATTCTTTGATAACTTTGCTGGCTGCTTTTGATAGGTGGAGGCGCATCTGATTTTGAAGATGTAGCAACCTCATCGAAGTAGCTCCGTAAGTCAACCTTCAGCTTTTTTTCGAAGGTTCTTGATATTCTCGTAAAACAAAAGCAGTTGCTTGATCGTCATGAGTTATATTGCGTGTAGGACTAGCATTAGGTGATGCAGACATAGTGATTATCTCATTTTTACAAACTCAGGCACTGTAGTGCAAGAAAATTTGAAACGAAGATCTAAAACCTGAGCAATCATGCGAGTAATGTCTGTCTTCCACTGCTTGAAGCGATTCTGTAAATTTTCTATTAAATCCTTCTTTCATAGTATGAATATCTACATCATCAATTGTTAGGCAAAAATACCACGAGATCTATTACACCGGGAGACACCATGGAAAGACAAGACTAATTAGTTAAAGTCATTAGTTAATTTTTCACATTGGTTAAGAAGCTTAGCAACACGCTGAATTAGAGTCAACTGATGGTTATCGAGGATTGGTATGTCAGAGTCCGAGGTTAGGCGTATGCAACAGCAGCAGTTTTTTGTTGAAAAAGTCGTTGTAGCGTATAGAATGTAGATTTCCATCGGGTGATCAGGTGTCTCATACGTTTGTTTTCGGGTAAATTATGTTACTTCTGTATTTCCTTAAGTCTTTCACATGCTAGAGAATAGAGATGAATGATTAAAATGCAAACAGATTCAGAGCGCAATTGGCTAAGAAGTACTTCATTAACTGCAAGTGCTAAAATATGATTCGCACAAACAACGTAAGTTATTTTGAGAACACGAACAGCTTCACTAATATTACAGCTATTGTCGTGATTGTCGTGCACAACTTCATGCACACGATCGCTCTCTATTGACCATTCTTGCAATACAGAAGTCAATACAGTTGCAACGTTTTCATGAGTATGGGAACCTGGTAGATTTTTGGTGGCTAAAACATACTGTTTTTGCTCACATTTACTCTTAATTCTATGTGGTGTCAAACTGGTAATATTCTGTATTCGGCCGAATAGTTTTGCACCGAATACTCGGTATTCGTCGAATTTTAGTATTCGGTACATCCCTAATATATGTAAAATTTGATGCCCTGTTTTGTAATGATCGACCTTCTTGGAGAATACACTGATCAAATTTAAGGATGACTTGTTGGTATAGTGACGTCGATAGTTCAAGATTTTTACGCACCTTGGGGAATTTAAACTACTACACCAACTTGCTTGCTATTGCTCCGCATTTCATATTTGAGCTGAAGATACTAAACATGAACTTCACCATATCCACATTCGACCTCCAGATGTGAACGCTAAAATATGAATTCAGCGGAGTCTGCCACACATCTCCAAAAATAAAGTGTCCTACTCCCTTTTCTCGGGGAGATGAAGATGTCAGAAAATTGTACGCCGATTCATTTCACTCGCACAGTCGAAGTCAGCAACCACTACCCCAACAGGATTTCTTTGGAATTCTGTTGGGTATGATGAGCAAGGGTAACAATCCTCTCGTGGTGTCATTATTGACACTCTTTCTTTCGTTTTTCCATATTAGTTTCTCTCTGAAATGAATTTTTGACAGTACATTGGCAGCAGATCCAAATGAAATGTCAAATTCTGCCGTAGTACGTCCGCTATTTCTGACTACATTCTGAGTAGCCAACAACACGGCAGCGGGTAAACAACAAAATACTTGGTCAACACCTTATTATCGACTTGAGGAGGTAATATTTACGGAAGACGTTGTTTGTAAACACGTCAACGAGGCTTTTCGACTGGTATTTGTGATATACCAAATACCATCGTCAGCCCACCGGCTGCCTGCTATCTGGGTAAGATCAAAAAGGACATGTCAAATTCCATTTTGTTCCATTAAATTTAATTCGTTTGACTTGACTTTTAGTGGATTTAAATTAGATTTTATTCTAGTGCGACTTTATTCCAGTCAATTCGATCTAACTCCAGTCTGACCAATTTGATTTAATTCCAGTATGAACGTAATCAACTTAATTCTAGTATACAGTGTGTGTATATATATATATATATATATACCTTTAGAGTTTCGAACGACGGTTCAGGATCAACCTGAGGTCGACCCCTCCGCAGCACCCCGCCTCATGTGCGGGATTTGGTGGAGAAGAGAGTTGGTTTCCGCTCCTCCCCTCGTAGCCAGCCACGCATAGCTGGTCAGAGACTTCGCACTAGAATATGTCCAGCTGGTTCTTGAAACTATTCAAGTTGATGTGCTGGAGGTTCCTCAGTTCTTTTGGCAGAACATTAAAAAATTTTGGGCTTAGTATTCTGAGAGTATTTTCCAATCTCGTTTTCATGGCTCCCTGTCCCACCACAGCTTGAGACGGTACAGAATCTGCCTCTTCTCTTATTCCGGTGTTTTTCTATTCCATTTCTAAGGTTAGATACCGTACACAACCCTCCAGTATTCTTCATACATATATTGTTGTGTACCGCTCGCGTCTCCTTTCCAGGAAGTAGAGTTTCAGAGATGGTAGTCGAGCCCAGTAGTCTTCACATTTCGCTTCCTCTATCTTAGACGCAAAAGTCTTTTGAATGGCTTCTATGTTTGCAGTGTCTGGTTTTCTGTATGGGTTTGTCAGTACTGAGCAATACCTAATTATTGGCAAGACTAAGCTTTTCCATAATTCTAGCATGACTTTTGCTTTTTTTGCTGTGGAAGCTCCTCCAGATAATTCCCATTACTTTTCTAGCTGTTGTGATTTTAATGTTATTACGCTTTCTGAATTCTGCATCCGATGACTTTACTCCAAGACCTCTGACTTGTAGGTTTGGTGTTATTGGTTTGGCTTGCAGAGTTTTTTGCCGTTTATTCTGTAGCACCTTCTTGTTACTATATTTATAATTTGGAATTTTTCTTCATTGAACTTCATATTGTTGTCTTCTGCAATCATTGTTATAAACAGCAAAGGAACTAATACTGTACCTTGTGGGACAGAGCTGACGACTCCTAAAACTTCAGATTTAACTCCATTTACCCCAACTCTTTGCTCAGATTTAAGTTCCTTTCCAGAGAGCTTGTTTCCATAAATCAAACTGGAAGCTATTCAAGGAATTATATCGCAAAAGGAACAAATATGCATTTATTTACTTCATGAAGGAACTATAAGCCAGCATTAAACAAACTCGTAGGCTTCAGATCTATCTATCTATCTATACACAAACAGGGTGAAAGAAAAGTCTTTAAGGAGTTTATACATAAAAATAATTTGTTAATAAATAAATAAATAAATTCGAATGATATCACTGTAATGTATGCGATACTTTTCAAAGCAACCACACAAGGCCAGGAATGATCCTAGGCTAGAACAGGAAGACCCTAGCCCAAGTCAGCGCCATGTCAGTAAGGATGGAATACAGCAATGAAGAAAAAATGTATCTTGTATCGTGGGCTATTTCTTATAATAATTGTGAAGCAAGTTTGCGTTTATTTCAACAAAAATATAATAAACCACCACCAAATGCAATCATTCTTCGATACTGGAAGCTCAAACTTTTGGAAACAAGGAACCTGATAAAAGATCGTCCAAGAAGCCAGTAACAGCGAGAGGAGACAACAACAGAAATTGGGTGTTTCCACATTTCAGTAGCAAAAATATTGAAGTCACAGGAGTACCACGATTACAAACCCATTTACTCTCAGCTCATATACGACGATGATTTTGATAGACGGCTACAGTTTGCTGAAACAATGAGACAAAAGTTCAAAAGTGATCCAGATTTCGTTGGAAAGATCAAATTTTCAGATGAATGTGTCTTCGGTTTAACGAGTAAAGGAAACAAACGCAACGTTCATTACTGGGCAAAAAAAAATCCCCAAAACGATTGGGTAAACCCATTAAAACTGCTACACAAACAGTTTGGGCGTGCATTGGTTATTCAGGACTCGTTTGATACATATCGATTATCGAGAGATACGATGGATTGAGAGAAAGTTTTGCCACAGTTTACTAATGGCGTTGGCAGGAATTGGCTTTATCAAGATGATGGAGCGCCGCCACATTACTCTGCAGCTGCCGTGAGATTCTGGATACAAACGTTGAAGGAAGATGGCTTGGGCGGCGAGGTCCCATCGAGTGGCCAGCCAGATCGTTGTTCAGAAGAACAATGAAGTTTTTCACACAGAGAATCCACAAATGTATGATTGCGGATGGAGAACTCTTGAAGATTAAATTACAATTTAACAAAATATTTATATGAATAAAATTCTTATAGACTTTTTGTTTGATTTGTTTCATCATTTGAACACTTGTCTGTATAATGTTAACTAAATAGTTGTATGCATAAAATATTTGAAGACTTCTCCCACCCTGTGTGTGTGTGTGTGTGTGTGTGTGTGTGTATCTATCTATATATATATATATATATATATATATATATATATATATATGAGGGGGGGGTTCTCAGGTGACCGAATGGGGTTTGGCTGGAATAGAGGTTACTTCGCCCTCGCGAAGAACTATCATATTACTTTTAAAAAAATTAAATTTGACAAAAAAACTATTTTGGTGAAACCGAGTTCCAAGTTTCGAAGCAATTAATCTATCGTCACTGTTATTTATATCCAAATTTTCACATTCAAACTCGTTTCGGTGTTATAATCGATTATTTTAATTACTTTTATTCACCTTAAACGTCTCAATTGTTAACCAACAATGTTGTAATAAATAATTACACTTTTTGTACATTAAAAACATATACGAACGTTTACGAACATTTTGTCCATTAATGAAACATTCGCCTTTAATGTTAACTCGCAACAATGATTATCGTACCAATAAATTCCATTCCATTGAATGTCATTTGCAGCTGAAATAAGGGGTGATGAATGATTGACTTCAGTTTGAAGGGACCGTTGGATTACTCGAGTTATTTACAAACTGGAAGGGCCGTGAAGACGGGTTCACCGAATAAAAAAAAATAATAATAATTAAAGTACTCTGAATATGTAATAAAAAAACTCATCTCTAAACTTACGCTTAGGCCGCCCGCACGCAGGATCGTCTCGCGACTCACGACTTGGGTCGTGACAATTCGAGTCGCGTGTGATTTTACACTGACAGAATGGGAGCCCCGCACACTGCAGCGGCCGCGGGGCTCCCATTCTGTCAGTGTAAAATCACACGCGACTCGAGTCGTCACGACCCAAGTCGTCAGTCGTGAGTCGCAAGACGATCCTGCGTGCGGCCGACCTTAATGAAAAAATATTTTCATTTTAATAATTTGCTTTGATCGCGGAAAGGCGTATCTTCAATTAAAAAAAATAGAAATTGCATCCCTAAATATTTACAAAAGCTTTCAAAATATGCAATAATTAGAATGATACCTTTCAAATGAAGGGTTTTTTTGTTTACCACAACGACGACAACAACGAAAACGTTACAAGTTTTATTCAACCTTTTGTTGGTGAACAGAAATTATCTTAAACAAATTTCGTTCACCATAATTATAATATCGTACTATTTTCTAAGTCCACAACTTTTAAACGAAAATTTTTTACTAATATTTCGTGGTAGTGAAGATGCTTTGACATTTGATTAAAATACTGATCGGTCAAGGTTATTCTCCCATTGAAGAACTCTTCCGTGCCGTGAAGCGATAACAACAACTGTCCCTTTCGAGGGGAAAAACTACTCCGCGAAGAGGCCAAAGATGAAAAGTACCTCTTTCGGAGGGGGAATCGCGATGAAGAAATATCCGCCGACGCGAAATGTCTTTCCATCTTTGCTCCAATGGAAACTGAAATAATGATCCGATGATGACTGTATGTGATGAAAATGCTTTAATTATTAATCTTTTTTGAAGGTCTGTTCCTCGTATTCCTGATTTATACCCGAGAAAAGACTGAACGGAGAAGTGGATGTCAAGTTTTCATCGGCTTTAAGATGAAAAATATTTTAAAACTCTGGTTTCATGGAACCTTTACAGAATTGCACGCAACACACACAAACTTCCGACATGAATTTAGCAGTTTACATTTAAGCAATTTGATTTCGAAATTGTTAACTTTTTTAATATGGTTTTCACCCGACGAATTTACGACATAAAATGCCGAAAAAGGCAACTACGAACTTGTCTAATTTTAAGTTTTATAAGCTGCAACACAGAGTCTAGAGACAATGTAATTTTCTCAGTCTGGAGTCACCTTTCAATGGCAATATAATTATACGTTATTTTTATGTTTACAGGCGCGTGCATATACAGGCTATCTCATACGTCCGGTCTCGGAGGAAAATTTATTTTAAATTACATTTGCAAAAGTAATACATTATAACTAAAACAAATGTTTAAATTAATATCTTGTTTTGGGACCTTTCGTTGGCCGCAGGTAGAATAACACGCAATAGCTAATATGAGAGCGAGTTACACTCGCGAGGAAAAGGCGGAGGGGTGTTAGATCTTGTGACCTAGGAGACCATTCAATAGGCTCTCTTCGTCCAATCAGGTGCTGCTCAAATAATTCAGCGAAGTGTGGCGGAGCGCTGTTATGTTGAGAGAAGAGACCCTTTCGTTGATTCAGGGGAAGTTTATCAGTGAAAGGTTCAACGACTGTTTGAAATATCTGAAGGTACGTCTCGCCCGTGCACGGGCACTTTATGAAAACAGGCCCTATTAAGGTATCACCTAACACGCCTGCCCGTACCATAACACGTGGAGCATTTTGAACAGGACTGTCGTCGGTGTAGTGAGGATATATATAAAATACTGCCTCATCAGTGAACGTGATATGACGGGTAATGTTATATTGGCTTGTTACCCACTCACAAAACTGTAGTGTCGCCAGAGTTCTTTCTGTCAGGTATATCTTGTAGGGATGGAAGAAATTTTTTTCAGAATTCGCTGACAAGGCGTCATCAACACGCTCGTCTGTCTGGATAACCTTCGGGTTGACTTTTTCGGGCTAGTGAACATATCCTGTACCAGTGTTGCAGTCGTATTATCCGTGGAAATTCTTGGTCGACCAGTACGTGGTCAACCACGAACATTCCCGATAGCTTTAAATCGCTCAATTACTTTTTTGACATTTGAGAAACCAATATTTTTTTCTTGACTTTGCTCGTTAAATTCGCGTGCGATACTTCGATACCTACTCCTTCCTCTTGCGTACATGGAGACAAACTTCATTCGCTCATCTTTCCTTAATTTCTTATCCATTAATATAAATTAATTTCCCGACATACCTGATTTTAGGTCACCCTCTATATATACTGTATATATACCAACTCACTACTTCACCAGGCTAACTCGAGAGGAAGGGCGACAAGTTTGAGATTCGTGAAATGAGGAATCATCGCGCGGAACAGTTGAAAGGTGTGTATATAATATATATATATATATATATACAGGGTGGGCCGTAAGTTTCCATACATAGGAAAAATAAACATTTTTTTATGGACAACCATTTTTATTTATATAATATGCTCTACATGGTTGCCATTGTTTTGAAAAAACATTTCAATACGTGTTCCCCACTGTTGATGAACACGCATTAGCACAGTTGACGTTATGCTTGTAATGGCGTTGGTGATACGTTCCTTTAGATGATTTATGTCTCGTATCTTTTCCTGATACACCATGGGCCTTCAAGTGCCCCCAAAGATAGAAATCAAGGGGGGTGAGATCTGGGGATCTGGGAGGCCACTCCACAGGACCACGCCGACCAATCCAAGCATCCGGAAACTGCTGATCCAAATACCGACGCACGTGAAGACCATAATGAGGTGGAGCTCCATCTTGCTGGAAGTAAACTGGGAAGTTACCTTCCTCGTTTAGCAGGGATGGGAAAATCTCTTCTTGCAACATGTTAAGATACCTTTCGGCATTAAGATTTCCACTGACAAAAATTGGTCCAATAATTCTGTCACCCCATATCCCGGCCCACACCATCACTTTACCGGCACCTTGCATCTTCGTCGGACTCAGCCAGTTAGGGTTAGCATTACTCCAATAACGTATGTTTTGCCGATTAACCTCTCCATTGACGTAAAAATTTGCTTCATCAGTAAACAAGATCTTACAAACGCATATTCTTAGGGTATCTGAAACATAAAAACAAACGTTTAAATTTTCCTATGTATGGAAACTTACGGCCCACCCTGTATATATATATATATATATATATATATATATAGTGTCCCATAAGTCCGCCATCATACGAAAAACAATAAAAAAAGGCAAGGCAAAAAAGCTTTTATTTACAGAACGTGCTAAATATGTCCACCATTGTTTTCAATACACAAATTCAGACGTGATACCCAGTCAGCAAGCACACGGTGAATGATGTCAGGAGTAATGGTGTTACATGCCCCAATAATGCGCTGCCGCAAATGTTCAACACTCCTAATTTTCTCTGCGTATACCAGCGCTTTCAAGTGGCCCCAGAGATAAAAATCTAGTGGCGTGAGATCCGGGCTTCCAGCTGGCCATTCCACAGGCCCTCGACGTCCTATCCAATGACCAGAGAATTGTTGGTACAGGTATTCCCTTACTTGGGTGCTGTAATGTGCAGGAGCGCCGTCTTGCTGGAACCATGTTGGGAAATTTCCTTCTTCGTTCAAGACACTGGGAAATGCTTCTTCCTTGAGCATACGTAGGTAGGTGCCTCCAGTGACATGTTCATCGAAAAAGAGGGGGCCTATGATGCGATCCTTCCAAACGCCACACCATACCATCACCCGAGATGCACCTTGTTCCTTTGAAGAGGTATACCAGTGAGGGTTGTTTTGAGACCAGTAGCGGGTGTTCTGTCGATTTACCTCACCACTTCCATAAAAAACAGCCTCGTCACTGAACAGAATGGTGGACGGGAAATTGGCATCCCGAGCATATTGTCCCGTAGCCCATTCACAAAATTCCATCCGGCGGTCGGGATCATCTTCGCTTAATTTCTGTAGGATCTGAAGTTTATATGGATGCCGTTTGTGAGCCTGATGAATGCGATGGATGCTACTTTTCGACACTCCTGTCTCGGCGGACAATCGCCGAAGAGACTTATTGGGACTTCTGTTAAAATGAGCCAGAATAGCAGTCGCTGTGTCATCGTCAGTGGGCCTCCTTGAAGGTCCACTGCGTGGTTTATCTTCTATGGATCCTGTTTCCTTAAACTTTGGAACAAGTCTGCTAACCCAACTCTATGTTATTGGCTCGCGGTCTGGATGCAGTCTGTTAAATTCAGCAGCGGCCTCTCTTTGACTCCGATTTCCTATGAGTAGAATTATCTGGATTCGTTCTTCCTTGCTCACAGACATTATGGCCTGGAGAAAGAGAAAAATATGGATTATGGCTTGTAGAAATAGAAATATATGAATTTCTCCTATGATGCCGGACTTATGGGACACCCTGTATATACCTTTAGTATATGCGCCTCGGTGGTGTAGTGGTTAGCGTCGCTGACTACAAATCCATCGGCCCCGGGATCGAGACCCGGTGACGGCAGCCGGCGCAGCAAAACCCAGCTGGTCATCCTTCCACACAATAAAGAAAGTGGTTGATAGATAAATGGGTACCCTGGGTGGCATAGTGGTTAAGACGCTGGGCTGCTGGTGTGGCGTGGTTCGGATTCCACGTTAAACTGTAGGTCTAAGGTGGAGTGAAAAGCTTGACCTTCGTCAGAATGAACAATTCGGGCGGAAGTTAACCAAAGGTGTGTGTGTATATATGTATATATGTATATATATATATATATATATATATATATATATATATATATATATGTGTGTGTGTGTGTGTGTTACACACAGAAAAACAAGAAGCTAATTCAAAGCTTTCCTTGTATTCAAACACCCCTGACGAGATTATAAAGGTATAAGGTAGTCCATGCTAGCGCAGAATCGAACCTAAAACGCAGTGAAATGGGAAGTTAGTGTGATTGTATACAACTGAGATTAGAGTTTAATTATTTACCCTATAATTGGATGAAGAGTTTTAAAATGAGATCTGGCATACATTTCTTTCACATTTTGAATAATCACTACATCACTATATTCTTTGGGGTAAGCATTATACTACCACAATTTTATCAGCTTTTAGCGGCTCACGACCTTCGTACATATGATGACTGTATCGCGACTTTCCTCAGGTTTTACTGTTGCCTCAATTTCATAACTCTGTTTCCATGTGTTCTTTGTTCAATGCGGAGAGATCTCTTACGACTAGATTTAACTTCTCTTACGTCAAGGGTCGACCTATCTCTTCCCCCATCTATGTCTTTATCACTATTTATGGACATGTTTTCACCCCATTAACGTTACATATATCCTTCTTTCCTCTATGCTTTCCACAATTTATACTTCAACGCTTTCCGATTTCAGCCCTTTCCCAGGCTCATGCTGCAGCTATGTACTGTTCCTATTCAATTATTTTCAATATTTAATAACTTCTTCCATTTATTTATTATACAAGTTTTAAAATCATTCATTTTATATTTATCTGTTTTCCAGCTCACTTCCGTTTCCATTTATTTCTTCTCCCATCTATCCTATTTCCACTTACTCCTTCTCCCACTCATCCCTCTTTTCATTTATCCCTATTTCCATTTATTCCTTCTCCCACTCATCTCTATTTCCATTTATTCCTCGTCATATTGCCCCCACCCACCCGTTTCCATCTATCGTTCTTCCCATTTTTTCCCCTATCGCCAATTTCCCCTCATCGTATCCATCTCACTGTCTTTCGGTATCAACATCTCAAATTAAAATTTCCATGAAATCAACCAATATATCTGGAATACATATATATACATATACAATATACATACATACATACATACATATATATATATATATATATATATATATATATAACTATGATAGAGCAACGCAATTCTGGAAACTAATTTTTAAACTTTATGCATTAGCGGACGAAGCCGGATGTAGTCTTTTAGAATATCTAAAACATTTTCTTTTAAAACAATTTCTTGACAATTTTTAATCATTTTCGCTGCGCTGCATTAACATATATATATATATATATATATATATATATCTATATATATATATATATATATATGAACGCAGTCTTTTTAAAAAAAGTTTAAAACTTACAAACTCGAATAAATTAAATGTACGAAAGTTGAATTTTGTGATGAATAAAAGGAAAAGTAAATATTCAAAATAAATAAATTTCGGAGTTAAAAAGACGATTATAATTAATTCATCTTTTAAATTAATATCTGCCTATCAACATTTTCAGATTCCAAATCTTTATAATTGCGAATATCGAAGAATATTGATATATGATATAATACGTCATGAAATATCATTTGAAATTTTTTTTTATACACCCGATATTGTGTATCCCCCAATTTGCTATAAATATCCGAATCCATATAAGGATTTTAATTTTGCTCTCTCTCGAGTTTTTCCACGTCATGTTGGGTGAGTACGATAAGAGTAGGGCGATTGATATACTTTATCTCGACTTTCAGAAAGCCTTTGATATGGTACCTCACCGCCGGCTAATGGCGAAAGTGCGCGCGCTGGGTATCGGTGGGGAAATAGGTAGGTGGCTTGAAAACTGGCTGAAGAATAGGCGGCAGAGGGTTGTAATTAAAGGTGCTAGTTCGGGTTGGGCCTCGGTCACTAGTGGGGTTCCTCAGGGTTCCGTTTTGGGGCCGCTGTTGTTTATCATTTACATAAATGATATCGACGGTGGCATCGTCAGTCGGATCGCCATATTCGCTGATGACACCAAGCTTGGGGCCAATGTTGGGACGCCCGAAGCGATCGAGGAACTGCGTGCGGACCTAGGTAGGATAGGAGAGTGGTCCGAAAAAATGGCAAATGCCGTTTAACTTGGGTAAATGCAAAGTGATGCACATTGGCTACGCCAATCCCAAGTCGGACTACTCGATGTTGGGTAGTAATATCGAGGTGACTGATTTAGAAAAGGACTTGGGTGTGCTAATTAGCAGCGACCTTAAGTTTACGAAACAGTGTGTAGAGGTGGAAAAGAAAGCCCAGAAACTATTGGGTTATATCAGGAGGCAATTTCAGTTTCGGAACAAGGAGATTGTGCTCTCACTGTACAATTCCCTTGTTCGGCCGCACCTGGAGTATGCTGTGCAGTTCTGGTCGCCCACCCTCAGGAAAGATATTGAGAGGCTGGAGCGAGTGCAGGCGAGGGCCACAAAGTTAATCCCTTCCGTTAGGCATATGGGCTACAATCGACGGTTACGCGCCCTGAACTTGTTTTCGCTTGAAACTCGGAGGCTGCGCGGTCAACTGATCGAGGTTTTCAAGCTCTTACGCGGGTTCAACGATGTCGATTTTAGAAGTATGTTTAGTTTAAATGATAACCCAACTCGCAACAATGGTTGGAAGTTGGATTTGAAACGGTTTAGGACTAGTGTGTGTGGGAATTACTTTACGTATAAGATCTGTGACACATGGAACAGGTTACCTTCGGAAGTGTGAACAGTTCCTCTGTGGATCAGTTCAAGAAAAGGTTAGACCAAATTTTGCACACTATTTGAGTGTGTAGAAAATTTTCCGTGGCACCCGTTGCCATTGGTACCTCCTCGGTATGGGCCGCAAGGCCTTTTGAGGTACTTCTTTTCCTTGTAACTCTCTCTCTCTCTCTCTCTCTCTCTTACACACACACAGAAACCATCAAAGTTTAAACTAAAATGACATTTTAATCGTAAAAAAGTCCGTTCCTTCCTTCTCATTTTAAAAATTTAATACCTAAAAATACTTCCTATTTTTTTTTTTTTTTTTTTTTATTTATATATTTATTTAGTTTCAATTCAATTCCTTTTTCTTTCAGTTTCTTGCAAGGTCTTAAAACCTGACAAGGTTTGTTGTTTTTGTTTTTGTTCCCCCCCCCCCAAGTTGCCACGAAATTTCACAATAAAAACTTTTTCATTTTCTTTATTTAACGTTCCAGTTTTTTTTTTTTTTTCTTTCTTTGTTTAGCTTTGAATTACTTTCTTATTTATTTATCTATTCATTTATTTTTTTTTATCTTTTTCTGTGTTTGTATTTGTTAAGGGTCTAATTTTATCTTTTGAGATATCGAAAAATAATTTCAGCTTTCCCGAAAATATATATATATTTTTAGCGTCTAAATTCTTATTTTCCCTTTGTGATAATGGTGTTCTGCGGAGTTCAGAGTGTGTGTGTGTGTGTGTGTGTAACTGGGCATAAATGAGGTCGTATGTGTGATAACTCACCAATGTCGTTGGATAATTTTTTCTTTGTTACGTAACACTTTTTGTACCTCAAAATATTAAAAAGTTTATATAAAAAATCTAGATATTTTCATTATCGGAAAATAGATATGTTGGTCCTGATTAGGTTGGGTTACACTAGGTTAGGTTAGTTAAGTTTTGGTTAGGTTAGATTAGCGAGCACTACTCTATTTAATGAGTCAACCAAAAATACCCTTCGAGCCTTCAATTGCGTCCCAAACACTTATCACGTCCTTCTCAGCTCGATGACACTAATGTTAGGTTAGGTTAATTAGTATTTTAGATATATGGATTAAAAAAGTCGATACCTCGCTTATGCGGAGATGCGACGTGTGTGTGTGTGTGTGTGTGTGTGTGTTAATACGAGCGCCCACTCTGAGAGGTTAGATCTGTGAATATAATCCTTTTGCATTTGCAGAATCTCAAAGTACTTCAACGTTCGAACCTCGATCCAGGCTTAAATCCTGTCTCTTCGGAGATCACTGTGGATGAATCACCAAGAATAAAAGAAGAAACAATGAACGCACCAACAATAACACACCCCAAAATCGTTACAATAAATCCAATGGATTCACACACACACACAAGAATTTAGTGAAGTTTAAAGAAGTTAAGTCAGTTTGATTATATATACAATATATAATAAATACATACATACATACATACATATATACATTATAACTGCAAACACGCAGTATAATTAACGTAAAGAACGACGCTTTGTATAGGAGAATATTCCGCGCAAGATGAGAGCGAAAGAACGAAACATATGAAAAAATGAGGTAACCACCCGGGAATCGAACCCGGGATCTTCCGATTGCCGGTCAGATATGATAACCATTACACCTCATTTTTTCATTTGTTTCGTTCTTTCGCTCTCATCTTGCGCGGAATATTCTCCTATACAAAGCGTCGTTCTTTACATACATATATATATATATATATCTCTCCAGAGTGAAAAGGAAAAAGATGATTTCAATGCCTTTCATATATTTCGACAGCTTGTCAGGGAAACACGAAAAGCCTTGGAATCATTCTCCTTTTTTCCTGTGTGTGTATCATTTATTAATTTCACGCGTTTAATTGTGAAATTCATATATAGTAAAAGGGGGAATAAAAGACAAAATGGATGACCATCCATCTTTTATTAAAGTTTACAAATCAAAATGCAGTTTCAAGCACGCATCTGATATACAATATTTCAATCATGTGAAAATATGTAACCAAGCATAGCAAACACTCATTTTACAAAACTATTTTTAGGGAGAAGGGGGGCTGTTCTCTTTCACCCCAACACCCCGCTGTTATTTTCCCCCCCGGTTAACTATATATATATATATATATATACACAGGGTGGTCCAGTCCCTACCTATTTTGCTGAAATGATGATATTTCTATTTTATTTTCTACAAGCCACAGATGATGATGGGTGTACAAGAACGTGTGATGGTAGTATCATTACTTATCCAAGGGAAGAAGTGCAAAGAAATTCGAGAAAAATTCGAAAGGTGATTTCACAAACGAGGACCTACAGACAAAGCAATTCGCGAGCTGGTCAATAAATTTAAAAGAACAGGATCTGTTCATGATGAGGCAAGAGCTGGACGTCCAGGTACCTCTCAAGAAAATGTCGAATTGGTAAGAGATGCCTTTGAAACAAATCCTAGAAAGTCAACTCGCACAGCATCACGTAGACTGAGCATACCAAAAACGACTGTTCTAAGGATTTTAAAATCAACATTAAAAAAGAAAAGTTAACATATTCAAGTGCTACACGAGTTACACGAAGAGGATTATCCAAGACGAGCCTCCATGTGCACAGAATTGATTGAAAAAAGTCGTACCGAAAACTCGTTAAACCACATTCTCTTCAGCGATCAGGCGATATTCTTGCATGCGGAAAGGTTAATCGACATAATTGCCGTATCTGGGCGAGTGAAAAACCAACCGAGTTCTACGAATGGGAGAAAGATTCTCCTAAAGTTAATGTCTGGTTGGGGATGACAAGATCAAAGATTTACGGACCTTTTTTCTTTGCAGAAGCTACGGTAACAGGGTCAATTTATCTTGACATGCTTCAGCAATTTCTTGAACACCAGCTTCGTTCAGACATTCTCAACACTGTTATCTTTCAACAAGATGGAGCTCCATGTCACTATGCAAACATCGTTCGGGCGTACCTTGATGAGCTCTTACCAACTCGGTGGATTGGACGTGGTGGAAACAGGCCCTGGGCAGCACGATTTCTGGATTTAACACCATTAGACTTCTTTGCGTGGGGCTTTATAAAGTCTGAGGTTTACAGAACAATTGTTACAGACCTGCAGGATCTGCGAACCCGCATTGTCGCGGCAGTCGCCAAAATGACCCCAGAGATGCTTGAAAAGGTGTTTCGCAATGCAATGGACAGATTCGAGATTTGCAGAGACACTGATGGTGCTCGAATCTTAGACCTAAGCTTCATAAATAAATATACATCTAATTATGCTATTACATTTTTACCCTAAAAACTATTGTTTCAGAAAAATAGGGACTTTTGGACCACCCTGTGTGTGTGTGTGTGTGTGTGTGTGTGTGTGTGTGTGTCTTTTCTCTGTATTACAATCCCCCCTATATGTCTATATTGTCTCCGAAGTATTTTCACTGACGGCCTAATTGAAAAGAGTTGAACATTTTTAAATTGACCTTCTGGGATCCATAAACCACCCTCAATTTTCTCTCTCTATTTTTGTAATAAAAATAAGCCATAATACGCTTTTAAAATTTTAATAATTTTCAACAAAACTTCTTTCCAACGAATTAAAACATGATTAAGCACGTCTTTACTTTCGTTTTCATTCCCCTTAGATTGCGTGAGGGGAGCTAGGGAAATGTGTTATATTACACACGAAATTCCGACGAGAACGAACTGGTTTACTTCATAAAGCCGATTTGGAGGAGGCATGCATACGAGGCAAGAATTGTGCATCTAATTTTGTCACCCAAGTTAGAAATTTGGGATTACAATACCAAGTGCTGAACGCCCAAACAGCTATCGAATTAACCGTTCCTCGCATAGCGTTCACATTACGCCGGACGATTTCATTCCTCTATGGGAGGAATGGCTAATATTAAACTTAATAATAACCTAATCGCTGAACGTCTCTTAAACAAACGCTTCGACAGCAGTCGCCAGTAGCTCGTAACAAGACCCACCAAGGCCGATTCACACAATTGTCAACAATATAACATCAACGATTGTCGGACCGCTGGGTTAGAAGACGTGGCCCCAGTGTCTGGGCCCCCAAGGTCACTATTTCTATAGGTTTTTGTGAAAGACATTATTTATTGAAAGTTATGCACGATCGAACTGTTGCCAAACTTAGCACCATCACTTCTAACATACTGCCAAACACTTGGCGTGAGGTAGAATACTGATTGGAAGTGTATCGAGCTACAAAGTGGCGCACATATCGAGATTGTCTGACTCCCTAAAAACTTCGGTAGGTGTAACTCTCGAATGCTGTAAATCTTTCATATATATATATATATATATATATATATATATATATATATATATATATATATATAATTATTATTTCACGGAAGTAACACGTGAAAAATATTTTTGATGAATAAAACCACGAAGGAAAGGAAACACAGAGTGGTGCTCAAGCGCTTTCGTCTAATGACAGTGTTCCTGAGGATGTCATTAGACGAAAGCGCTTAAGCACCACTCTGTTTCCTTTCCTTCGTGGTTTTATTCATATATATATACAGGGTCTGTCAAAAAACACTAAGCCAATTTGAAATCTCTATAAAATGCACAATTTGAGAGATTTCAAATATTTTTTACACTAAATAAATAAAAGGCTCATAAATAATCTGTGATAATTTTATAACTATTTTAAATATTTTAGGAGTTATGCGGTTATTTCTACAGATTGCGAAAATTTCAGTTTTTCTCATTATGTAATATCTTCTTTTTCTCTTTTTCAGAATTTGTTTAGATTTAAAATTTTTCGTCAATACCTCTAAATATGCCATTCTCACATGAAGATAAAATAATTATAAAGCATTATAGAGTTGAAAAGGTTATAGTGCAAGGAAATTACTTTCTGAATTCGATTATAAAGGATGGACTAGATCAGGTTTAGATTACTTATTGAGAACTATCGATGAAACAGGAAGCATTGAAAGGAAGGTTGGTAGTGGGCGACCAAAATCAGTTAGAGTAGATGAAAATATTCAGAAAGTGGAGGAACGTATCCTTAGTCAAGAGGATCGACCTGGTAGCCACATGACACCTGCTCAAATATCAAAAGAACTAGAAATATCAGAATCAAGCGTAAGGAGGATTATTAAATCTGATCTACAATTTAAACCATTTAAAAGAGTGCATGGACAAAGATTGTCAGAAGTAAACTGTCAGAAAAGAGTTGAGAAATCCAAACGTATTTTATGTATAATAACTGAAGATAAACTTTCCAAGACATTTTTTACGGATGAAAAACGTTTTACGGTAGAGCCACCAAGAAACTCACAGAATGACCGGGTTTATTCTGATGTTGCGAAGAAAAATGAAATCCAAGATGAAAGACTGTACGCAACAAGGAGTCACTTTTCTTCGCGTCATGGTTTCTGTTGGAGTGTCCAAGTTGGGAAAAACTTCAATATTTTTTATTGAGCCAGGAGTGAAAATTAATGCTCAATATTATTCAAATACCCTGCTTGAGAAAATGCTTCCAGAAATGAGAAACTTGGCTAGTCAAGGTTACTTTATTTTTCAACAAGATGGTGCAACATCACATACTGCCAAAACAACCATCGAATATTTGAAAAAGAATGTGCCTGAATTTCTGGAACCGAATAATTGGCCACCTAACAGCCCTGACCTAAACCCTGTAGACTACGGAATATGGGAAAACTTGGCAGAGAGAGTGTATAGGAACAGAATAAGGGATGTCAATCATTTGCGTGAGTTGATTATCGCAAAATGGGCAGAGCTCCCCCAAGATCAAATAAATCGAGCAATAGACGAATTCAGACCAAGATTAAAAAAAGTGATAGAAATGCAAGGGAATCATATTGAACATTTCTTTTAATTTTATTAAACTAAAAATTATCTACAGTATATCGTAAAAAAAAAATTTTTTCATGTTAAGTAGGAGAATCTCACTTTTTAGTTAATTATTAATAAAATTAACAATTCTGAAGATATCGTCATAAAAATTTAAAGGGTAATAGGTGATTACCTATACTTTATTGTGTAAAAAATTCAACTTAATTAGATAAATGGTTTTGTTTTAATAAAGGTTTGAATTTGGCTTAGTTTTTTTGACAGACCCTGTGTGTGTATATATATAATGAAAGGCTAGACTTTGAAAAACATCTTCAAAAGTTAGGGTCACTTTCAAATCTGGTACAACTTTAAATGCGTTTTTTTTGGCGTTTTTAACTTTCGTCGTTTAGCCACTTCTTCCTGGAGGGCCTCATATACTGTATACTGAATGCATTTCGGCTTATCACATATATGTAGGGAATTTAAGTTTAGTTTCAATTTATATAAACGTAAAATTTCGTATGAACGCCACCTTTAGACCTTTATCGACTCAAAAGATATTTTGACACTGGAATTATATGTTGACGAGTCACAGGGTCACAGGGTCACACAGTAAACGGATCAAAGGTCTTATAAACGACATCTGAAGGAACTGCGGGATATATTTTTTTACTCGTATGTAGCATCCTTGTCTCATTCTGTCAGCCCTTAATGCAAGATTCACCGAGGCCAATTAATTGCAAAAGACGGTTTTGCTGAATATATACAGAGTGCCCATAAGTCCGGTTTCCTAGGAAAATTTATTTTAAATTAAATTTAGAAAAGTCATACATTGGAGCTAAAACAAATGTTCAAATTGATGTCTTGTTTTGGGGCCTTTTTTTTGTTGCAGGTAGAATAACACGCAATGGCTAATATGGAAGTGAGTTACACTCGTAAGGAAAAGGCGGAGGCGAAGGCCTTTTCTTCACGAGTGTAACTCACTTCCATATTAGCCACTGCGTGTTATTCTACCCGCAACAAAACAGGTTCCAGCTTTTAGCTTCAATGTATTACTTTTGTAAATTTAATTTAAAATAAATTTTCCTACGAAATCGGACTTATGGGACACCCTGTATATTGTATTTGTGTAGCACAAGCTTAAAAATGCTTATATGAAGCTAATATGAAAGTTAATTTATATGTGGAAACGTTCAGATCAATATATGAAGAAAAAATATAATTGAAGTTATAATGTTATAATGTTTCAGACCAACAAAGACCCTAGGATCCACTCATGGCTGGTCTACCTAACTGTGTTCGTAATCGTGTATGTCCTCCGTGGTGGCGGAGGGGACCTACAATTTTACGTGGGTTCCGAACCACAAGAACATAAGAAACTTATTTAAAAACTGCCGGTAAATTGGCAACGACCAATTTTTACGAAACTAAATAATTGTCAATTTAAAAATAATTAATTATCGGTTTAAAACTAAAGATAGAATCTCTCGGTCCAGAGGAGCAAGTCATAATAGACTACTATCCACAAATATGTTACATTCTATATCTATTTATAACGGACATGCAAATATATCAGATCCAAAGAATCCAGTCAATTTCATTACGGTATCCATCAAGTCACGGTCCATATCGATTGCGGACCAAGTCAAAATTTACAACCATATACATTATCAATTAAAAATAATTAATTATCGATTTAAAACTAAAGATAGAATCTCTCGATCCAGAGGATCAAGTCATAATAGACTACTATCCACAAATATGTTACACTCTATATCTATTATATAACGGACATGCAAATATATCAGATCCAAAGAATCCAGTCAATTTCATTATGGTATCCATCAAGTCACGGTTCATATCGATTGCGGACCAAGTCAAATTTACAACCATATACATTACAATATATACACTGACGAGGAAAAGTGTAGGTGTGGCTGTAAAGACTGTACAGTAATGTAGAAATGTGTGTGCACCCATTATGGGTCTCCCATTTAAAGGTGTTTGTGGGGCAAGTGAAGATCATGAGTTTTTCAATACCTCACAGTACTATGGGGGGCACCGCTCGGCAGAGGAATCTCTTTAAATGGGGTGTGTAAGGACAGAGAGTATCCCCTAACCCAAGACGCTGCCTCCCTATATCCCACAACACTTGTGTTGAGCTGTGGGATCTATCCCCACAAAGCCTTAATTTTACTACCTTAAACTATACCCTTTCTATCAACATGCGCGTCCAATCGATTCTTAAACATGTTTATAGACGTGCTACTAATTACTTCTACCGGCAAACTATTCCAGCTATTTACTATTCTATGCGTAAAAAAGTTTTTCGCAACTGCTGTCTCGAACCTTCTACTTGTCAACTTACACCCGTTATTTCTAGTCCTATTATATTGAGATATTTCGAAAAAGCTATCTCTATCTACGTTATCAAACCCATTCATAATTTTGAAAACCTGGATTAGATCACCCCTTAACCTCCTAGTCTCGAGTGTAGTCAATTTTAACTCTTTAAGCCTATCCTCGTACGACTTTGACCTAAAGACGGAATCATCTTAGTTGCTCGTCTTTGAACTCTTTCGATTTTGTCTATATCTTTGCGCATATGCGGATTCCAAAATTGGACCTCGTACTCCAAATGGGGTCTAACTAATGATTTATAAAGAGGAACTATAATATCGCGCGATTTGTACTCAAAATTTCGAGCTATAAAACCTAACACTTTGTTCGCCTTATTGACCGCCGCTGTACTTTGTTTCGCTACTTTTAAATCACCAGTGACTATAACTCCTAAATCTTTTTCCTGCTCTACGCTTGTTAAATCTTTCCCTGACATACTATACGCAAAATTACCGTTACGCGAACCTATATGCATAATTTTGCACTTATCCACGTTAAATCTCATTTGCCATGTGACTGACCAATCAACGATTTTATTCAGATCTTCCTGAATTTTACCTCTATCTTCGTCATTAATCGCCCTACCACCCAGCTTCGTGTCATCCGCAAACTTTGAAACTGTACTGACTAGGCCGACATCTAAATCGTTAATATATATAAGAAAAAGCAAGGGGCCCAATACAGAACCCTGAGGAACGCCACTCGCTACATTAGCCCAACACGACTCCGCTCCATCAACGACCACCCTCTGTTTCCTGCCTCGCAACCATTCTTCTAGCCAATTTATTACTACACCCCTGATTCCATGAGCCTTAGTTTTTTCAATCAGTCTTTTCTGCGGCACGGTGTCAAACGCTTTTTGAAAATCTAAATACACTACATCAACCGCCCGATGTCTATCGTAAACGTTAACCACGCTTTGGAAAAATTCTAAAAGATTAGTTAAGCAAGATTTGTTTCGCCTAAAACCGTGCTGCGTATTTCTAACCAGATTATGCACTTCTAAGTGTTCGACTATACGATCCCTAATTATTGATTCCAGTAGCTTACCTACAACAGACGTTTCGGTCACGTAAGTTAGGTTAGGTCGTTTTATATATATATATATATATATATATATATATATATATATATATATATATACACGGTGAACCAAAAGTAGGTGGACAGTAGGTTGAATACGGTTTGTGTTATATTATATTATAACTATGGTGTTCATTATAACTATGGTGTTTGTGTTTTATTATATTAAATATTATAACTAAATTTATTTAAATTTTATTTTGTATTATAGTATACAAAAAAATTAAATATGTATTCTCAAAAAACGTTATCATTTACTGTCCACCTACATTTGGTTCACCCTATATATATATATATATATATATATATATATATATATATAGGTGCTGGTTAAGTGTGCGGTCTACCTAGCTTCGAGCAGTCTACCACAATTAAGCTGCGACCAACCAACCTACCAAAAAGGCAACAGTGAAGGCTACGATAAACTTTAATATATCTTAGTTTATTTGGTGCTGATTAAGTATGCGGTCTACCATCTGAGTTTTGACAGAATATAAACTAACGAAAATAGCACGACTTAACCTAACCAATTATCAAGGGCGTACAGTTGATCTATTATAATTATAACATTGTTTGTTTCTGGAATAGTATTTACTATTTACTAATAGATCAACTGTACGCCCTTGATAATTGGTTAGGTTAAGTCGTGATATTTTCGTTAGTTTTAACGAAAATATTCTGTCAAAACTCAGATGGTAGACCGCACACTTAACCAGCATATATATATATATATATATATTATATATATATATATGCTGGTTAAGTGTGCGGTCTACCATCTGAGTTTTGACAGAATATTTTCGTTAAAAACTAACGAAAATATCACGACTTAACCTAACCAATTATCAAGGGCGTACAGTTGATCTATTAGTAAATAGTAAATACTATTCCAGAAACAAACAATGTTATAATTAATAATAGATCAACTGTACGCCCTTGATAATTGGTTAGGTTAAGTCGTGATATTTTCGTTAGTTTTCACGAAAATATTCTGTCAAAACTCAGATGGTAGACCGCACACTTAACCAGTATATATATATATATATATATATATATATATATATATATATATATATATATATATATATATATATATATATATATATATATATATATATATATATATATATAATTATTTCACGAAAGTGACACGTGAAAAATATTTATGATGAATAAAACCACGAAGGGAAAAGAAACACAAAGGGGTGCTCAAACGCTTTCGTTCCTGAGGATGTCATTAGACGAAAGCGCTTGAGCACCCCTTTGTGTTTCTTTTCCCTTCGTGGTTTTATTCATCATATATATATATATATATATATATATATATATATAATATATATAATATTTCACAGTACAATTCCATTCCAATTTATGAACGAAACATTTTGGAAATTGGCCCGAATTAGCTTTCATACGAGTATTTCCTTGCAAGAAAAATTATTGTTCAATACACTATCGTATTTCATGAAAGAAACTTGGATCTTATCCCAATATTTATACGATAGCCTCGGCATAATTATGCGGCCCACTGGCAATAATTATCGGAAGCCCCCATACTTTGACATAATATTTTGTTTAGTGGTACGTGAATTTATTTTATAATTTTAACTTATAATATCTCATATTTTTATCGTATAATTTATCTATTTGCCGGATAAAATTTGTTAAAAGATAGTTACTATAAATTAGGGCATATAAGGGTAATTTTTCTAAAACTAGATTAAAAAAATACCCATACCACTGTCATATTTATACGTGGAGTTGGGAAAAAAGTTCGACGAGGAAATAAATCCGGAAAAGGAAAAAAATTTAAAATTTATGAAGAATTTGTAATTGGATGTGAAAGAAATTTCTACTCTCCAAGTAGCGGAACAAAGTTGCTCTGCACAATGTCCATACTAAAAAATTAATTTAAATTAGGTCAGGTTAGGTTCATTTGGGTTAAGTTTGGTTATGCCCGGTTAGGTTACGTTAGGTTAGGTTAGCCATTTTCATTGAAAATATGAAGTTGAAATGTGAAATTCATATACAGTACTTGAATAAGGTCGAACATCGACGTTATAAAATTCGATTTTGTTCAAGTAACGCTTCGGTCCCTAACTAATATTTCATTTTTTCTCAACCAATTCTGAAATTTTGCTGAATTTCAAAATGTCCCATATTTTTTCCAAAAAATTTTCTTCTCAACTCTACATTAAACACATTTTACCTTAAAAATATACAGGGTGACCATATTAAGTCTCGCATTATGAGCAAAGGTTATTGACTACATTTTGTGTATTTCTATGATGCCCGGCTTTATGGACACCCTGTAAATCGAAACATTTTATTTCGAAAACAATATCGCAATATTAGTTTCTGCTACGTCACAATAATACAATGAGCAACTGTCAATAAGTGGACTATTTATTTTATTTATTTCCCCCCTTATTAAAGCTTTAGGCTTTACTGGGCTCTCAAATTACTTAAAAGACAAAACGTATCACTTCATAGTTAGTTATGATTAAGTAATACATAAATCGTGAAAAACACTAATGAATTTAGAATATACAAAAAGAATGAAGAGTTAAAAAATTTGAAATTAATTTTAACACAGTATAAAGAACATTTAAGTCTTGACCTATTGGTAGAATTTCCTACCGCCAAAACTGTTTGTCATTATTGCATCACTTTTTCTTGTATTCACGTGATCTTCGGTATGAGTCATTGATATGATGCAATCTAAAAAAAGTGATGCAATAATGACAAACAATTTTGGAGGTAGGAAATTCTACCAATGAGCACTAATGGGTTATAAGCCATTATTATTATAGATACGACAAGCGGTAGCTCGCTATCGCTCGCGACCGTTCTACAACTTGGCCCTCCGGGCGGGTAACACTGCAACACATACTGCTATATACACCATTACCCCCCCACACAAAAGTAAAAAACGCCATTACCCCCCTCCCCCACACACAAAAGTAAAAAACGCCATTACCCCCACTCCCCAATTACCCCCTCCCCCACACACAAAAGTAAAAAACGCCATTAGGATAGCGGGTAGCAGTATACATATCACAGTATAAATGTGAACCTCAAGATTTTCACGGCTGCGTTCTTTTCTGTAGTTTTATCGCGGTGCTGGGGCCTTCGGACCCAGTAACCGGTGACCTAGGACCGGGAAACTTGACAGAGCACATCGGAAGCTCATGGGCTATCAGTTGGTGGTGGTTGCAGAATTTTTCGATGCGCCGTTTAGGCTGTGCACGGTTCCGAAGAAAGCGGACAGACACACAGACACATTTTAGCTCAATAGTATATAGGATACAAATAAAGTTAAATACGAGTTAAATACAAGAAATGAAATAAGTAATGCAGTATGCGGGAAATAAACAAGTAGTTACATTCCATCGACCTAATCCTACGCAGTCTGTGAATTTTTAGCTAAGTACAGGGTGTCCCACAATGTCTTGTCACTAGAGTAAAATACTAAATTATTTTCGTTTTCCTTTCAGACCAATTTGAAATGTGTAATAGCAACTATACGACTGAACAATGCATATTGGGAGCTGCACGATTGAATCGGTCCTGGAAGTCTGCACCAATATTTTCAATGGTTTTTGCCATTACGTGATCGCTCATGGACGCAGGTACTAGCCAATATACGTTATTCAATCGTACAGTTGCTGCTGTCATACATCTCAAATGGGTCTGAAAGAAAAACGAAAATCAGTTAATATTTTACTGTAGTGACAAAGCATTGTGGGCACCCTGTAGATGTACTTTTTGCACTAAATGTTTCTACTACACTTTTTTGCGTATATCAGTAACACGCATCTTGCCCAAACAAGCGAATACAAAAAAATTATTTCAATTAAAATAATTAAAAACGTCATTTACGCGTAAAAGGGTTGACAGAAGTAAATAGACACCTTTATTAAAAAAAAAAAAAATTTGTTTGAGTCACTAAATAGTAATAACTTTATTGAAGCAATAATTGTAAATGGGAAAGGAACACGACTTTAAATATAGTGACTCAATTAATTTATTATTTAACGACTTTTATAATCAAATCAAAACCTTTTGGAAAGAAACAATGGTGTGTATTTACTTTTGTCAACCCACTGTAGATATGAAACATTAACCAAAAAAATTTACGCCATTAAAATATTTAAACCAATTCATAGAACCAGAGTGAGAATTTTTCAAAGCGATAGAGTGGCATTTTTAATGAACTCAATTTATCATCATCGTATTTTTAGCACATTAAGTAATATAGTATTCAGCAGTTAAATAAAACTGATCCTGAATAAGTTAACAATCAAAGACACTAATATAATATAAACCATACCTTCTCACTGCTCATAAACCTTTTTCATTGGTGTACCTTGTGATTATTTTCAGTTTCCTGAATGAATTTTCTTTCGTCCAACTGAACGCAAGTCAAAATGGTCGCTACCAACTTCAATGTTTCAGCTCTATTTACTTTATTATCATTAATATTTTTCTACATTTTAATAATACAAGTTCTTGAAGTATTGGGAATTATCTATACATTTTAAAACTGTACCCAAAATAAGTGGGTACAATTTTTCTTACCACTTCCCTGTATACGTTCAGCTTTTTCGAGTTACAAATCTGGTCACTGTACTCTTTATCCAACAAATAGGCGTGTTATGCAGCTTCGAAATTCTAAATAACTACAGTATATATTTCTCTTCCCTACCATTATTTATGAATGCTACAAGGAAAAACTGCAAATATGGTGTACGCAGTGGCTGTATTTCTAAATCCTAAATGCAGTTAAACTTCAAGCAAACTTCACGAAACTTAATATCTTGAGCGGTTCATATAACAAAAATAATTTAAATTTATGATATTATGATGAAATTTACATACACGATAATTATACTATAATTATTAACAGTCCGAGTTATTATGTTTATAATTATAAATTATATTTACATCGTGTATAGACATAGGCTACGTTGTGGCCACTGGCCAGTGTCTTTAACACTGCTTCCCGTCGATCAGCATAAAGTTAGGCAACACTGCGTCTGGAAAGTAGAGACCGTTCTCTGCGTCCAGAGTATGTAGCGACCACTGGTTCGGATTCCACATAAAGCTGTAGGTCCCCTCCGTTATTTGACCTTAGATATTGCGAAAAAGGTTAACAACCTTATCATTACTATACAGACATCACAACAACTTTAGCAGTGTTATTTATATGCATATAACGAGTGCATGTTATTAGCTATCTAACGAAACCGTAACAATCTTCAGTAGGCTATAATACACACAAGGCTAATCGCGACATAAGCGGTGTCACCATGACTTTTTTTATTTAAAATCATTAAATATCTTAAAAAAGCTGTACAGTAAAACTGGGGAAGACAAGATAAAATGGATGAATATCAGTCTTTTATTTATTATAAAATGCAAATCAAAATACAATTTCAAGCGCACATCTGATGCATAATATTTCAATACTTCAAGTGAAAATATGTAACCAAGCATAGCCAACACGAGTAAGGTGCATTTTACAAATATCTATTTTTAGGGGGGAGGGGGCTGTTCTTTTTTTACCCAGCATTCCCCCCCCCCCCAGACGATTGACTATAATGAAGGTCAGTAAAGTTAGATTACATTCTTGGATTAGGTTAAGTGTCGCCATCCGCAATTGAAAACTTAAACATGTCGGTTTTATACAGTAGCCACGGCTCTGTGTTGGGTGGAATGAGTATAAGCGAAGTCAAATGTGTGATAATTCACTGATAAAGTGGGATAACTTTTTGTGAGAACATTTTTGGTACCTCGGAACATTAAAAAAATTTATATAAAATCAACAAGATTTTTACTGTCGGAAAAATATATGTTGGTCCTCATTATAATAGGCTAAATTGACAAGTACCTCACTATTTAATGACAACAGAAAACCCCCTTCGACCAACTAATTGCGCCCGAAACACTTATCACGCTATTCCCAGTTCGATGGCACTAAGGTCACGTTAAATTAGGTTTGGTTAATTAGCTTTTCAGATATATAAATTTTAAAAAGACGGCACTTGCTTGTGTGGAGATGCGCAAGGGTGTGTGTGTGTGTGTGTGTGTGTGTGTGTGTGTGTGTGTGTGTTTCCCTACACACTAAAAACACACTAAATCTGAAGGCAAACTAATCAAAAAGAGAACACAGGAAAAGAAAACTAAATAGATAAAAGGAATAAAGCAATTCAAAAGAAAGAACCAATAATGATTTTTGGAAGGAACCCAGAACATGATTATTCGATAGAAAACCTCCCAACTTTTTTTTTATTCTTTCTTTTCTAGAAACTTCATTTTATACTAGAAATTCATTTCTTTTTCTAGCAAATTCCCCTCTCCCCTTCCCCCCTCGCTCTCTCTAGCCTTTAATCTAGCAACTTTTTACTTTTATTTTTTTTCTTTTCAGTTTTAGGCACATGATTAATACGTTCAACCAAAAATTTTGAAGGTCAACGAGAAGAGGTCAAAAAAGGGGTAAAAATAAAAAAAAAATATCATTAGAAGTTGAAATTTCGATCTGGTCTCTGAAATGAGATGTCCATTTCACCATCAGAGAAAAGAAGAGAGACCATTCATTTCGCTTCTTTCCCTCAAGAACGACAACGGTATTTCAGCCTGTGAATCTATACTTCAAGGTCAAGGCAGTTTCAGAAAAAGGTTCGCCTATTAACCTAATTAATTGGTGATATTCTCTTTCTTTAAATATCCTTTTTTTTTTCGGTGAAAGTATTAAAATTTCAAAAATAAAACCTAGTCATTACTAATTTTTTATTTTTTTATACTTTTCAGAAATTTCATGCTTCTAGGCGAACTTTTTTCCCCAACTCTATTTGAGGAGTCCCGCGTCTTAAGGTACCTAAGCGCCAAAATTAAAATTAGTCAGAAATCGCCTCCAAAGTTCAGCAATATTTTGGCAACAGTATCTCTGTTATTAATTGAGCTAGAACGTTCATTTTCGGCTAAATTAGAGTTCTAAGTATGCTAATGAAAATGTTGATGAGTTTTTGGAATAGATTTAAATTTTTTATTTTATATATATTTTTTTTAATTTTTTGATTTTCTTATTATGCTGAACTTTGGGTGAACTTTTGGCTGGCGATAGAGGTGAAAAAAGTAGCTCGCTTCATAAGGTTTTCAACCATACTTCGTGTCGTAAGGTCATTATAACCCAAACCACGCGATAGAGGAAGGGTGAAAATAGTGATATCCATCAAAATCACGTTTTCGCCTGTGGTGGCGCTTAGGTACCTTAAGACGCGCGACCCCTCATGTACTGTACTTCATAATACTTCCCATTAATGTACTCATTCTTTAACAGTTCAATACCAAATAAGTACAATATTCGATTTGACTGTCCTAGGCACACACTGACGGCCAGAGTAACCTAGCGTTTATAAGCACCACGGCAGTATAAACTATTCTGATAGTTGTGGGTTCGAGTCCCGGTTCAGACTGCCAGACTTCCTGGACTTCAACTTTGCGGTTCTTCTGCATAGGGTCATGGTTCGGAAACCACGTCAAAACTAAAGCCACTCTCTCATTTGATTCACGTAAGACTGTAGTACTATTTGTTTGGGGTTGTTTGACCCTCGTAACGACAGAGGTAATGCGACGAAGAGGACCTACAGATTTACGTGGGAACCACGGGTCATCATCATCCGCACGTGGAGAACGATCACCTACCCAACTACTGAACAGACCTAACGTCGTTTAACCTCGTTGTCGTTATGGGAACCTGTGGTGCGACGCGCCACAATGTAGCTCCGTAAAGCCGAAACTGAGGTTAAATTTCAAATAATGATAATGAAATTCAACTCTACTAAAGATATAATTATCTTCTTTCTCCCTTAAAAAAAGTTACATTTATCATTTTCAAAATATTCCAGACACGTCGAGAGCCTTTTAAGCTACCCCAAATCAACTTTAATTGCACACACACACACACACACACACTTATGATTCCATAATTCGAGCTGTTAACTAAATTCAAGCGTTTCCCAAATGGCTTCACGACTGTTTTAAGGTTTAATAATGTGTATTTCAAATAATTCAGTAATACGAACAAAAAAGGTCAAAATTTAATTTTTTTTAAATTTCACTTTGCGTAACTAACACCAGTTTCAAATTAACATTAACAACCAACAGTAAAAAAAATACTTTCAAATTAACATTCCACAACCAACAGTAAAAAAAAATATTTGAATCACCTGAAGATCAGGGCCCCCAGCCTTTTTTAGTTACCTTTTATAAGTCTAACTAACAAAAATATCACGACCTAACATAACCGATCGTTAGGTTAACTGTACGCCCTTGACGATTGGTTAGGTTAGGTCGTGATATTTTCGTTAGTTAGCCTTATAAAGCTAACTAAAGAAGGCTGGGGGCCCTGATCTTCAGGTGAACCAAATATTTATATTTCAATAACCATTTTAAATAAAAGACAAAATCAGAATAAAACAATTACTGAGAAATTGGGAACCGAAAGGGCTCTAAACTGCGTTGCGAAGTATCATAGCCACCACCTTCAATCCATTGACACACAAATGGAGACACTTATAAATGGCGAAAAGTCTGTTAAACCTAAATTTGTGGAATGCTGAAATTAAAAGTAGCTCTTAACGTTAAAAAGGAAAGGGTATTTTCAATTTAATGAATCAAATAATTTGTCCGATGAAAATGCTTACAAGCTATTGAGAAGGCGAAGTAAAATACATATTAGAAAAAGTAAGTGCAACTATGAGCTATACAGAGTGAACCAAATTAAATCGAATCCGAAGGAATTCTATAATTATGTTCGGAATAAAAAAAAAAGTAGCTTCGCAGACTATTGTGGTCCACTCACAGTCGAAACAACGAAAAACTTACGATGCCTTTACAAATGACGGAAATTTTAAATAAATTTTTCTCTTCAGTTTTCACTAACGAAAATAGGAACAACATTCCCGTAATCATGCTCAGTGACGATCATTTAAAGCTTCACGATTTTACCATTAATGAAAGCGAAGTACTCTCGGCCATAAGCAAAATTAATCCTAATAAAACTCCCAGTCCAGATAAGCTCTATCGAAGGGTACTTAAAAAAGTGAACTGCTCAAAAAAAAAAAAATATATATAATATATATAGGGTGAACCAAATGTAGGTGGACAGTAAATGATAACGTTTATTTTGAGAATACATATTTAATTTTTTTGTATACTATAATACAAAATAAAATTTAAATAAATTTAGTTATAATATTTAATATAATATAACACAAACACCATAGTTATAATGAACACCATAGTTATAATATAATATAACACAAACCGTATTCAACTACTGTCCACCTACTTTTGGTTCACCGTATATATATATATATATATATATATATATATATATATTATATATATATATAATAAATCGTTACAGTCTGAAGAAGTTCCACTCGATTGGAAACTCGCAAACATTACGTCAATATTTAAAAAAGGGGACAAATCGCTTCCGCGAAATTATCGTCTCCCATCAGCCTGACTTCAGTTGTTGGTCAAGTTTATGATGACGATCGTTCGGGACAAAAAGTTAATCACTTAGAAATTAATAAATTAATCAAAGATTCTCAACACGGCTTTCGACGTAAGCGTTCTTGTCTTACTAATTTGCTCGATTTCTTTAATGATATTGTAAATATATATGACGAGAGTAAAATAGTAGATATTATATATTTCGATTTTCAAAACACGTTTAATAAAGTGCTACATAGAAGATTATTAGCTACGCTTCATTCTCAATCGAAAATTGGCTTAGTGGACGTAAACAAAGAGTGGTCTTTAATGGTAAAGCATCTAACTGGAAAAGTGTAATTAGCGGCGTGCCTCAGCGATCGGAACGTTTGCAGATTCAAGAAGATATTAATAAATTACTGGAGTGGGCGGAAATTTGGCAAATAAACTTTGATATAAATAATGTAAATTGTTGCAATCGGTCGAAACAATGTTAAAGAAAAGTATTTTATGCGCGACAAGACACTAACGAGTGTTACTGAAGAGAAAGATTTAGGTATTATTGTTGCCGACACTCATAAACCGAGTAAGCACTGTATCGAAGCGGTCAGAAAAGCAAATAGAATTTTAGGATTTATTGGTAGATAGCATTGTTTTCTCCGACTTAAATTCAAACTAACATTATATAATTCCTTAGTACGTCCACACCTGGAATACTGCGTTCAATTCTGGTCCCCATATTTAAGAGAGGACATAGACAAAATTTTCTTTCTTCTTTTAATTTTCCTTCTTAAACAGACAGCCCCTAGGAACCAGCCGGTCTGTTGCTGGTTTGGTGTCCTTTGTATTAAATGGGCGGAGTTTCCAACTTTGCCAAAATCTAATAGGCCAAAAACTACATATATATACCTTGTCCTTATTTCAATAACAACAATAATAATGTTTGAGGTTGTTTAACCTCGTCCCTACCCCTTATCTGAAATTAATACAAACCCTTTGGCTTTAGTTACTCCTGAATACCGACAGATACATTCCTTCATCGTAAAACTTAAATAGGTTTTAATATGATAAGGAAAAATATTAAATTTGGGTAATAATAATTTCTTGGTCGAGTTCGTTGTTTATGATCGAAATGTCTTAATTATTTTGCAATCAAGATCCAATTTGAATTTTAACCCAATTTCAAATTTTTCGCTCTGGATTCGAAATTTATTAATTATATTTTTAATTCAATTATCAATTATCATCTTCACCTCATGATCGGCAAAGTATATATATATACAGGGTGGGGCACGGGAACCAAGTGTTTTTGGAATAATCAGGAAAATGATATTTATTTTTGTAAAGAAAATATATGGTAGAACAACATTCGTAAGAACATAGCATTTCATGTCATAATAATCATGTACCGAAAATTATATCTGGCATATGATGTCCTTGGCCGTCGACGCATTGTTGAAGGCGTTTACGAAAATTGGCCTCCACTCTTCCCAGCAGGTCTCTGTTGATTTGGATGATTTGTTGACGGATCGCTTCCTTCAATGCATCTAATGTACGGGGCTTGTCCTCGTAGACACGTGACTTGAGGTACCCCATAGAAAGAAGTCACATGTGGACAAGTCAGGGGACCGAGGGGGCCATGCAATGTCACCAAATCTCGAAATGAGATGGTTGGGAAACAGGGGGCGAAGAACAGCCATTGACGCTCTGGCGGTGTGTGGCGTGGCCCCATCTTGCTGAAACCACAAATGTCGACGAGCAATACGCCTTCTTCGTAACTCAGGGATGAAAAAGGTGTTCACCATCTCAATGTAACGCCCAGATGTTATGGTAACGGTAACCCCATTTTGTTCGAAGAAATAGGGACCGATGACGCCAAACTTTCCCACCGCGCACCAAACTGTAACCTTAGGGCTATGCAGCGGTTTTTCATGGAGTTGTCGCGGATTTTCAGCAGCCCAATACCGACAGTTTTGATTGTTGACGGCCCCATTAAGGTGGAAATGGGCTTCATCACTCATTACCACCATCATGTTTTCATTCTGCTCATAAAGTGCAAGCATTTCCTGTGCAAAATTCAGTCGTTGGGGGCAATCGTTTACATTCAATTCCTGCACCATCGCTAACTTGTATGGGTGAAAATGTAATTCTTCATGCAAAATCCGTCTAACAGTACGATTGCTGATTCCGAGTGCAGCTGAATGTCTCCGAGCAGAGCGGCCTGGGCTTTGCAACATCGCTTGTCTGACCCTTTCAACGTTCTCTGGAGTACGCACAGTGCGTTGCGGCCCCTTCGGTTTTGTTTTCATTATTGAGCCTCCTGTTCGAAGATTGTTAACCCAACGTAAGATTGTGTCACGAGCGGGAACAGAGTCATTTCGATGAATGTTGAATCTGCGGCGAAACGCACGCTGAACTGCTGTCACTGACTCGCCACTCCTAACAAAATGATCATACGCGAACATGCGGTGTTCTAACGCCCACTGCTCCATGATGGCACCTGAAAGATAAAGGTGAGTGTTAGTTAAAGTTAAATGCTATGAACCCAGGAATGGAATGCTACCTACCGCACGCCCCTCCCATTCCTATGGCCGATTACTAGCTATTCAAAAAACACTTGATTCCCGTGCCCCACCCTATACAACAATTTGAGTGCCTTTGTCTCAGTTACTTTATCAACTAATTACACGTACTTTATAAATTAATTATGGAAATAAAGATAAACATGTCCAATTATTTACCATATGGGTGATATACAGGGGTTAGACAAAATAATATGAACACCCGCCGATTTCACTGGTTATCTTTACGGACTGCTCAGACACAAAGTAAACGGTCAAATGACTGGCAAACCTATTTAAATGTGTAACAGAGAGTGTATACGTCATGTTATAACCCTCACGTTGTTTTTACAGATCTGAGTGAATTTGAATTAGCAGTTATGAAAGACCTGTCAGACTTCCAAAGAGGGCAAATTGTCGGAGCGCGGATGGCTGGTGCATCGGTGACGAAAACCGCTCAGATGTTCAATGTATCCAGAGGAACTGTCTCTATGGTCATGTCTGCATACCAAAACCATGGAAAGACAAGCACCGACAAATGCAATAGTGGACGCAAGAAGAAGCTGTGTGATCGAACCGCCGGGTGCTAAAGCGCATTGTGCCTAAAAACCATAAGACCACAGCTCCAAAAGTGACTGCAGAGCTTAACCAGCATCTTGCAAGCCCGGTATCGACCAGAACTGTACGTCGCGAGCTCCATGGAGCTGGATACCATGGGAGGGCTGCAATTGCCAAACCCTTCCTTTCGCACATCAACATTGAGCGGCGCAGAAAATGGTGTAATGACCATAAGAATTGGTCAATGGACCGGTGGAAGAATGTAGTCTACTCCGACGAATCCTCCTTTACGCTATTTCCATGTTCCGGTCGAGTTTACGTCTGGAGACAGCCTAAAGATGCTTATGACCCGACTGCCTGACCCCAACCGTTAAGCATGGCGGCGGATCTGTGATGGTTTGGGCAGCAATATCGTGGAATACTCTTGGCCCAGCTGTAGTACTGCATGGTAGGGTTAACGCCCAGGTCTATCTGTCAATATTGGCTGACCAGGTCCATCCCATGGTCCAAACGCTGTTTCCCAATGGCGGCGCCGTCTTCCAGGATGATAATGCACCAATCCACACCGCTGGGGTCGTTAAAAACTGGTTTGAAGAGCATGTTAGTGAAGTAGAACGCTTGGATTGGCCTCCACAATCCCCGGATCTTAACATTATCGAGCATCTGTGGTGTCAGTTGGAGCAGCAGGTCAGAAGCCGATTCCCACCGCCGGCGTCTTTGGAGGAACTGGAGCAGGGTTTGCTCGAAGAATGGTTCAGGATTCCTCTAGCCACTGTCCAAAAGCTGTATGAATCAATTCCCCGACGCATTGCAGCTGTTATTGCCGCTAAAGGAGGACCAACTCCATAAGAATAAAAACCGCCATTTATCAAGGTGTTCATATTATTTTGTCTAACCCCTGTATATTGTCCGACTATTAATATAGCGTTTGCGCCAAAATTCAACGTATCCACCAAAATATGTTAGTTTTATATCGTGTGATTTGTGCCAAATGAGAACTCATTTCACTTATATATATATATTGGGTGACGTTAGTTGAACTCGCAAGTAGATTTACACCGTAATAGAACCAGAAAGAGTTAGCGAAATCGAATACTGCGTTTGAACATAGATGAAACGAACACATTTTGACGAATGAAACGAACACATTTTGACGAATAAGTTAAACTTTGGCCGAAACGCTATACCATGTCCCACAAAAAAGTACACCCAACTTTAGATTGTACTAACTCCTCCAAAAATTGAGATATTTTGGATCTGTTTGTTTGATTTAATATAGCAAATTATTCTTTGTTAACTTTCAAAATTTATTCATGTTTAAACGATTTAGTGTTTAAGCATCTGCTTTTAACTGAAGGGTACAGCAAAATGGGTTGCGCCGAATGATCATTTCTCCCAGCCAGATAGCTCCTCTTGCTTTAACCAATGTGCTACTTTTTACGTCGAAGGATATTGCAAATATTTTTTTAAATAATTCGAACTTTTGTATCTAAGATACGAGTCATACATATAAATGAAGAATCTGAATTACTAAATTTATAAATAACTTTGAAACCCTTATCATGCAGTTTACACGAAGGCAGCGCGTTCTCATGGTCACAACTTATCTGCAAACTAAAAGCTTAAAACAAGTTCAGAATACCTCGAACTGCAATTTCCCGATAGAGCTTCTCCAACTAAACATACAATTTTGAAGAATGTTCGGAAATACAAAGAAGAAGGAACGGTCCTCAATTTAAATAAAGGACGTTCAGGCCATCCGAAGACGGCAAGAACAGACGAGAACATTCAGCATGTTCGGCATTTATTAGAGAGACATCCAAAAGTGTCCACCAGGCGAAATGGTACAGAACTCTCACGCATGTCATTTCATCGAATAGTTCGTGAGGATTTGAATTTGTACCCATACAGAATGGAAATTCGACATCAACTCATTGAAGGAGATCTACCTCGCCGCCTAAGATTTGCCCAGTGGTTTCTTGAAAAACCAGAAAGATTCACGGAACAATTAGTGGTTGGAGATGAGGCGGCCTTTTTTATGAATGGTCTAGTGAACAGACAAATCTGCCGTCAGTATGCACCAAAAAGTCATCCACCTGACAATCATATCTACGAAAAGAATAACTCTAGACAAAAACTGTCTCTCTGGGTAGGACTGTGCGGTAATGGAGCGGTAATTGGCCCGGTCTTTTACGATGGTAATCTAAATGGTGAAGCTTACCTAGAAATGACAGACCGAGAAATCCTTCCACAAATACGTATTACTTATGGAAACAGATTAATCGTATTTGGTGGGTGCAAGACGGAGCTCCTGCTCACAGGATAGTTATGTGAAGGAACGCTTGCAGGAAGTCTTCCACCAAAGAGTAATTGCTACAGGCCATGACATTGAATGGCCTCCCAGAAGCCCTGACTTGACCCAGTGTGATTACTTTTAGGGGTCATTTGAAAAATAGAGTATTTGCATCACAACCTATCAATTTAGATGATTTGAGGACTCGCATCACAGCTGAAATCAACTTGTTAAAAGACAATCCAGATCTTATCAAAGAGTGATGGGGAATGAGAGCTCGACTCCAGATTTGTATCGATAGGAATGGCGGTCATGTTGAAAGAAAACGAAACTAAGCATAACTTTTGCAATAAGGAATAAAGAAAAATCTGCTTTGTATCTTATTAAAATTATGTTAAAGTATCTATTATTATGTATTTGTCTTTTCATTACATCGATAGCACACACATTATTTTTTCATTGACCAATTTTGCGCAATCCATTTTGTTGTACCCTTCAGTTAAAATCAGATGCTTAAACACTAAATCGTTTAAACCTGAAAAATTTGACGTTAACAAAGAATAATTTGCTATATTAAATCAAACAAACAGATCCAAAATATCTCAATTTTTGGAGGAGTTAGTACAATCTAAAGTTGGTGTACTTTTTTGTGGGACATATGGTATAGCACCTATATTAGGCCTATATGGTTTGATTTTTAGAGTAATAACGTCATATACAGCGAAATATTATATAGCTATGGACCCACTGAAGTTATTAACCGGTAATCTTGTAGTTTAACATCGCTTAACCTAACCTAACATGTTTAAAACGACCTCTACAGTAAAAATAAACAAAACTGATTTGGGACATTTAATCTCAACTTAAAAGTACCCCTACTGTACCTAATTTGCTATGTTAAACTATAAGATTACCATTAACCTATAGAACTAGGGATGTGCCGGATACCACTATCCGGCAGGATATCCGGCCGGATACCAGCTATTATCCGGTATCCTGTATCCGGCCGGATAGCCGGATATTTATGATAGTCTTTTTTGTAATGGGAATACCATCTGGGCCCGCCCCTTTCCAATCTTAGCTTGCATAGCCTTTAGCTAGCAAAAGTTGAATATAGTTGTACAAAAATCTAAAATTAAAATAATTGATAAATAAGCATGTACCACTACTAGTATGTAACTATATTAACACTGCTAAAAAGGCAAAATGTTTGGTCCAGCTAAAAGTGTGACGCATAGCTAAGATCCCAGCTTCCCTTACTTTTTAATTTTTATTTTATTTTTTATTTTTATATATATTGCAAATTACAATATGAAAAAAATGAATTAGCGAAACCTTTTATTAAGATTTGAGATATAAAAACAAAACATATAGTCTAATCAAATATACCAGTAAGGTAAGTGAAATTATTAAAATAGCAAAACCTTAAAAAGTAAAAACTCACATTAAACAATAAAAATTAATACTATGTTCAAGACACTAGATTCACAAGTTTAAATCAAATTTTCGTCCATTGTGATGGATAAAAAGAAGCATCTCCCCTCGCTTTGGTAGCAAAGTACTTTTTTCTTCAAAAATATTTCCGTATTCGGAAAACATTCTTTCTGAGAAAACTGAAGATGCTGGTGTCACTAGCCATTTTAGAGCAATTTTCTTGAGAGATGAAATTTGGAAAAATGAAGAATCCTTTCCAAGTGGAGATAGTCGTCTGTCTGATATGGGTTTTTTTGCATATTGCTCAATTTCCTCTGCTATTTCTGCGAATGAAGCCATCTTGCGGCTTTTTTTAAACTTTTTCTCACCAGGTATCTTTTCTGAATTTTCTTGTGTTAGTTCCCTGAAACAAGCAGAGAGTGGATCATCATCAAACTTTGCCTTTTTTCTTCCTGTTGAGGAGGAAGAAGAATTAGAATCGTCGCTGCTGTGAGCCTGTTCTTCAAAATATCTCTCTCTAATTTTCTCTAGGTTGTTTATTTCATTTATTTCTTCAATTAACCATGTCTTAATATTTTCCTTTTGTTGATCTTTGAAAAACAAAAATTTAAATCGTGGATCAATGACAGTTGCTAGAGCATACTTCCGATTTGTTAAGACATTTAGACACTCTTTTTTCATTGCTTTCATTGGCAAAAAATAGTGACCGCAATGACTTCAACAGTTCATCTTTTGTAGTTTGGACTCCTTGATCATCCTGGCCAATTTTTGAAAGAAACCTTTCAAGCGCGCACATGTTTGGGATAACAGTAGAGAGTAAACTATATTCTGTACTCATTTCTTGGGTGAGTTTAAAAAATGGCTGTAAAAGCTTTAAAAGATTTTCAATCAAGTGCCACTCATTAGATGAAATAAGTAATTCACTATGATCAGCAAGGTATATTTGAACTGATTTTTTCAACTTAACCATACGTTCTAGCATCAAATAAGATGAGTTCCAGCGCGTTAAAACATCTTGTACCAATAGAAGAGGAACATGACCCTGTTGTGTTTGGAGAGCTTTAATTCAGAAGTAGCCAGTGGGGAGTGGTTAAAATGTGTCACTAAACGTCGACACTTTGCCAAAAGATCTTTTATAGATCGTTGAGCCATTAATGCATCATTCACCACTAGCTGTAGCAAATGAATTGAACAGTGAACAGAAGGTATTTCCGCAAGGTCACATCCCAAAGCTATGTTAGAAGCTCCATCTCTGACCAATATATTACGCCTTGATCTGTCAATATTCCATGATTGCCACATAGATTGCAATTTGTCCGCTATATTAATTCCTGTATGCGATCCTGAAAAATGAGCTGAACGCAATACTGCATTACAATGAGTGTAGTCATTCATGATCCAATGACCTGACAAGGAAATGAATGATTCATTTGAAGAAGAGCAGGTCCAAATATCGGAAGTGAAGCTAATGTATTTCCCTTCTTTCAATTTATTCATAACAATTTCTTTGAGTTCTTCATAGATTTTGGGTATGACTTTTTCTGAAAAATATGTTCGATTTGGTAGCAAATACCTTGGCTGTACGTGGGCCATCAGTCCTATAAAGCCATCTTGTTCAACTAAACTAAAAGGATGGTTGTCCAATGCCATCATTAATCCTATCTTTTTATGTAAAGCTTGAGCTTTTGAGTCATTTATATCCCATATTTTCTTAAAGGAAAAACTTTCTTCTAACGTGAGTTGTTTTTCCATGGCAACTAATTTTTTCTCCTTCGGAGCCATTGAGGTGGTCGCTATAGGTTGATTTTGATTTTCAGATGATTTGTTAAGTTCAGACACTTCTTTATATTCTTTTGAATGCAGCATCTTTGCATGATTGTGCAAAGGTTTGTGCTATAGCACCTAGCACCCAATTTCTCTGATCCCCTTTTAATCTGTTTGGAACATAGGGAGCAAATAGCTATCGTTGGATTAGTCTCATGTATTGTAAATATTTTCCAAATAAAACTAGCCATTTTAGGGGGGGTAAATAATGTTAAATATTGCTGTAAGCCTGTAACTAATACTAACTAGCTATATAGCTATATGATTTAGGCAATGAAACAATCCTGAAAAGGATAAAATATAGGTAATTAGTAAAGTTATTGAAAGATAGCTATAATTTACATCAAATAGTGATTAAAATTTGATAGTATAGTCAATTAGTCAAGTAATAGCTAAATAATAATATAAAAAAATTATGAATTATTTGAATGATATTATCCGGTATCCAGCCGGATATTTTTTTGATTATCCGGCTATCCGGTATCCGGCCGGATAGTAAAAAATACTATCCGGCACACCCCTATATAGAACCATCCAGGGTTGGAAGCAATTACTTTGAAAAATAACACTGGGTAACAAAATTTGAAAAAATTTCTGTTTATTGTGATTTTTCTGTCGTTTCTTAATGATTTCGGGGCGCTGATTCCAAAAATGATACTGGTTTTGCTCTATCATCAACCGTTTCAAAAATATAGGTTATCACACTTTTCATATGGCAAAGTATATAAAGAAGGCTAACAAATATTTTCTGAAAATAAAAACCCTATTGGAAATTAATGTTTATTGAGCCAAAATTGTTTGACAAGCCCAAAATGGTGCAAGGAAAAAATATATATCATGAGGAGAACCGATAAGAGAATAACAAGCCTCGTTATGCAGTGTGCGTTCCTTAAAAATGCACTGAAGAACGCGACTTCCGCGTATGAACATTCTTATCCTTTCTGATCAGCGACCATACGTAGTCTCCCATCATGGAAGCATCCCAATGGCCCTGGTACCTTTTCTCCATCGTTTAAATATCTTGATGGACTCTTTCGCCATGTTCTTCACTCACATCGCCCAGGTTATCACGAAAAAAGTCTAGATGGGAATGCAGATAGTGTAATTTTAAAGACATACGGCACCCCATTTTGCCATAGCACTTAATCAAGTTTGACACTAACTCATTATAGTTTGGTGCTTTATGGTTGCCTAAAAACCCACGAACCACATCACGGAAAGCACACCAAGCCTCTTTTTCTATCGGAGTCATCTTGGCTTCAAGGTTTTTTGAATTCAACAGCGCCTTGACTTGTGGTCCTACAAATATGCCAGCCTTGACTTTGGCCTCAGAGAGTTTAGGGAACATGAACCGAATCTGTTGGAAAACTTCCCCTCCAAAATCTAACGCAGTTACAAACTGCTTAATTAGACCCAACTTAATATGGAGAAGTGGTAGCAGAACTATGTCAGGCTTCACAAGTGGTTCCCTGAGTACATTGTACTTTCCTGGTTGCAGTCCTTCACGTGGAGGCCACTGAACTGTTTTATAGTGCTCAGTTGAAGCCCTGCTATCCCACAGGCAAAGAAAACATGAATATTTAGTAAACCCTCCTCGTAAACCTAACAGGAAACCAATCATTTTGAAATCACCACACACGTCCCAGTTATATTGTTCATACCTGATTTGAGTGAGCAGTTGTTTGACATTTTCATAGTCCTCTTTCATTTGAACAGAATGTGCAACTGGAACTGGTACAGATGGCTATTTGTTCCCATTGTGGAGTAGAACAGCTTTTAAACTCCGAGTTGAACTGTCAATAAACAGGCGCCACTCTGAAGGTATATGTGTTAACCCAATAGCTGTGAATAGACCATTAACCTCGCTGCAATAACAGAGAGAGCCATTGACATCGTAGAACCTTGCAAACTCTTCATGCCGCTTTCGGTATACAGTGCTCTTACAGTCTTCTCCAAGCAAATTCCACTATTTGAGTCTGGAGGTCAGAAGCTCAGACGCTGATTTCGTCAGACCCAAATCTCTAATTAAGTCGTCCAATTCCCTCTGATTTGGAAAGTGATGGTTTGTACTGAAAGTTACTGTATATTCTTGATCATGACTGTCCTCACCAGCCGACATCTCAGATGAGCTAGCTGCATCCTCATTTTCAACCTGCAAAGCAAAGAAACAAAATATAGGCATAGCTATATATGTAGAAGAGCATCAGCACTAAGAAAAATCGACACATAATGACCCACAGTCTGTAAATACAGAAGGTAAAGTAATGAATAGATACCTGTTCTGGTGGACGTGGTATTGGAAGACCTTCGCCATGTGGTACAGGAGCTATGGACGACGCTATGCTTGGATACTGAAGAGTCTGCCTTCCTTTAACTTTCCTGTACTTAGAAACATCTACCATGCAGTAGTAGCAATTGTCGTGGTGGCTCTTTGGTTCTCTCCATATTCTGGGTACCGCAAAGGGCATTGCCTTGCGTACTCCCCGCAGCCACCCTTCAAGTGTGGAGCGGCAGCGTCCACAGATCACATGGGGTGCCCAGGGCTTATCTTGGTCACCCATAGGCATACCAAAATAGAGCCGATACGCCATCCAGAACTTGGTGCCTTTCACAATCTTGTGCGATACTTGCTTGGGGCCTATGTAATACCCACAAACGTAGCAGAATATATCCGGCGAGTGTTTACAAGCTCTAGTTGCCACTCTCTTTACCAAACTGTACTACATTAATCATAACCTGCAGATATAGAGAGAAGAGTTATTAAATCTGCAACAGATTACAGATTCCAGAAAAAAAGATGTATTCACAACACTGAAATAATGTTCGCAATAAAAAAGGGTCGATAACACTCAAATCGTCAGCACAGAGAAGCACAGAAACACAGTACCTCAGTGCTGGTAACCATCAGACAAACAACCTGCTTTCTTTGTGTGCTCACACTTACTGACTTCTCAGACTCTGCGCTCTTCTTTATATAGCACAGTGGAAGTTTCGGGCAATTTCTAGAGCAAGAAACTGTCAACGAACATCCGGATTGTTCTCAACAATTCCTGATTATTCTGATATTGCTGCGCCCATAACAACATTATACTGGTAAAACATGAAAACTGGATTATCTCTGAAACCATTGATGATACACACAAACCAAGGCCAGATTTGGACTCAGCGCCCACAAATGCATATAAAAACAAAAAATTCTGTATAAACAGAATCAGTGTTACACAGTGTAATCGATTCCGATTACTTGGAATCTTCATGATTACGATTACACACTTTTTCATATGCAACTGATTACGATTACTTTTTACTTAATTCATATAAAAGGAAGCCTCAATTTTTTATAATACGATTTTAAGATCATATTTATTGTCATTATAATACCATATATGAATGAAAACAAAGCATATGTATATATATATATATATATATATATATATATATATATATATATATATATACACTTGATGTTACTTTATGAGAGTTCGAACGACGGTTCAGGATCGACCTGCGGTCGACCCCTCTGCAGCATCCCGCCTCATTTGCGGGATTTGGTGAAGGAGGGAATTGCTGTCTGATTTCCTCCTGCCCTCGTAGCCAGCCACGCATGGCTGGTCAGGGACTTTGCACAGGAATCTGTCCAGCTGGTTCTTGAAGTTATTCAGGTCGGTGTACTGGAGATTCCTCACTTCTTTTGGTAGGGCATTGAAACTACAGATGATCCCTTATTATATATATATATATATATATATATATACACGGTGAACCAAAAGTAGGTGGACAGTAGGTTGAATACGGTTTGTGTTATATTATATTATAACTATGGTGTTCATTATAACTATGGTGTTGTGTTATATTATATTAAATATTATAACTAAATTTATTTAAATTTTATTTTGTATTATACAGGGTGTCCCGTAAGTCTGGACCCATAGGAAAAATAATAAAATTACAAAATAGTCCAAAAATTTATTACATAATCTGTTCAAAGTGTCCGCCGTTGTGTCGCACACATAGTTGAAGACGCAATCTCCACTGCGACAGCACTTTCTGAATCACAGTCGCAGAAATTTCTTGACACGCCTCCACAATGCGTGCTTTAAGGTGGAAAATGTTCTGAAGTTTGACCTCGTACACTTTGGCTTTCAAGTGGCCCCACAAATAAAAATCATAATAAAAAATAATAAAAAATAATAATAATAAAATAATAAATAACATAATAAAAAAATATATTATAAATCCCTATGGGTCCAGACTTACGGGACACCCTGTAGTATACAAAAAAATTAAATATGTATTCTCAAAATAAACGTTATCATTTACTGTCCACCTACATTTGGTTCACCCTATATATATATATATACTAGCAGAGCGACCCGGCGTTGCCGGGGTGGATGTTGAGCGCTATAAGCGAACGAAAATATCACGACTTAACCTAACCAATCGTCAAGGGCGTACAATTAACCTAACCGGGCATTCAGTTGACCTAACCGGGCATTCAGTTGACCTAAACAGCCTCTTCATTCTTAACAACACAGAAGAACATACACACATATCACATCAAGCAGAATACTCAAACTCCTCCCCAGACAAAGTTCGGTTCCCCCTCACTAGCCACACACACACACACACACACACACACACTGGAGAACAGAAAAACAACTGTCATCAGACCACCTGCCATCATCATTACAACACGTTCTACACTCTGCCCCAACAGCCTTAGGCACACTTACAGAAATTACAAGAAAGCTGATTGGGAACAGTTCAAAATACAGACTGAGGAGCAATTCACCATGTGCATTAAATAGCACACCCATCATAAACATCAATACAACACAAGACATTTAATCAGACTATCAATAATGCAAACAAATGCATACCCAAGGGCAACATTAGGAAATACAACCCAAATTACACTGGAGAAATAGCCCACCTCATAAGGCAACGTAACAACCTCAAACATAACACACAAACACCACACACAGAAGCCATAAAACAGCAGATACAACAGCTCAACACAGAAATAAACAACAAACTTAAAGAAAAACAAACAAACATTTAGGGAATTCATAACACTAAACCACTCCACAGATACATCCAGGCTATACAAGACTATAAACAGCATTACCCACTCTAACAGCGGCATTCATACCTCACACGCTGCTATCTGTCGCAGCCAAAATAATATCCCAACATATACACAACAAGCTAACATTCTAGTTAATCACTCCGCAAAGATAAGTCACTTAACCCTTTAAGGACTGAAGGTACAAATTGCTAACGTTTCAAATACAAGCATTCATAACTTAACCCTACAAAAAATTCAGGGCTTAAAGGGTTAAACAGAGACAACAACCAGAAACACGCAGACAGACAAACAGCCAGACACAAGAAAACCTACAGACTCGACACGACCAATACACCCTTCAATACAGACCAGACCACCAAGATCATCAAAAACATTAAGAATTCGAAGGCTACTGGACCAGAAAATATATCTAACATACACCTTAAACACTTGGGCCCACAAGGAATACTAGCTCTTACAAGCACCAGCACATATTCATACCAACACTGTATTATTCCTAACATTTAACATGGAAACAAGGTAAAATTATTACACTACTCAAACCAAACAAAAATCCAACAGAACCAGCTTCCTATAGACCCATTACTTTACTATGCACACCTTCCAAAGTAACACGCTTAGGGTACTAACAGGCACAAACTTTGGACACCAGCAGGAAACAACAACATTCATATACAAGCAATATATTCGCCAGTTATGGACTATGCTGGCCCATGCTGGGCACCCATTATCTCACACACACATAAACACCTTACAGACAATACAATACAAAACGCACTTCGTATCATTACAGTATGTACTCAAACAACACCAGTAGAACACCTGCACACAGAAACAAAAATACTGAAAGTGAGGGAACACTTAAACATTAGGGGAACACAATTCATGGCAGCAGCGACAACTAACCCACAACACCCTTGCCACTACATGTACAATCATGCACCAAAACCTCGCACCATCAAGGTAACACCAGAGACGCATTATAACCAAATACTCCATTCCATACCACACCCGAGACACATCACACAGTACAGAAAAAACACACACACACACACCTAACCCACAAAGCACTGACACGACTCGGTCCGAATGCGGTTCTAGGTGCGAAGCCGCCACCCATTGACAGGTCAGACCAGCCTGAGCAGATCGGATCGAGTTAACGTAGCACGATTCCGATGTGAACATCACCCCAACTTACAGACATATAAACACAAACTAGACAACTCCACAGACGACACCTGCCACCTGTGCCAGGACACACCACAAACAATTGAACACATTATGACAGACTGTACCGCTCTACCACAACATACAACACAACATCACTCCGGAGAGGGCGATCGGTTACCTGCGTGCCGCCGGCTTGCTCGATCAGGGTGGGCTGATCGGCTAACCAACAACAATCGGGCATATACTCTGTGTGGTGTGTGTGTGTGTGTGTGTATACGTTCAACATCCACCCCGGCAACGCCGGGTCGCTCCACTAGTTTTAATTATATGTGAAGCTCAAAATTTTCACGGCTGCGTTCTTTTCTGTAGTTTAATCGCGGTGCTGGGGCCTTCGGGCCCAGTAATTTTAATTATTTAATTTATTAACACCCAGGTGCACAACCTGGGGACCTAATCAATACGTGTGAAGTGTCATGTTTGTAACTGCTTCCATTTGGAGTTATGGCTGGAAAACACACACGCGCGTCCTTTTATTATATATATATTATAATTTTTATTATATATATATAACAATAGAAAAACATCGCAGACCCCTGAACTAGATAGTAGGTGGGCCTATAAATTGTCTAATAAATAGACAAAATCCTAGCAGCCTACAAATACAGTAGACTATATAATAAAAATAAACTAACAAATTAATACACTGCCTATTTATTCAGTAATTTTGTAGCCTGTAGCAAAGCAAATAGACGAAAGTAAGAAAAAATGGACACAAAGAGACAAACACGAGCTGATCAAAAGTCACCAAATTGGTCAAGAAATCACTTAAATTTAGACAAGTCACTTTCTGGATAAAATTGTCACTAAGTAAATTTAAATCTCACTAAATTAAGTGACAAAATCCACTTAAATGCCCCCTTGCTGGGCCGCCTGGCAAGGACAGTTAAGGTGGCCAACGAAACACAAAGCATATTTCTCCACGTGGGGATGATGATTTTATGCACACTCCGACACATTTTGAACCTCTGTCATGATTACATCACCAATTTTGCCTGTAATTGATTACGATTACATTTTTTGTCCATGATTACTGAATACGCATAATTACCCCAGAATTTGTAATCGATTACAGATGATTACAATTATGACTACTGATTACCCCAACCCTGGAACCATCCTTACTTATCCTTATAATTTAAATCAAAGGAATTAAGTTTCTCCTATGATCAGAATAAAAAGAATTCACACTAGAATCCCTCCTACAGGACCTACTATCCCTCCTACAGGACCTACTACAGAGGTATGAAATAGCGATTCATGGGCCTAGTTTTACAGTATTACATTTTATACTGCAGAAGGAATGGTTTAAAATAGACAACTTTAAATAATAAGAAGAATGTTTGGGGTTGTTTAACCTCCTTCATAACGACACAAAGGCCTACAGCTTTATGTAGGGTTCGAACCACGGTCGCTCATTATCTAAACGCATCCAGTTACTAAACAGATCCAGTGTCATTTAACCTCGCTGTTCTAACGGGAAGCGGTGTTGCGTCGTGGTCACGACGGTGCTGAAAAACTTTATGTAAATAAATACACAGATCAGTACTTCTATCCCAAATAGGGTGGCCATTTAAAAAGGAGGACACTGCGTATGTGGCCGTACGTTAACATTATATATATATATATTAACGTACGGCTACATACGCAGTGTCCTCCTTTTTGGAAATTTGGAAATGGCCACCCTTATAAGTACAGAGTGCTCAAAAGGCGGACTGTCCGCCTAAAGCCGGACGTCTAGCCACCCTAATCCCAAATCTATTATTTTTCACTACTAGGCCTACAGACTGTCTCTGCAGTTACACTGATGCATATAGTCTAATATTAAAAGAAAATCCGGAGCAAGTGTAGTTTACGTTCTCCTGATGCAAAAGGGGACACAAACAACACTAGGTCAAAGTTGAGGAAAGTAAACTACACTAGGATCTTTAGCAGACATTTTTTAAATGAATCCATCATAAAACGTTAAAACTAACGAAAATATTACAACTTAACCTAACCAATCGTCAATATTATATATATATATATATATATATATATATATATATATATATATATATATATATATATTAACGATTGGTTAGGTTAAGTCGTAATATTTTCGTTAGTTTTAACGTTTTATTTGATTAGGTATACGCGGACAAAGTTGAGGAACGCAAACTACACTAGGCAGTAGGCTAATGTAGGGGAACGTAAACTACACTAGGCTAATGTAGGGGAACGTAAACTACACTAGGCTAATGTAGGGGAACGTAAACTACACTAGGCTAATGTAGGGGAACGTAAACTACACTAGGCTAATGTAGGGGAACGTAAACTACCCTTGCTCCGAAAATCCATTCTACAGCCTAATCATATGGCTCAAAATTTTATTGTTGAACCTCAATATTTATAAAAAATGGGTAGGTCTAAGTTATAAACTTAGATTTCCGCTGTTTGTAGCTCACTTCATCTAGCTCCGCCCACCAACAAACTGTAAACAATAATATCCCTTAATTATCATCATAAAAAAGCTGGCGTATCTGAAATTCTTTCGTTCAAACCTCTTTACTTGGCTTGGGAGTTACAGTTACAATAAATCTATAATGATAAATTTGTATAAATAATCAGCAGCACGAGCCTTTGGAAAATCTAAAACTGGAGTCGATCGAGTTATGCAATCTCTGTAACTATTACTCGATAAATCTATCGAGTCGAATTGCCTTTTTCCTTAAAAAATATCAACAAGTTACAGTTTTATTCTGCAGCGAAACTATTTTTCAGGATTTCTTTCGACAACAAAATGGCCACATTTCCCTTTGGCCCTGATATTCATCTCCTCAACTGGATTAATGGTTTTTATCTTTAAAAAAACGTCAAAAGCTTCACGCAACAGAAAAATATTTACAAAATCTCTCTAATTCATTAAAAAAAAATCCAAAAGCAAACTATTAAAAACTTCTTGCGGCATAACATTTTAATAACCTACAACCAAAAAACTAAAAAAAAAAAGAAAACTTGGTATCCCATCGGAATTGCCGAACAGACTTCTAGCACCCAATGAAAAATATTTGGCACGGTATAAATCTGGGTTAATATGCAGTAAATGCCATGACCTGTTAGGCAAAGCTGGGCACTTGCGGTTTTTTTTGCGGTACTGCGGTACTGCGGTGTTTGTCGGTACCGCGGAAAGTACCGCGGGAAATTTGAATGCGGTAGCGGTACTGCTGTACTTTCAGCGATCCTTTGCGGTACTGCGTTATGCGGTACCGGTTTGGTAGTGCGGTAGTACCGCAGTACCGCAAAAAAAAAACGCAAGTGCCCAGCTTTGCAGTGTTAGGTTAGGTTCCCTTTGGGAACATTTGCGAAACAAATGAAGCTGAGATTTGAATAAAGCACATCAAATTACGCTAGAAAAATATATTTCTTGCTAGAAATTCAGGTAATGGTATTTACTGCATAATTACCTAAATCTGCAACATACTGTACATCGGTGTCGTAATATCATCAGCAGTGATGATTATTATGCTCCATGCAATAACAACCTCGAACTGTACTACTTTACCTTCTTAAATCTCTTTACATCCGATATTAGTAAAGTATCAAAGGCTAAGTCGTGGCCACTGTCGTAACTGCTTCCCGTCGATCAGCGAAGTTAGGCGACAATGGATCTGGAGAGTTGTTAGATGGGAGACCGTCCTCTGCGCCCATATTATGTAGCGACCCGTGGTTCGGATCCCATGTAAAGCTCTAACTCCCCTCCGTCATATTGACATGAGATATTGCGAAGGAGGTCAAACAACCTCGAAAACAACAGTGAATCAAAAAGTAAAGTACGAATCAGTTACTCTCAAATCTAAAAGTATCTACCTTGAAAACTGGCAAATATATATATATATATCCACTATTTACCTAATTATAAAACTGTTTGACCAAAACTGTATTAGATAACTTTCTAAACAACTTAGTCGTACATTGAACTCAAAACGACTGTAGGGAAAAAAAGACTAATTTTTAAAGATTTACAAGCAGAGTCTTCGGGCTCCCTGCCCCACGGGCGGGGCTTGTGCTTCGCAAACTCGCCTACGGCGAGGGCACGTTAGGGTTACCTTTGGGGGGAGGTCATTCCCCCTCTTCCCCCAAAACCCCCTCACCCCCCTTTATGCAACTTGGGTGGCTATCCCCCTCCCCCATTTCACCCAGAAAATGGAGGTATTTTTTTAAATAGTTAAGAACTAAACTTGTGTATCAATCTCCAGTCTATACATGGGACATTCCACGTCAAATGTACACACTTTTTGGCAATTTCTGCCACTCATCTCACCGATTTCTTATTTTTTGTGTGATGATTGGGTTAGGTGAATGATGAATCGTCACCGAATTTTAGCTTCCTGGGTCAACGGGTTTCCAAGTTATGACCTTCCAAAGTTTGAGGTCAACAGCATGACCTGGAGGTTCGAAAGGTCATATCTCGAGTTCTACTGTACCGATTTCGATAATCTTGATCTCAAAATGCTCAGGAAAGGACGTAGAATAACTTCTATTCCCGCTGTAAAAACCATAGAGCATCAAATAAAATGTTTCATTTCTCTATGACCTTTGACCTTGACCCCAGAAAAACCTTAAAAATTCAAGGTCATGAACATTGGCATGAAAAATTTCCTTGATATAGCACATCCACAAACAGAAAATTAGAGTGGGATCTCAATGGGTTTGCTTTCCAGAGGCGTTCAAAGTCATGCCAGTGAAGAATTTTGAAAAGTAAAAGGAAACCAATTTTACACCTGTCCACCGGTCCACCATTACCGGCGTGAAGTTGACTTCTTTTTTCTCGTTGTTTGTTGCTTGCTCAGTGGCCAGCTGACAAAGGGTAAATCCTCAAGTAACGTCATAAAATTGTATTAATAAATAAACAGGTCAAATAATTTTACAGAAATAAGAAATAGCAAATTAAGAGAAACATCAAAGGAAATCTGGAAAAGAACCATTGGCAATGCTTCGATCAGCCAAAAAAAAAAGGCAGACCATTTGTTTACATGACACTGCGGCTGATTCAACCAGGCATTGTAGCCTATACGAATACAGTAGGTTAAATGGCTAAATTATGTATTGTATAAATTACAGTAACTACATTTACGACAAGACACGGGGTTACTAAAAGTCTAGATGCTAACTGGCTTGTGTGATGTTGCTACCTTAAGCCTACCGTTGGTAGCCTATGTAACTACTGTAGTATAGGCCTAATCACAAAATGGCAAGTTATGTGAAGTATTCCTAACTTAATTTACCAGGTAATAACGAAATGGCGTTAACTGAAATCATATTATTTGAGAACTTACTTTAGCCTACTTGGTCACTTTTGCCAACCTGCCAGTTTAAAAAAATAGCCGAATTTCTGGTCCTGCCGGATTTGTGGAACCCGGATAAGAGGTCCGGTACCTGTAGTATGTTTATCTTTTTGTTTTTCTGCATACAACTTATAATATCTCAACATATATATATATATATTAATATATATATATATATATATATATATATATATATATATACACACACAGGGTGTTTACAAAGTCCCTATCTATTTCAGTGAAGACGTAGCAAAAAGGGTAAAATTCAGTAACAATAAAATAGAAGGCATACATTTAATGAATACTTAAGCATATGATTCTACATTAGGGTGTACCATTTTTGGGTCATTTTCAAAAAGTCAAGGTCCAGGAGTCTAATGTTGTGCCAAATGATGTCCTAAACACGAATTTAACAAGCATTTTCTAATCCAACAAATTTTGAATCTCCCCCACCGCCCTTGAAATTTTGCCCATCCTCTTTTCCTAAAAACCCCATATATCTAAAAGACTATCAACTTTATCGAAAAATGTTATAGAATAAAAATGATTTAGAATCAAACGTTCTATTAGAAAAGTTCATTAAGATAGAAATTTACGTAATTTTGAAAATTTTCATTTTCTTTTGTCCAAGAGCACCTTATTGTATTAATATAAAATAAGGTGCTTAAGTTACATTATTTATGAGTATATTGTGAGTATAATCCAAATTTAAAAATCCTTTTTTACATTGAATTTTAATAAACAAGCATTGTTTTTACTCTTATTGTTTCTTTTCAGACTGCTTTATTTGAAAAAAAATAAAAAATGAGTCAAACAGCTACAAAACAGCATGACTTTATTCTTGGTCGCTTGCAGGCTGATATTATGAGTTCATCTAAAATTGTTTTACCATCCAATAAAGATGTTCTAAGCCATTTTATTTATTTACGGAGAATGCAGTATAAGGGTCCAAAAGTTACAAAAGATTCTACTGTTAATGAAGTTCTACAGAAGCTACTAATAATATGGCAAAAAGCATGCATTCCTACTATAGATATTAGTAAAAACCCTAAAGGCAGGAAGATGCTGTTAAATCTAGAAGAAATGCATAATAATTTAATCAAGCACAAAAAAAGAGCAAGCTTTGAAAATGAACTCTCTAATTTCATGAAAATTATGGATTCCCTTTTTGGCATCTCTTCTCAAAATGCCGTTGAATTAATCCAAAAAGACCGCATGAAAACTGAGCCTCAGAAAGCATATGATATTTCATTCTTAGAAGATCAAAGAACAAAACGAGAAACATGTTTAGGTTTGCTAGATGCAGATTATGCATCAAAAGTACAGCGCAAGTACATTAGATTAGAGAAAGAGAAGAAACGCAAAGAGAAATATAAATCAGTGAAGCAAGTGAGTGCTACAGCCAGAACATCAGATACCCTTCTTTCTAGCACGACCAGTTCTGAGACAGACAGCTATGAAGAGTTTCCGACAGAACCTACAGCAGGACCTTCAAACGCTTCCAGCCCCAAAAATATTCTTGCCTCGCCATTGGTTTCCTCCACTGCAGACAGACTTAATCTCTCTATTGGACAACGGACTGTTTTTGCTGCTGCAGTAGCCATTAGGTGTGGCAAGGATATTGAAAAACTGTCTCTCTCCAGGACCACATCTGCAAGAGCCGCTCGAAAGACAAGAAAACGAAAATATGAAACTTGCATCAAGGATTTTACTCCTCCTGATCACTGCCTAGTACATTGGGATAGCAAGCTGCTTACTAAATCATGTTCAGAACAAGAAGACCGCCTTGCAATACTTGTTACTGGATACCCAAATGTAGAAAAACTTTTATCAGTTTCTATAATAGATGATTCCACTGGATTGTCTCAAGCCACTTCTGTATTTCAAAGTATTGAAAAATGGAACTTGAAGCAAAATGTCTTTGGAGTATCATTTGATACCACTGCATCCAATTCAGGATGGATGAAAGGTTCCTGTAAGTTACTTGAAGAACTTTTGCAAAAGAAATTGATTTGGTTAGCATGCCGCCATCATGTGGCTGAAAGAGTTTTGTGTGCTGTGTATGAAACCATTTTTGGCCCAAGTAAATCTCCTGAGTTTGAGTTATTCAAGAATTTCGCGAGTCTAAATGGAAGAAAATTAATATGAAATCTACATACAATGTTCTTGATGTTAAATCAAGGTATCAAAGAGGCCTAAAGGAAGAATGTGCAGAATTTATGACCCAATGTTTAAGAAAATCTGACTGCTTTCCACGTGATGACTATAAGGAAGTTGCTGAAACAACTTTAATGCTTTTAGGAGAGGTTTCCAGAGAAAACAGTCATTGGCGGAAACCTGGTGCAATGCACCGTGCCAGGTGGATGGCAATGATTTTGTATACAAATAAAATGTATGCTTTTGCCCACCAAGCATCATATGATGAATCATTGATTAAGAAATTAAAGAGAATGTGTCTATTTAATGCATTAATTTATGGAAAATACTGGCTTTTATGTTCTAATTCACTAGATAGTCCAGCTAATGATCTGAAGTTTTATCATGATTTGGTGAATTACAAGAAGGAAGATAGGGAAGTTGCAAATGCTGCTTTGAAATCTTTTGCCAATCATTACTGGTATTTGACGGAGGAAGTGGTCCCTTTGAGTTTCTTTGGATCGCTAAGTAATGATGAAAAAGATAAGATCGCAAAATCCTTAAACAAATATCCAGTTCCAGAAAATTATGTATGTGGGCAACCTGTTTTCCCCATTTTAAAGGAAGACACAAAGCTTCATCAGCTAGTAGGTCCAATTTCATGGCATTTATTTCAATGCTATGGGTCAAAACCAGACTCATGGATAAAGAAACCAGCATCAACATGGGAAGAGGTCGATGACTACAACAAACTAAAAAACATTCTTTCATCTATTAGAGTAGTCAATGATACCGCTGAAAGAGGAATCAAGCTGGTTCAAGACTTTCATGACAAATGTCAAAATGAAGAAGAATTTCAAGGTCTTTTGCAAATTGTGGAAGAGAATAGAAGACTAATTCCTGATCCTAGTAAAGAGACTCTTAAAAGAATGAAACTCAGTAAAGAATAGTTCATTAACAGATAGATTAGGTATTTTTATTTGCAGAGATTGTTTTAATTTAGAAGAGGCTGATTTTTTTTTTGTTATTAAATATACCATAAATTGTCTTTTCTTATTTTTATGTTTAAAAAGCTCTTATATCAATGATTTCTAATTAGGAAACTTGTTTCTTTTTATTTTTTTGAGGAAAGTGTTGAATAAAGGAAAAAAAAAAACGATGGGACCTCACAACTATAGATAAAGTGTTAATTTTTAGCTTTATTTTATATATATATAGTTTTGAGGTTGTCCTCACTTTGTATAGGCTAGTTATAATAAAAACTAATTATGATTTGCATTATAACTAGCAAATACAAAGCCCATCGCCGCGAAGCTGCATTGGGTGATGCTTCAAAGGTGGCGGTAACACCTTATTTAAGAAGAAGGCACTGCAAGCAAAAAAAAAATTTTAATTTAAATTTTTAAAAAATAAATGAAAATTTTCAAAATTAAGTAAATTTCTATTTTGATGAACTTTTCTAATAGAACTTTTGATTCTAAATCATTTTTATTCTATAACAATTTTCGATAAAGTTGATAGTGTTTGAGATATATGGGGTTTTTAGGAAAAGGGGATGCGCAAAATTTCAAGGGGGGGGGGGGGGGGGGGGGGGGGGGGGGGGGGGGGGGGGGGGGGGGGGGGGTAAAATTCGTGTTTAGGACATCATTTGGCACAACATTAGACTCCTGGACCTTGACTTTTTGAAAATGACCCAAAAATGGTACACCCTATTCTACATGAGCACCATCACTTCTCTACAGAGTTCGAATCTGTCGGCAGCATTGCGGAACACATTTTGGAGCATGACAGGGGTTATTTTTGTAACTGCTGTTACGATACGAGCACGTAAATCTTGCAGATCTGTAACCCTCGTTTGATAGACATTTGATTTGATAAAGCCCCATGCAGAGAAATCCAAGGGCGTTAGGTCAGAAGATCGAGCCGCCCAGGGCCTGTTGCCTCCACGTCCGATCTACTGATTTGGAAATTGTTCATTTAGGTACTCCCGAACAATGTTTGCGCAATGACAAGGTGCCCCATCTTGTTGAAAGACGACGGTGTTTAAAAAATGCCATCTGAATGAAGCTGGGACATTTACGTGCTCATATCGTAACAGCAGTTACAAAAATAACCCATGTCATGCTCCAAAATGTGTTCCACAATCCTGCTGACAGATTCGAACTCTATAGAGATAGTGATGGTGCTAATGTAGAATCATATGCTTAAGTATTCATTAAATGTATGCCTTCTATTATATTGTTATTGAATTTTACCCTTCTTGCTACGTTTTCACTGAAATAGATAGGGACTTTATAAACACCCTGTGTGTGTATATATATATATATATATGTATATATATATATATATGTAACATCTCATACATGTGAGAGCATGTCGACGAAATAAAGCTTATTTATTTATTATTGATAAGCTAGTATAATTAGTGATTAGATTGTTTATTGTTACTATTTGTACTAATTTTGATTTTTCTTCCGTTACAGATTAGCGAAATGGCATCAAAGTTGGAAAAATATTGTAATGATCCGTTCAAGTCTCACGAGAAACTTAAAATTACAGATCTTCAAGTTGCATCAGCAGCTTTTATCTCAAAATACCCGAACTATTTGAAACCTGGCCAGAAGTTGTGTTCAGCGTGCCGAAAGAAACTCTAAACTCCCCGAACCATCATCGTCGGAAGAAAATGTGCCAAAAGTGTCTACATCGTCGTCAGATGATGCGGCGCAGGGAACCTCTGAAGCATCAGATGAGGTCTTTGTTGACGAGGAGACAGAACTCTTAGCAATGAACCAATCAATTCATATCATCGGAGAAAGTCCTATTGACAAATGGAAGTTCAAGAGAACAGAAGGATATTTTCCTGCCAAAATGGCAAAAATTCAAGAGACGGTGAAAAAACGTCTTGAAATGGTAAGCGACGCAAAGGGAGATGATGCGGGTCCATCAACAGAAACCACATCCTACAAACCTGAGGATATAATTACAGGATTGAAAGAGAAATACCTCACAGCGGAGAGACATGGGAAAATAATGATCCTGACAATCTTTGCACTATCATTGAGTGTGAGGAAATTGATGGATGAATTCAAATGTTCCCAACGGATGGCTGTACAAGCGCGGCAGCTTGCGAAGGAAAAGGGGATCATGTGTTCTCCGAATCCGAAGATGGACAAGATTTCTATCGTCCGCGACGAAATTAGCAAGCAAATGCTGGGGAAAAAAGATTGCCTAACCGTGAAAGAGAATGAAGAGAAGGAAAAAATTCAAAGCGTATCAACAGTTCAAGGAAAAGTTTCCAAATCTATCGATTGGTTTTTCGAAGTTTGCGATGCTGCGGCCAAAGGAATGTGTCCTAGCGGGATCGAGTGGTGGACACAGTGTGCGCGTCTGCACACTTCATCAAAATGTGAAACTCATGATGATTGGATCAAGGATGGGGGAAGTTACTGGCGAGGAAGAAGTACCCCTGAATAGCCCGCATTCTCTGCAACCCTAGTCTACCCTCTTGGTTTTTGGAGATTGCAATACCTGTCCTGGTGTCGATTCCCTAAAAAAGCTTCTTCTCAAATGTTATGAGGAAAAGGGGATCGACGAAATTCAATAAACCAATGGACGACGACAGATCGTTCGCAACTGGATCTGTCATCTAAACAATGGAGGATTTTCTGGACACCTTCTCCTCCCGACTGGCTCAGCTCGACCGCCATGATTTTGTGGTGAAAGAACAGGCGAAATATATGGAACAGAGGAATCATGAAACTTGGCGAGGGAGAATTCCTAGCCATCGGCGATTTCTCTGAAAATTATTCGTTCGTAGTTCAAGACGCGGATCAAGGGTTCCACTGGAACAATTCTCAGGCAACCCTTCATCCGTGGGTCTACTATTATCAGAAGGAAGGGGTCCTCAAACACGGCTCTTTAACAATTATATCGGAGTGTAACGCACACAACACCGTGGCAGTTCATCTCTTCCAGAAAGTTCTGATGGATCATCTAAAGTCCCGATTTAACATCACCAGAATTGTCTACTTTACCGATGGATATGCCAGCCAATACAAAAATTTCAAGAACTTCTTGAACTTATGTCGTCACACGAAGAATTCGGAGTGCCAGCCGAGTGCATTTCTTCGCCATTAGCCACGGCAAAGGTCCATCAGACGGAGTTGGAGGGACTGTCAAAAGAGAAGCATCGAAGGAAAGTCTCCGTCAGCCTTACGGAAAGAAAATTTTAACTCCAAAGGACCTTTCCAATTCGTTCCTTGAAGTTGACTGGGATCTCTTTCAGGTGCACAACAAAAGAGTATTATTCAAAGGAAAAGGATATTTTGGATCCGATTTATCGAAGGCAAGGATTACACCAGGAACACAAATATTGCATTCCCTAATCCCGGTGACAAAAGACTGCTTGGAGGTACGAATGTACAGCGCCTCAGCCGAAAGCCGAAGGGAGTTCGCCGCCCATCAACAAGCCACCCACAAATTAATCAAAAACATCAATGGATACGTGACAGTGGAATACGACAACCACTGGTGGCTTGTGTTATGGAAACGTATCTCGAAGTGGGGGAAGTGGAAGTAAATTTCCTTCACCCCCATGGACCAAGAGAGTTTTTTGCCTTCCCCTCCAAACCCGACGTGCTGACAGTGGATGTGTCCGATATCCTCACAACGATCCACCCTAGAACAGCCACTGGAAGGTCATACACAATCACGCAGAGATAAAACCAATGAAGCCGATAGGATGCTGAAAAACCGTGCTACCAAAAAATGAGGTAAAAACTATGGGTGCCATGTTTGGATTGTTTAGATGATGTGTGCTTCTGTGTTGTTGTATTATTTATTAATTGTCAATAAGTTGTTAATAATAGTTGTAAATAGCCAATAACTGTTAACAAGTTAATAAACAATAAGTATTAATTGTCAAAAATTATACAAAATGCTCCACCTGCATGACTTTGAAACGCCTCTAGAAAGCAAACCCATGGAGATCCCACTCTAATTTTCTGCTTGTGGATGCGTTATATCAAGGACATTTTTCGGTGCTTTCCTGTAACGGGAATACCCAACCACCCGCCACCAAACTGTTATGTATTTTGCTCTCGTCATTTTCATTTAAACTAACGAAAATATCACAACTTAACCTAACCAATCATCAAGGGCGTACAGTTGACCTAACCGGGCATTGAATTAACCTAACAGGTTAATATAACAGAAAATGCCCGGTTAGGCCCAACTGAATGCCCAGTTACGTTAATTGAATGCCCGGTTAGGTCAACTGTACGCCTTTGATAATTGGTTAGGTTAAGTGGTGATATTTCGTTAGTTCAAACGAAAATGACGAGAGCAAAAATACATCATAAACAGTTTGGTAGTCCCGATAATACGTAAGTACCGAATTTATTAATCATTTAAATGAAATTAGTTAATATGTAAGCGATAATCAGTTAGTAGGGGCCAAAATGTCTTTATGTCATGTAAAATCGCAGAAAAAACGTCGCTGCTTTCGGTACGTTGTCGCCACATGAATTCCGCAAGATACGAGTCCAGATGATGGCAGACGGTTGGGTATTCCCGTTAACAGGAAAGCACCCATTTTTTCATGCCAATTTTCATGACCTTCAATTTTGAAGGTTTTTCTGGGGTTAAGGTCAAAGGTCATAGAAATGGGACTTTTTTATTTGATGCTCTATGGTTTTCACAGCGAGAATCGAAGTTATTCTACCTCCTTCCCTGAGCATTTTGAGATCAAGATTATCGAAATCGGTACAGTAGAACCCGATATATAACCTTTAGAACCTCCAAGGTCACGCTGTTGACCTCAAACTTTGGAAGGTCATACCTCGAAACCCATTGACCTAGGAAGCTAAAATTTGGTGACGATTCATTATTCACCAAACTTAACCATTACACAAAAAATCAAAAATCGGTGGGATGAGGTGACATAAGGTGTGTACACTTGGCGTGGAATGTCCCACATAAATTTTGACCTCACAACCGCGCGAGTTCAGTTTCGCAACGAAAAACTACATTAACATTAAAAAACTTTCAGTAAATATGACTACCAAAGAAATTAATGTACGTGAATATTCTCTGTACGTTATACATTTTAATACGTTCAGAGACTTTAAGCTACAGCTTAAAAGCTAACAGGTTACTTACCTGTCTCGGTGAATAAAAATCGAACTCCGAAAGACCTCTAAAGACTCTAATACCGTTGCAGGATTTTCCGAAAACGTGAGAATTACGAGGATTAAAAACATGTACACATAAAAAGATTACAGTTAAAACAACGACAACCAACTATTTGAAGACTTTTTATCGTTTCAGGAGACGAAGTTTTTAAGCCAGGATTCACGGCTGTGTACCAGTACTGGTCGTAAACTTTATATATAGTGAGACTGAGTCCTGCTGTAGGGACGTGACAGGGAAGATGAAGCGAATTCACTCCTTTGTTACTAATTACGTTTATCACACAAAGATACGAATTTCTTTAAGAAAACAACCAGAAAACCGCTTCGTACAAAAGGTAAGAACCTCCAAATAACAAATATTACGATGGTTCTCTTCAAAACACAAACTTTTAAATATAATCATTGATTTCTGCATTCCTACAAGGAAAATTGTGAAGAACGGACACGACCCCTCACCGCAACGTCTCTTGGAAAACTGAGGGAAAACCTGGGTTCAGAACAGACCAGAGCTGAGTGAGAGCTCTTCTTAGTTTTGTGGCTGAGAAAAATTGTAAAATATATATATATATATATTTGATATGTCGAACTATATATATATATATACACACACGAGTACATATCATTGTCGAACTCCATCAAAGTATCTATTATTTGTTACCAGTGGCCTAAATCCATCATGTTTTTAAAATCTTTTTTTGTCCTCCTTGGTGTTGCACTCCAGCTCAATGGTCTTAGTCATAAGAGTATCATCGTATCTCTCCATCTGTAGGTAATTTTTTGAAGTTTGGCAATAATTTATATGTATGCAGTGACTGACCTCTCACGACACCCGTTCTGTCTTGTAAATTTACTAATTTAATTCATTTTAATGACATAGTACTCACTCAGTTATCCGGGACTGAGTGGTGATACACGATGACGAATAACCCGATCTCACAGTTAACTCAGTATACCCCGCCGATGGGTGGGTGGCGCAGCCACTACCGCCCGCCAGCACTATTCTATTACAGTATAATATAAAATTAAGTATTTTGTACTCACCACAAGACGTGAAAATGTGAAGATATGCGAAGCCACAAGCGCCCATGTATACTCTATGAAGCTCGGAAAGATACTGACTGAGGCGCTTTGTTTTGGGGCTGGCGGGAGGCACGCCGCAGATGTAAATACCACGACAAATCACGCTTAACTCAGTGACAATCACGGATAAGTGTGCAACGGTCACAACTAGTAAATCATGGTTAATTCAATTCACGGTTGAGTGAATCATGGATAACCTTGTATTATATATATATATATAAAGGGCCTCCGAGAAGTCAACGGCTAAGATGACTGAGGCTCTGGTTCGCTCCCGCCTGCTAGCTTCTGGGTCGGGTTGAAGTTTGTCGCTTACCCTGTTAATGCTCGGGCTGAAGGTAAACATTGAGACATATGTCCACATCTTTGGGAAATGAGCTTCTGTTTTTATATGTATATATAATTTAAAAAGTGCAAACTGAAAAAGAAAACAAAAATCAGATGAACGCAGAAATTAGTTTTCAGTACTTGGAGAGAGAGAGAGAGAGAGAGAAATATAACTGTCGTGGGCCTCCCTTGAAGCGGTGATGCGCACGAAATCCAATATAAAAACTTCCATTATCCCCTTATCCAACCACCGATATATTATTCCTGCGAAACCCCGAAAAACTTTGAATCCTTCGTATGTATCTGATTACGGGTTTTATGCACTAAATTAGAATCTTCACTATTTTAATTCTATATTTGCCAGGAATTGAAATTAAATAGAATACCTTTTATGGTCTTTCGACTGGAACAGTCTTCTTTTTTCTTTTTGGATCCAAAATAGATGTCAGTTAGCCATTTAATGAAAACTAATTTCATACTGAAAACCATACCAAAAGTGTTGACGTCGGATATATATAAACGGGAACAAAAGACTCGGTTGTTTGCAACATATATATATATATATATATATATATATATATATATATATATATATACTCAAACCCCATTAATTCGACACTTTCGGGCTCTACCCTTGTCGAATAATCCGGAAGGTACGAATTAACCGGACAGTACGAAATTAGCTGGATATTTCAAACTTTTACGAAGTATCGAAGTATTTGCATAAAAAATTTGTTGGGTATTTTAACATTTCATACGAATGTGTGGTGTATTTATTAAATCTACTGTCCAGTAACTAAACTAATTGGCAATCTCAGTAGGCCCACACACACAAAGACTGCATGTGACAACATGGGCCGCGTGGGTACAGTTCGTACAACTATCGGATTATTCGTACATTGGTACCCAAAAGTTCGAAATTCTCGGATATTTCAAAGGGTCGAAAAATTGTACGAATTAACCCGAAGTACAAAATAACGGAGTACGAATTATCGGGGTTCGAGTGTGTGTGTGTGTGTGTGTGTGTGTGTGTGTGTGTGTAATGTTCCAAACAAACGAGTCTTTTATTCACTGTTTATTTTGTAAAAAAAAAAAAAAAAAAAAAAAATTCTCTCTCTCTCTCTCCTATAACACGAAAAATAGAAAATCCGTTTACAAGAAAAATAAATATATATAATTTTATTAAATTACTTCTTAATATACTATATAGAAACAACATATATTCTCTCTGTATATTTTAAATATATAAAATCTATTTTCTTTCAATTAAACTTGAATGTAGAAGCTACAGTATAGAGTTAATAGTAACTATTTTCACATTTTCTATATTTCAAATTGAAAATATAGGTAAGTAAAAATAGTAAAATAGTAAAAATGGTTAAATAGTAAAATAGTAAAAATAGTTGCTAAATGTTATAAAACAAAAAAATATCCGACTTGCGTGTAAAAAAAAAATAAAATTATAGTAATTAATGTTATACTGTATTGGCACTCTAGAGCAAACGTCACCAATCAATTTTTCCTGCGGTCCGCAAACGTATTTTAGCTACAACAAGATCCGCTCGTCTGCTTCCTACACTAATACTATTTTTTCAACGAGTGTTTTGATAATGTGGCCGACATCATTTTACCGAAATCAAATTAAAATCTCTACTTTTAATCCCCCCAAAGGAAACTTAATTTTGGTACTTTCCTGTTATCCCGGACCTCAGACTTTTTTTAACACTTGCCAAATTGACAATTTGTTAAATTTAGTTGTGATATTTTTGTTAAAACTAACGAAAATATTGCAACTTAACCTAACCAATCATCTTATATATTATATATATATAATTTGGTTCTACATAATTTAGGACTGTCACATTATTAGTTAGAATTTAGGGTCGTAAAAGCGAGGATATCCTGGGAGTCCGGGATAACAGGAAAGTACCCTAATGGTAAATTTTACAAAAAGAATAGACAAAATCTGATTTCGATTCTTCCGAAATGTGAAGGTTTGATTATGTTTTAAATTAAATTTTATAAGTTAATCATTATATGCGTTTATTCACTGCTATCCAGATCAGGACGTGGTCCGTCTATTAGAGGCTAATCTGATATTTTCCATTCTTCTTTATTTTTAATAGTTAAGAGCAATTAGAGACAAAGAAGTACGCCATATTCAAAATCTGAACCATACCATGACAGGCTTTATTAAAATACTTTTTGATGCGTAATTAATATGTTATAAAATAAATATAATAAGTTACTCTTAATTACCATGAACTCGAGTTAATATGGTCCTTGGATGTGGTCAAAGAAAGTTTTCGACATTATTTGATCCCTTTGAAGCAGTGGCGGACCTGGCTCCATTATGGGGGCCTTGCCATTTCAGAGGGAAGGGGCCTTAGCCACGCGGGTGAACCTTATTGGGACACCTAAACTCAAAAATCAACAAATGAGGGGTGAAATAACAACATATAAACTGATTTTTTTTTTCCTCAGAACTTTATTAGCATCAGAACATCAGAAGCTTTTTAATTTCGGAAGACTTCCCCCCAAGTTTCTCGTAAACTTCATCATAGTTAACGGCCTTAAACAAATCAATTTCCACAGAGCAAATCTTAATTCATGGCTGATAAGCTGAAGATGTACGATTCGGTTGAATAAATTGCTAAGTAATAAGGCGCAAGAAAATCTTCGTGTTTTTATTTAAAAAAAAAAGGGGTGTTGAAAGGGAGGGGCTCTTGTACAGGCCAGTCCACCGCTGCTTTGAGGTTAGTATTTTAATAGGCATTTTATTAAACCATTTTTTAATATAATTTTAGAAGTCTTGATAATCTATATTAAAAATTGATCAGAATAAATTAGTCTAAAAATTCAATAATAAAAATATGATTAAAAGATGCGTCAAAAGAAGGTTTTTACATTGTTTGGTCATTTTAAGTTTTAAATTACTTTTGAGCAACATTAAAAACCACGGTTTTTGAGGGGTCGAATTTTGTTTGGAGGGAAGAAGGGCAAAAATCAGCGGGTCCGGACAAAAGCCCCCTAGGACAAAAGCCCCCTTGGACAAATTGCTGGGTAGGATAAGTCAGGTGTCACATCTAATCTGAAAAGATCAGAAGATATTTAGGTGAAATAACCAATATTAACCTGTTAGGTCAACTGAATGACCAGTTAGGTCAACTGAATGCCCAGTTAGGTCAACTGAATGCCCAGTTAGGTCAACTATACGCCCTTGATGATTGGTTAGGTTAAGTTGTGATATTTTGGTTAATTTAAACGAAAATGACGAGAGCCAAAATACATAAACTATAAACATAAACTGTAAATAATAAAGAATAAAAATAATGATTAAAAAAATTCTTATTATTATTTTTCCTACGGGGCTTTTGTCCTACACTCAAAAATCAGAAATCCCCCAAATTACGTCAAATCACTAATACCTAATCTTACAAAGGTTCCGCGCGATGATTCCTCATTTCGCGAAGGTCAAGCTTGTCGCCCTTCCTCTCGAGTTGGCTTGGTGAAGTAGTGAGTTGGTTTCTGCTCTCCACCTCACATAGCCAGGTGTGTGTGTGTGTGTGTGTGTATTTTTTTTTTAAATATATATTATAAAATAAAATTACACGAGGTGAATTAAAAGGTTGAGGTTTCACTCGGACTGTAATGAAAGGGAAGTTTCACTGGAAATACTAAGTTATGAACGAGGTACGATAAGGTCCGAAGTTGTCATGATGACAAAATTGTAAGTATGATCATTTGTAGCAATCATACTAAAAAACAATCTCATAAGTTGATAAACCATCCGAGTTATTACTGGAATTTCGATCTTCTTACGTCAGTTAAAGAGCCAATTACGGGATTTAGTCTAATTTAAGTTAAATTTTAAGTTTGACGAACGTGTTATACAACAAAATTACCTACCTTCTAGAGTCCAGACCGTGATAAACTCGGAAGGGATTACCTGAATTAATAAGAAAAAGGGAAATTTAAATCCTAAGGTCCAAGAATTCCAATTCATGTAATAACTATTTGAAATGGAGGATAATCTGTCAAAATTGACAGAAATGAAATTTGCAAACTCGCCATGATCGTACAGTTAATAAACAAATCTTACTGACAAAAGTAAAAATCGAATCAAATTTTATAGCTGGACGTAGGAGTCTTCAACGTCAGGAGAAACGATCGCAGAAACGTATCACAAAGCGAATAAGTTTACTCGTACATACGATTAAAATTCATTTAAAGACACGTACGAGTAAAATTCATTTATTGAAATGCATTAAAATTTACTTATTTCCAATTTAGATACTTAGTTGTTGTTAACCTTTAAGAATATATAGAGAGAAGAAAGGTGAACGAGCACAGATGAGTTATAGATGACGTGATAGAAGCGGGACCACCAGCTTCACCTTCGTGTAAGAGAAACCAACGCACGGAACTGCAACGAGGTTTATATTATATGTTACGGTTTTTTTTTTTGCGAAATCGGTCTTTTGCAAATTCTCCGGTCAGTTGCAAAGAAACGAAAACAATAGTAATTTTACAAAATACCTTAAATGTTTGATAATTTTGCAAAAACACACAAAAATCGGTCAATTTGAAAAAAACACAAAAATCGGCCACTTTGCAAAATCACCAATAATCTTGTCGGTGTATTTGCAAAATCTCTTGTTCTAATACTGTAGAACCTTCTAGCTCGTAACCTAACCTAACCTAACCACAATGACACTGTTGGCTGCATATACAGTAGCTAGATATTTTTCAAATCGAGCACATACACAAATAACACAAAGATAACATACAGAAACTCACCAGCAACATCGCACAAAATTGTCACCAGCAGTCTAACAAAATCAAATTAATAAATAAACGAGACATTTGTATCAATACTTCTAAAACGGTAAAAAATAAAATCTGGAAAGATTAGTTAACTGAAAAATAAACGTACAGGGTGTCCCACAATGTCTTGTCACCCCAGTAAAATACTAACTGATTTTCGTTTTTCTTTCAGACCCATTTAAAATGGGTGATAGCAGCAACTATACGATTGAGCAAACGCATATTGGCTAGTACCTAGGTCCATGAGCGACCACATAATGGAAACCATTGAAAATATTCGTGCAGACTTCTAGGACTAATTCACTTGTGCAGCTCCGTTTTGGAGGACCCAAAACGGAGCTCATAGAACCATGTACTAGTCAATATGCGTTGTTCAATCGTATAGTTGCTGCTATCACACGTTTCAAATGGGTGTGAAAGAAAAACGAAAATCGGTTATTTTACTGGGGTGACAAGACATTGAGGGACACCCTGTACTTTATTTTCAGTTCGCTAAATAAAAATTCATACATATAAATTAAACAAAATATTTTATTTTGTTTAATTTTTTGTATTTTCATGCAGTTCAATTTCTGTATTTAATTCTTGCCACGGCTCGGGTCAAGGCCATTACTGTCTTACAACAATATAGTGTTGTTAAACTCTGTTGTATATTTAAGTATTATGACTGGAAAACAATGAGTAGAGTTTTACGAAAGTTTAATAATGGTCGAGTTTCCATTTTACGTCCTTCTTCCGCCAGAGGGCGCTGACATGGCTGGTAACGCCACCAGCCACGAAAAATAAGTCCGCGTTAATCCTTTCAATACCAGTAAGGCTGTAATGTCCAATCGCAAATAATAATATAAATGGTAGTAAAATACAACTTTTCTACAAATGTTTCTACTTGTTTTTATACGTTTAGTTTAGATTAGGTGTCGGAAAAGGAAATTAATTACTAGTTACTGAAATATATCGTTTTCAATAACAATAAATCTTATACTTTTGGATTTAAAGAAAAAAATATTTGTGGACAAAAAGGTTAAAAGAAAAAGCGAGTTGAGCCAAATAAATTACGCGTAAAGACCTCGTCAATGCATCCCACACCCTAGTTCTCAGACTGGTTCGTAACAGTCCTTTGTTGGGTTGCAAATTTTATGGCTGATCTTATACTGTATACGAGTACAAACACTACCAGAATTGTACATAGCGCGAACAAAGGAAAATTACTTTTTGCAAATAAAATGTTGAAAAGTCAACACATTTACTGTTCACACCAGCGTTTCTCCAACTTTTTCCTATAACGCCATGCTTCCCGTAACCAGAAGTTCAGCGTACGGGTTAGCCAATATTGTAACACAATTTGCCGTAGATAAACGAAGTTAAGCGACATTGGGTTTGGGTGGTAGTTTGATGGGAGACTGTCCTCCGCGTCCATATGATGTCGTTACCCGTGGTTTGGATCCCACGTAAAGCTGTAGGTACCTTCCATCATACAACCTTAGATGTTGCGAATGACCCCATCAAACAACAACCGAAAGTTCACACGACCATCCTACAAAAAAAAAAAAAAAAAAAAAAAAACACTCGTATATGACGCGTTCGGTGGAGAAGGGGCGAACGCAACATTTTCGAATTATGCCACAAAATGCAGTTAAAGTTTGTAAACTTTAAACCTTTGTATTTTTCCTGTTTATTGAAATGTTGTATGAATTTGAACACATATTTGAGTAAAATATTGTTGTGTAATATTATGTCGATATAATAAAACGCCAAGAAATTTTACAATATTATTTATTGATAGCTTCTGATGTTAACTGGTGTAATCCATTATTTGGTCTTCTTCGTCGAATGTTGTATTACCTGCTTCAACTGTTTCGGCTTCTTCCAGTTCCTTTAACAATCTTGTATAATAGTTTACTGCAGTTGCAGGCATTAGGTCTGATAATTCTTTGAGATTTTTTATTTTTTCCTTAGTTATTGGCAGCAATTGGGAATACTTTGGTTGCAGTGTCTGCTGGGCTAGATTGAATAAACTGACACTGTAGGATTTTTTCCTTTCGGCAGTCTGACGGGATGGCTATTATCTGGGGTTGTGCGGTATGCAGTAGATATTACGTAGCCTTCTTTGTGTTGAAAGTCAAATATTAACTTTCTTGCATCTGTAAATTTAGTAGTTGTTGATTTCCTAATGACAATGCACGTTTTTAGGACGTCAAAATCGAGAAAATCAGCCTGTTTCATTGAAAGTCAAATATTAACTTTCTTGCATCTGTAAATTTAGTAGTTGTTGATTTCCTAATGACAATGCACGTTTTTAGGACGTCAAAATCGAGAAAATCAGCCTGTTTCATTTCTACAACTAGGAAGCGCTGCGAAACGGCTGTAGTTATGGCCGTAACATAATCTTTTGGTGTAAATAATATTGCTGTAATTATTTTTTATATTTTGTTCAATTTGGCCAAATTGAGCATCACAGGGCATTGTCGAGTGACCAGAAAGTAGATAGATGTGTTCAATGTGAAGCAATGATGCGGAGTGAATTTCTCTGAGATACATTAAAACCTAAATTTTACCGTGAAAGAGTGCAGACTAACATCTAATTTTTTGCATAGGTAAAGCAAAGGTTTTAAAGGATAATTATACGACAAAAAACTCATTTTTCGAATTTTGTGGCGTTCGCCCCTTCTCCACCGAACGCGTCATATGATAGAAGTCTATATTTATGAGCTTAACTTGGTTATATTTTTTAGAGTATGCGATTAAAAAAGGTAACATTGAAGAAGCTCATTTCGCTAACTACCCGGTGTTGAGTGGTAGACGTGACCAATTGTTTTATGCAGTGGTTGGCACCTTTTTCTGGTTCAAGACACCCCAATGCCATCTGTTCCTCTTTCGTGCCACCAAGGGAGATTTTCGTCTTTTGTTGTTGAACATCTGTTTTCCTCTCTCCCTCCCTTCAACACCACGTAACTTCAAAATGAGCCTATTATACAGTTGGCGTATGAAAGGAATAAATCGTGAATGATCTGGTTTCATTTGAAATTTGCAAAACGTCAGTAACTTTTCAATTTTTAATTGCTCATTTTTGTCTTTTATCGAGAAATTTTATGGCACCTCGCTCGGGAAACACGGGTTTAATGCCAAAAATTAGTGGTACCTAAATATATTAATTAAAAATTAAATCTCAATGAACTCTAAAATGAAGAAGATAAATTTGGAGTTCGTTGCCTGGAGAAATAAAAATAATAGTAATGTACTGGTCTAATCTGAAAAAAATTAAGGGTTGTCGTGGTATGATAAATTTTCGGTTTTTTTGTTGGTGGTACAGAAGATCCCGGTTGAGAACATCAGTGTCCGTTTGTACAGTCGTCACAGATAAACTGTACTGTACTGTACTATACTATATATGTACACACACACACACACACACACACACACACACACACACACACCCTTGGTTTTGCTTCCGCCTCAGTTGTTCATTCTGACGAAGATTAAGCTTGACGCTCCACCTTGGACCTACAGCTTAACGTGAAATCCGAACCACGTCCCAACGCAGGTGTTCAGATATTACAAAGTCCTTTCCCAGACTCGATCTCTCGACCGCACGACCAGCAGCCTAACGTCTTAACCACTAGGCCACCTAGGGTACCCATTTATCTACTAACCTATTTTATGGAAGGATGAATAGCTGGGTAAGCTGCGCACCGCCTGCTTTCACTGGGAATCGAACCGGGGCCAGTGGATTCGTAGTCAGCGATGTTAACCACGTAAGCCATAATATTAATTTTATTAAGGTTTATATACCACAGAGCCAAAACTTAAGGAATTAACTTTATCTCAAATTTCATTATCATTTAAAATGAGAAAGAGGAAATCATCTCCCGCATTTAACTCAAAGATGTACGGTTATTAAATTCAACATTAAGACTCATTTTCATGCATTAAACATACGGTATTAAAGCTTTAATATCCAGGAGTATAATCTGAAACTGGATAAAGTCCTCTAATGTAAGCCAGAACAAAACTAGTAAAGTGCCGCTGAGTAACAAAGCATTAATATTGTAATATGTAAGGTAGAACTCCGACCTTCATCAGCTTATCTATGCGATTAAAGTGATTAACTTTATCAAACATCTTATAGTTACGCGAAAAAAAAAAAAAAAAAGATTTACAGGAAGACCCATCATCCAGTATGGATGTTGCATGAACACTTTCATTAACTATCAACTTAATCGAAAGAATTGATGCTCTTCTTTATAGAAACCAAAGTAATTTGAACTAGAATAGATTTTGTTTTCCTCAAGAATGTAAAAAAAACATTAAAATGTTATTTGAATTTTGGGTATTTTTTCTTATCTGTAATTGTATACCTTCACTCCGTGATCATTCATTACTCGTATTCAGGAATTACAGTAAAATTTATACGAATTAAATTCACATTTTAAACAGTCGTGGACGAATTATTGCAATTACTCAACATTTTGTCAAAATTATTATACAAGTTCACAAAATTCAGAGTTCATTATCTCTCTCAACCTAGAGAGGATTTTTTTCTCTACACTATAGGCCTATACGATGAAATTATCATCCTTTCAACCATCAGTTTCATTAGCTTACGGGAATACGTCGTGGCCATTGTCATAATACCAATTCCCGTCAATTAGCGAAGTTAGGACACACTGGGTCGAGAGAGCATTTGGACGGTAGACCGTCCTTCGCGTCCAGATTATGTAGCAACCCTCAGGTGGTTCGGATCCCACTTAAAACTGTAGAGCCACTCCATCATATGACCTTAGATGTTGCGAAGGGGTTCAAGCAACCCAATCATTACATTGGATGGGTGGCCGTCTTCTGGGTCCAAATGATGTAGCAACCTTTGCTGTAACGAAAGGAGTAAAAACCATCCAAAAACCCCCAAAACAGAAACACACACTCATCAGAGTAGGGAACAGTACCACCTTCATAATCTTGGTAATACCTTTCCAACATCTATAAACAACGTGAACGTGTTAGTTCTTTGACCCATTTAACGTCCTTCGTCCAACTGAGGTTAGTAAGGGTGGTAACTAGGGTTTCTTTTCCAGGATCCCAGCTGTTTTTATTGGATTTGAAAATCCCGGGAATTGGACAAATATCCCGGGAAATCCCGAATTTTAAAATGACTTAATTTAATTTAAATGACTTAATATAATACAAGGAACCGAGTCTCAGTACATTATCTAGCGATCGCAGGCAACTCATCTTGCATGCAACTTTTTACTGACCCACAGACAGCGTTGCCAGACGTACGATAATTATCGCATAAATACAATAATTTTGACTTTCGTACGATGTTTTGAATTGAATTATTTGTTTTGAATTGTGATATTGAATTTCAATTTTACTACTTTTTTTTTACAAAGCTGGACTATTTTTTGTCAAATAGTTCGGGCAACTTTCTTGCAGTGTTTCCAGAAATTTTTAGCCAAATTATGTTAAACCTGCTGCTAAATTATGCTAAATCGCCTAAAATTATGCTAAACCTGTTTCCATTTTATGCTAAAAATATGCTAAGTAATTATTTTCATTTTATGGGCTATTTTTAGGGAAGAAAATACATAAAAATGCTCATTTTCTTCAATTTAGTCAGTTAAGCTACTTTTATAATAAACTCTGAATCAAAAAAGAAGAAAAAAATGGGTTTAAAAAATTGTGGAGAAATATATAATTTTCAGTATTCTTTCTACATCAAAAATAAAAAGGCATTCTAATGTCACTCACTAAATCATCATAATGCATGAAACCATTCTTATTTCCTGAGTACGCATGATAAATATTATGTTTAATAAATAATAAATAGCTACCACTGATTGGTAAACTCAATTCAAGTATTACAATGCAAAAGTGGTCATCTAGGCATAAGTAATTGGTTATCCCAATTCTAAAAGGGTATTTTATCACTGAACAATAAACAAAAATTACCGTTCTCTTAAATATACAACCATTTCCTGGATTTCCCGGGATCCCGGGAATTGGCTTAATTTTTTCGGGATGAAGAAATCTGCATATAAGGAGAAACCCTAGTGGTAACGCCATGAACCGGAAAAAGCAAGTTCTTTTTATAAGGAGAACTGGATAGAGACAAATACAATACGTGCAGCGAGCTCGTCACTGAACCCCATCCCCATTTCTTAGACTGGCTTGGGACAATGGCGTGTTCCTTTCCGAATCTGTTCTTCATTTGTTTATATTTCTTCCCTAAAATTAGTGTTGAATCTCGAGCGAGATTCTCCAGCTGTATGTCATATCATGCACTTCTTGACCAATTTATAATTTATAATAATGTATTTAATAAGAAATATAGGTTAGTATTCCCCTGAACTCAAACCAACACTTTAACATGACACTAGGGTGTGTCGAATTTTTCAACTTTCAAATTCCAAATATGAGGGGTGCTAAAAAGTTGCAGCATGACTTAGGAATTCTAAAGATATTTTTGTTAATTTAATATAATTTAGTTTTGCTTGGTAAGAAGCTACATAAAAATAGTGACTTTTTTTACTTTTTTGTGGAATTATATAATAATTATTATATTAATAATTATATATGCTGTATATATAATGCACTGCTGTTTTTGCTTATTTCACAGGTTGAAACATATTCATCAGTGTGCTGAAGATTACTTGTCCGTCAGTGCTACCATCCTAACCAGTGGGAATTGACCTACAATGGCTTCTAAAAGGAGGACAAGACTGGGGACATTCACACATATGAGCAACCTAATTGGAACTGGTAGAGAGTTGTTGCCCTCTGAACTCCCAACTCTGCGAGACGTTCTGAAATATGGGCTACTGCTAAGAGAACAAAGTGGTGAGGATGTGAGAAACTACCCAGCAGCCAGTCTTGCAAAGGACATTTACCCTAAAGTGCTTGAAAAGTGGGAACGAGCAAACAGTTCTTTTGTAGCCCCCGTTGTAAATTCACGAGTCACAATCTTAAACAAGATCCAAGAGAGCTGGGAGCAGGCCAAAAACATATCTCTTGGGAGAGGAAAGCTACATGTCAAAGAGGCTTTCATTGCAAAACTTGACAAGCTTTTTGACATCCTCAGTTGCAAGTGTAAAATTGTTCTCTGCTCTGAATTTGGCTGCCTTGCAGATGCTGGTTGCAAAAACGAAACTCACATTAACTGTACATGCCCTAAGAGATGAAGATCCCTGTGAAGGAACTTGCTTTCATTAAAGGTCAGAGAGACAAGTCTGGTTCTATTGGACCACATCAGATTGGCTTGCCAGATCAACCTGAGCACAACAGACAAGTCAAAAAGCAGAAGCGGCAAGAAGACGAAAGAAGAAGGCTTGCTGAATATAAGCAGACAAGTAAGCAGGATGTTTCAATGCCATCAAATGAAATAATTTTCTCTGATGATGAAAATGAAGAACAAATAGCTGATGCTCAAGATGGAAAGGATGGAAGTTATGAAGTGACATTAGAAATACCAAGCACGTCTTAACTTCCAATAAAAAGCCAGAGTACAACACATTAGAAATACCTAATGTTGCTATGCATAGCATCAGATATGGTGTTGGCCTGCGTGCCACAGCTGCCATCACCACTGCTGCCTTTATGGATGCTGGCTTGATCACTGAAGAAGACAAGAGACTTGTAGTTGATCACAATAAAGTCAAGAGGGCCCAAGAAAAAGTTATGAGATCCCTGGATCAGGAATTTGATGATCTTTGTAAGAAGGGTGAAATTGACTGCATCTTCTTTGACGGCCGTCAAGATACAACTAAAGTTATGCTGAAAGCAGACAATTCAGATCGTCAGTTCCCCAGCATCATCAAAGAAGAGCATTATTTTGTGTGCAGTGAGCCAGGTGGAAGATATCTCTACCACTTCACTCCTGAGAAAGGCTCAACGAGAAAAAAACCTGCTGAAGTTATTGCTGATAATCTTGTAGATTTCATGAAGAAGAAGGGCATTGATAAAAGCCTGCAGGCCATTAGAGGTGATTCTACAAATGTTAACACTGGCTGGGAGGGTGGTTCCATGCATTGGGTAGAGGTCAAGCTTTGCCGTAAGCTGATCTGGTTGGTTTGTGCCCTCCACACTAACGAGTACCCCTGCGACACTTGATCACAGCACTGGATGGGAAGACCTTGTCTAACAACAAGTGGACAGGTAACATTGGCAAGATGCTAGACACTGCAACCGAACTTGAAATTGATCCTTCATTCACCAAACTCTCAATTGGAGAGCCTCTTACTTCACTGAGTGACAATGTCGTAAAGGATCTCTCTACTGATCAAGCGTACGGGTATAGGATCACACAGGCCATAAGGACAGGAGAACTTCCCACAGATCTGGCCCTTCTTGAAATTGGTCCAGTGAGCCATTCAAGGTGGTTGACAACAGCAAACAGGCTTTGTCGCATATGGGTTTCAAAACATGGCCTTAAAGGCAAAACCCTCAACAACTTAAGACTGATAGCGGAATACAATGTTGGTGTGTACTACCCCTGTTGGTTCAACATCAAAGTAAAACACTCTTGGGTGGAAGGCCCACGCCACATCTTATTTCAGCTGCGGCTAGTTAGGCTGCAAAAGAAGGCTGTAGTGGATGCTGTTTTGACAACCATCAAGAGCTCAGCATGGTATGCATTCAGCGAAATGATAATCCAGACACTCTTGTGCTCAGATGACAGTGAGGAGAGGAGAGCTGGTGTCCAAAAGATTGTTGACATGAGGGGTGGAGATGATGACACACTTGGAGATCTTTCTGTACGTCTCAGGAAGACACCTTCCATCAACCCCAGTGCTTCTTCCGTGTTGGAGCTGAGAGACTGGTCTGACGGGGTATTTGAACCTCCTTTGACATGTAAACTGACTACAGCGGAAGTAAAGAAGTTCTTTGACAAGCCTATGCAAGTTCCACAGTGGCCCTGTCATGCTCAGTCAATAGAGAGGTGTGTGAAACAAGTCACAGAGGCAGCAAGCAGGGTGTATACACATGAGAAACGTGAGGGCTATATCAGAGGCCAAGAAGCAAGTCGGCGGCTGATGTCCAAGAACGAATCAAAGCAAGACTTGATGAAACTTGTTTAAATATTTTTTTTACTGATGTCATTACTTTCTAATGTTGTTTTATGATTACAAGGATATGTTTTATGATTACTAGGATATGTTTTATGCAGAGAAACTAAAATTTTTATAGCATTACCTGACATTTTGAGAAGCTAAAATTAATAAATGTTGTTTTCCGAGAGCAATTTATGTGCTTTTTAATCAAACGTAGATTTACCAAGCTAAGTGTTGAGCAATCATAAAAATAATAGCAGATTTGAATTCTTCACATCCAAAAACATATTTTTAAAACCCCTCAGTGAAGGAATTGGCAAAAATTAATTTTCACCTCCCAAATTGACACACCCTAACATGACACCATATTCTGAATCGTTACGAAAGATAACGTAGAAAACTACGTTTTATATAGCGTGCAAATGATTATAAAACAATAAATAATTATAAAGCTTAGGCCAACGTACATTACAAACGAAAAGAGTCCCCGCCTGAGAGCCATCACGTCCATTACCTATTTTTTCCTCAGTACAATGATCAAAATACAGTTCTTCATCACTTTCTTCGTGCTATTGCGAATTTATATCCACCCCAGGTTTCATTTTCAAGTTAGTAATTTTTGTTCATATATATGTATTGCCTTGGTGTGGTTAGGTTAGGTTAGGTTTAGTTAGTTTAGGCTAGAGGGTTAGGTTAGGTTACGTTATGTCTTCACCAGTAAATATTTTTCCAGTTAATTTTGATGTATTTTGAAAAAATTTGATTTCCGTTTCGTTTCTAAATTTGCGATTCTTCAAATACGAAAACTGAAAATATTTTGAAAATTACTTATTTTCACAAAAAACTGATCTCAGATTCTTTCAGAGAACATCAAAATTGATCACAAAAATATGTTCTGGTCATTAATTGCCGGTTTGAGTTCAGCGGAATATTTACCCGTGTGTGTGCATACGTGTTCTTGGCTACCTTGCAAAACTACTACAACTTTGAGGATACACACACACACACACACACCTTACCCTGGCACGAACGTGCGTGTAATGACATTACTGGTGTCGCCATAATTTCAGACTATTTATTAAATTGCAAATCATTAAATGTCATGAAAAAAGGGATAAAATAAAAGCCTAGGTGAGGTTAGATTAGGTTAACTGGGTTATTTATTAGGTTAAATGTCGCCGTTCACAATTGAAAATGTGGTTTTATAATTAACCGAACGTGTGTGTGTGTGTGTGTTCTTTACTCATAAAGACTAGAACCCACGACCTTGAAATAATTTAACGTTGCGTGGACGCCAATAGAGAGAACCACTGAGTGTTATAGAGAAAAAGGAAGTCTAAAATGAAACCTAATAAATAAGAGCTTGATGCAGACTACAAGCCATTTAATTTTGCGGAAACTTGGACACGTTCACGCCACATGAGGGGAAGCTATTACTTCTCTCCCCTCAATCTACTCTACTTAAAAAAATGGATTTAACATTCACAACATTCACAATCAACATTATCGTGACCACGTTCCAACACCGCTTCCCGTTAGATCAACGAGGTTAATCGACGTTGGGTCTGTTCAATAGGTTGGATGAGTTAACATCCTTCGCGTTCGGATAATGTATTGACCCGTAGATGGTTCGGATCACGCGTCAAACTGTCGGTCCCCTCCGTTACGAAGGAGATTAAACGACCTCAAACCCCTACATAAAGATATCAATACCCCTCGCAATATAGAATACATTTATCATCAAACCTTTAACACAGTCCCCTTTAATAAATAATTCCCCAAATTCGATTTTCGGTTTTCAATGAAACCCTCCAAACCGGGCTGGGACCCCCCGTTAAAGTCCTTCGCATAATGCGATCCTAATAAACAAAAGCTCTCATTTGAATTTCTCATGAGGACTCTTTATAAGTACAACAAATAAAAATATTAATCTCACAACCTATTTTGCAACTTTGAAGCCCGGAGGAAATGGCGCTTAAAATCAAATGGCGCTTTTGAGAAAACATGCTCAAATGTGATCTAAATTTAATATATACTGAGAGAGAGAGAGAGAGAGAGGAGAGAGAGAGAGAGAGAATATATATATATATATATTATATATTATATATAAAATGTGCATTTTAATGTTTATGTAACAAACCAGAACGATTTTTGTAACTCAATCTAACTTTTTGTTCTATATCCACTTTAATCTAATTTAGCTTTAACCAATGAAATACCATGCAGTATATACAGGGTGTTTCAGGAGGAAAGGTCAATACTTCGGGAGGTGATAGTATCGGTCATTGTGAGAAAAAAAAATTCATATGAACATGTGTCTAATTCTAAATGGTTACAGAGATAGAGCTGTTTGAATGTGATGTGCGCGCAGCTCTTCCTCCCCCCGCGGTGGTCCCATTCAATGGCCACCAAGGTCTCCAGACCTCTCTCCGTTAGATTATTGTTTGTGGGGGTGGATCAAAAGTCAAGTTTGCAAAAGAAAGGTGGATACACGAGACGAATTGCTCGCGCGCATTTTGGATGCTGCTGCCCGCATAAAGCAACGTCAAGATCAATTCAGACAAACAACACGCGATCTTCGCACACGAGTTGCAAAGTGCATTGAGGTTGACGGGGGGATTTTCGAAAACGTATTATAAACTGTAACAAATTTGTCATTTCTGTATTTGATACCATTCAAAATGCCAATATTTAAACATTAAATGTTAGAAACAGTAATTGGTTTCTCTTTCTTGATTACCATTAACAATGCTTTTGTATTTGTAGATTCAAACAGCTCTATCTCCGTAACCATTCAGAATTAGACACATGTTCATATGAACTCTTTTTCTCACAATGACCGATACTATCACCTCCCGAAGTATTGACCTTTCCTCCTGAAACACCCTGTATAGCTATGTTCGAAGGAGATCGTAAGAGAGCAACTCGCTCCTCCATTACGATAGGCCTAGAGGTAAGGCCACCAGCTTGACTTTCGTGTGGAGAAACCGACGCAGAGAACTGCTACCAAGTGTGTATATATATATATATATATATATATATATATATATATATATATATATATTATATATATATATATAGTAGGGGTCAAAACTATGAGTCCACTTGATTTTTACTGGTTTTCATAGTTACAGTGTAGTTAAACCATATTATTCGTCACTGTAGAATACACGTATGACTTGGTTTTACACCTTTGTAACTCCAATTTACCACAATATCATGTTACAGTTACATTTTTTATGTAAAATTAAAGAAATCAAAGATGACAATTTGGACCACATTTCATCGCTGCCTGGCTTTGAAGCAATATACTTATTAAAATATGGTGAATAAAGTTTCGAAATACATGAATGGATGTTGCTGCTGGTAGTTTGTTGTGTAAATTAATAAGTGTCTTTCTATTTTATCATATAAGATTATTATATTATTATTAATAACAATATTAATAATCCAATTCCTTTTGCAAGTTCATACAATTTTTTTTGCTCCAGGAAAACACTGAGTAATTTTTCAACATGCCAAATGATCTCAGCAAAGCAGTAAGGGGCCAAATTGTTGCTCTAAACCATGAAGGCGTATCTTAGCGCCAAATTACTGTCAAAATAAGTGTTTTAAAAGGTGCAGTTCAGAGAACATTGCAAAGATTTAAAGATACTGGGACTTGTTCATCAAGACCAAGGTCAAGTAGACCCAAGACAACGACTCCATCAGAGGGTCACTTCATCAAACTTTCGTCTCTGCGTGATAGAACAGCAACTGCGACTCAGTTGCAGGCAACAATCAACAAACAACGAGTGAAACCTGTAAGCAAATTTACAGTTAAAAGAAGACTCGTGGCTGAAGGGTTACATGGGAGGGTAGCAATCTCCAAACCACTTCTAAAGCCTCAGAATATGGCTAAGCGCTTAGCATGGGCAAAAAAATACAAAAACGGAAAATGGAAAAACGTTTTATTTACAGATGAGTCAAAGTTCGAGCTTTTTGGTAATCATCGAAGGTCCTATGTTAGACGTAGAAGGGGTAAGAGACTGCTTAAGCAGCGCATAAAACCTTCAGTTAAGCACGGCGGTGGAAATATCCAAGTGTGGGATTGCTTCAGTTACGATGGAGTTGGTGACCTCCACAGAATAAATTATATCCTCACCAAAGAGAAACATCACTCCATCATTCAAAGACACGTCATACCATCTGGTTTGTGATTGTGTGGTTAAGGCTTCTTGTTTCAACGAGACAATGGCCCTAAGCACACATCCAAACCTTGTAAGAACTATTTAAAAAATAAGGAAGAACGTGGTGTCCTGATCATTATGGATTTTCTAGTCAAATCCCCAGATCTCAATCCCATCAAACATTTATGGGAACATTTGAGAAGGGAAAAAGCAAAACACGAAATAACAAGCCAGAATATTCTCTGGGTTGCTGTTCAGCTGTGTTGGAACAACTTGGAACCTCATACCATCCATAAGCTTGTCGAATCTATGCCTGATAGAGTACAAGCAGTTCTCAAGGCAAAAGGCGGTCACACAAAATATTAAAATATTTTCATTATTTTAAATGTTTCTGCGTACTTTGATAACATTTACTCATTATTCAAACTTTTTTGCACCTAATGAGACCCTATTTTAATGTATTGTTTGTAATTTCTTTTGTTTTATAAGCAACAAACATATTTTGGTGGACTCAGTTTTTATCCGTACTGTGTATATATATATATATATATATATATATATATATATATAATTAGGACATGTACCCACTTCGTCGACAAAACAAAAAACATCGACACTAAAAAACTAACTTAACCTAACTATCTTAATCTAATGTAATAACTTGTCGATAGAATGTCAAATTGATCAGATGTCATAAGGTCAAATAATATATATCAGCAAAATTAGTAGAAAAATAAGAAACCCAAATGATATAAAATATCTACAAACAGGCATGAACAGAATGTATAATTGGTCTGAAGACAATAATTTAAAATTTAACTCCGAGACATTTCAACTATTAAGGTATGGAAAAAGGGAGGAATTAAATCCTTGGAGTACGATACTCCAAATGGACAAGAAATTCAGAGAAACTCTGAAGCAAAAGATTTAGGAGTTACAATGAATGATGACAAAATAAGGTAACAGTAAACAGACCAAAAAGAATAACTCGATAGATACCCAGAACCTTTAAAAGAAGGGGCACGAATATAAGGATTCCTCTGTTGCAAATACTGATTATACCCAAGTTGGAGTATTGTTCACTTTTAACACCCACACATAAAAATGAAGACATTAGTCAACTAGAAGGATTCAAAGAAGCTTCACAGCCAAGACCAATGAATGCAAAAAACTATAGTAAATTACTGGGAAAGGTTACGCGAATTAAATTTATATTCGCTGGAAAGAAGAAGAGAGGAACATTATTTATACTTGGAAAATAATGGAGAAACTAGTCTTTAATCTAGTTTTGAAATCTATAACCACTCAAACAACAGTGGAAAGTAGGAAAAGAAGAATTTCGCGTGTTCACAAACTAGAGGCTAGATAGCTATTTTCCTTCAAGGTTGAGGATGTTCCCTTTGTTGTAAGAGGGCCAAGTCTGTTCAACCAGCTGCGACTGGTGTAGTAGTGGAAATATTCAAAAGAAGCAGCTTGACCTCCGTGAAATGAGGAATCATCGCATGGAACACTTAAACGGTTGAAAGATTAAAAGTATATATATCAGGAGCGACGCCAGGCTTTTGTGGATAGTGAGACTCAAACTTTTGAAACATATATATACAGGGTGGGCCGTAAGTTTCCATACATAGGAAAAATTAAACGTTTGTTTTATGTTTCAGATACCCTAAGAATATGCGTTTGACGTAAGATCTTGTTTACTGATGAAGCAAATTTTTTACGTCAATGGAGAGGTTAATCGGCAAAACATACGTTATTGGAGTAATGCTAACCCTAACTGGCTGAGTCCGACGAAGATGCAAGGTGCCGGTAAAGTGATGGTGTGGGCCGGATATGGGGTGACAGAATTATTGGACCAATTTTTGTCAGTGGAAATCTTAATGCCGAAAGGTATCTTAACATGTTGCAAGAAGAGATTTTCCCATCCCTGCTAAACGAGGAAGGTAACTTCCCAGTTTACTTCCAGCAAGATGGAGCTCCACCTCATTATGGTCTTCACGTGCGTCGGTATTTGGATCAGCAGTTTCCGGATGCTTGGATTGGTCGGCGTGGTCCTGTGGAGTGGCCTCCCAGATCCCCAGATCTCACCCCTTGATTTCTATCTTGGGGGCACTTGAAGGCCATGGTGTATCAGGAAAAGATACGAGACATAAATCATCTAAAGGAACGTATCACCAACGCCATTACAAGCATAACGTCAACTGTGCTAATGCGTGTTCATCAACAGTGGGGAACACGTATTGAAATGTGTTTTCAAAACAATGGCAACCATGTAGAGCATATTATATAAATAAAAATGGTTGTCCATAAAAAAAATGTTTATTTTTCCTATGTATGGAAACTTACGGCCCACCCTGTATATATATACACATATATATATATATACACATATATATACAGGGTGTCCCAGAATTAACTATCTATTTCAATGAAATCGGACAAATTTTTAAAAACACACTTTTATTTATGTTTATCATGTTTAATATGTGTTAAAAATGTATAAATTTCTAAATTTTTTTCATAATTTTATTTTCATAATTTTTTCATATCTGGTCCAATGAAAGACCGTCTGAAGTCATAGAATGGCAAAGAGACTCTCCAAAAGTTAACGTGTGGCTTGGAATGACCAAATCCAAAATTATGGCCCAGTTTCTTTGCGGAAGCAACTGTAACAGGTACCGTCTACCTTGATATGCTTCAGCAGTTTCTCGAACCACAGCTTCTTGATGATGGCATTCTTGATAATGTTGTGTTTCAACAAGAAGCATTGATCTTTTGGCGATAAACCTTTGTTTTTATGAAACCCCATGCAAAGAAATCCAGGGGTGTCAAATCCGGAGAACGCGGAGGCCAAGGTCGAGGTCCTCCACGTCCAATCCACCGATCGGAAGGCGTCTGTTGAGGTATTCTCGAACAATTAGAGCATAATGACATGGTGCTCCATCTTGTTGAAAAACAACATTATCAAGAATGCCATCATCAAGAAGCTGTGGTTCGAGAAACTGCTGAAGCATATCAAGGTAGAGTACGACGGCTGTTACAGTTGCGCTCGCAAAGAAGAATGGGCCATAAATTTTGGATTTGGTCATTCCAAGCCACACGTTAACTTTTGAGAGAGTCTCTTTGCCATTCTATGACTTCAGACGGTCTTTCATTGGACCAGATAATGAAAAAATTATGAAAATAAAATTATGAAAAAAAATTTAGAAATTTATACATTTTTAACACATATTAAACATGAAAACATAAATAAAAGTGTGTTTTTAAAAAAATTTGTCCGATTTCATTGAAATAGATAGTTAATTCTGGGACACCCTGTATATATATATATATATATATATATATATATATATATATATATATATATATATGTGTGTGTGTGTGTAAAAATGAACCATGAATAATTCCTATATTCTATACTGTCTTATTCATTCGTGAAATTCTTATATTCATTTATATAGTTCTTGTATCCATTTTTTAAATTCGTGTTTATATGGTTCATGTATTTATACAATCCTCTATATTCGTATATATTTAACTTCATATGATACGTATATTCATATGTATGTACGTGTATGCATTCATTTTTACACAAGGACCAAAATCGCCTAACGCGAGTTTGGATAAAAAAAATTATTTGCTTTCTACTTTGCCAAATAATTGGTGACTTGTTCTTTTTAAAATTTCTTAATCATTTTTTTTAGATTTCGCTTAATAATGAATCCTGCTTAAGCTTTGCAATGTTCATGTTTTGTATACATTCTCTCTTCGTTATAAAGATGAAGTCATGTCTTGCCTAAGCATTTAATTGTAAATCTGAAACCTTAATTTTTACTCATATGCATATTTTAGTGTAAAGATGCATCGTTCATTTCCATTTTTAGTTAACTTGGCAGATCATGATAGCATCAGATCTGAAAATACGCGGTTTAAGATAAAATATGGCTTCATCTTCAAATATCTTGTTATTCGTTTAAACATTACCACAGCTAAAATATTTACTTTATTTTCAAATACTGTACAAAAATAATGCAGCCTTTTCAACATTTAATAATAATGATGTTAGTAGTTTTGGGGTATATAAACCCACAAAAATTCTTTCATGTTCATTCAGAATCAGATTCAAAGGCTGAGCACTGCCTGTACATTTTAGTACTAAATTACAGTAAGAAATAGTCTTTATCTTCTCCTTCGAGCCTTGCTCTCTTCAGAGAACTTAGTCACTAAAATTTCCCGATACATTATAAGAAGAATCCGGGAATCTTCAGAGAATTTAGTAAGCCTCCCAGAATCCTCCGAGCCACTATAGAAGAACTCGGAGAGTAGTATAGAAGAAACTACTGCAAGTAACAAATCCGTTGCTGCCACCTAACTAGAACCCCCGTCGATTTCGAACCAACCCAAGCCATAGACGGAGGGGTTAACATATATATATATATATATATATATATATATATATACACTGTATAATTTGAGACTTGTTTCACTGTGATATGTATTATGCATGATAATTAGAATACCCTATAAGGCTAACTAAAGAAAGTTGGGGACCCTGATCTTCAGGTGATCCAATTAATTTGTAAATGTTAAGTAACTTCGACAATTATTTTCCACCCAACCCACCTTATAAAGTATATAATATGCATAATATTGAAAAAAAGATTGTTTCAAAGAGAAAGATTTGGCAATTCAGCGCAGCATTTTGGACATTTCGCACAGCAGCAAGTCATCAGGCAGAAACGAATTTGCCTGACTACGAACATTAAAAACTTGGTTATTCGGTGGATACAAAGTAATAAATCAATTAAAATACTAATTAACTTTACGTATAGTGAATATCCAAATGACTTTATAACATTATAAATAAATCATAAGATTTACATTATAACATGTTTCAGAGAGAGATGTCAGACTTAAAATTGTTTGCCTGACAAGACGTGGAATTGTATATTTTTATGAGAGTTGTAAGGCTTTGTTGTTTGAGAAGATGCATAATAATAGTAATAATTAACTTTATGTACAGTCACAGTGTATATGCAAATAGCTATACAACCTTATTTATAAATCCTAACATGGTCATTATAACATATTTTATAAAGTAAAGATATCCGACTCAAAATTTTTAGCCACATATCTTCCCTCTTCCCGCGTCTCTCTCCCAACCCTCACTGGGGAAATGGGGTTTAGATGATAAATGGATGGATGGAAATTTTTAGCTTGAGAACTTGACAAGAGATGGGGTTGTATATTGTTAGTTTTTATGTTAGTTTTTTTTTTAAGTCCCTAGCAGCAAAAATAACAGGTCAGGCTCAGCCTGACCTGCCTGACCCCCTCCGTAGCCACTGATATATATATATATATATATACAAAGGTGGGCACCCGGGCCTCAAATAGGACCGACGGTCCCGGTCCTTGCCTCAAACTGGACCGACGGTCCAGGTCACGGTCCTTTCTGAAGATAGGACCTAGGAACGACTCGGTCCTCGGTCCTTATATATAATATAAGTGAAAAATTTGATTAAAATGAAAAATGAAATTAAAGACACCGGAAATCTTTAATTTTATTAACGTAAATTATAATTAATACAATACATAAATGATGAAAAAAAGTTATTAAGTTAAATGCTTGAGTTTCCCTTCAAGAAGACTAGCATTTCAAAATGGCTGTCACTGAGCCCTGACCTTTTCGGCTTGAGGACGTCCTTCCCCAAAGAGAAGAGCCTCTCCACGGCGGCACTGGATGGGATAGGCGTGTTAAACTTGATGAACAAGTCCTTCAACGCCGGGCTGGGGCGCTTGAGGTTGTTTCGACTCTTGTTGCTTGTCGAGAGGATGTTCTTGTTCGGCAGGCACAGCAAGCACTTGTACTCCAGGTTCTGCTCACCCTTGGGGCCCAGGTATTCAAAGTATTTGTCCAGGTACGGCCAGGGATTGCCGGGTTCAGTTCTTCCGCTAGGAGCTCCAGTTTGCTTGACTTGAAGTTGAAGCACTGACATCAGTAGATTCTTCGTCTCCTCCAGGTGTTGAAACAAGTTTCAGCTCAGTCTCAGTCTCTTTCTGAGTCTTCTGGAGGAAACGATCCATCTTCTTTAGAACTTCAAATATCACTAACACACTGAAATCACTAAAAAGACCGTCCGGACCGGACCGTTCGGAATTGCTTAAAAATGGACCGTCGCTCCTCATTTCGGTCCTCACTGAGAAAAGGACCGACTTTCCCGCTCACGGTCCTTAAAAAGGACCGAGTTCCTGGAACTCGGTCCTGCCCACCTTTGTGTATATATATATACAAAGTAGCGCAAAAAACTGTACCCACTATGTATACAAATTACTAAAATAGTGGGTACACTTTTTGGGGATCACTCTGTATATGTCACAACTGTATGATTATAAAATTTAGTAAGAAATTTTCTTAAATATTAAAAAAATTGACTAAAATAACTTCTGAATTTAAACCATTTAACGAAAAGGGAAGATCAATGCATTTATTCAACACTGGACTACGTCATTCTAAAACTCGACGCACCAAAATCTACATACTTGGAAATACCCGAACATAACATTTTAACAACGCGCCCGAAAATCTCATAAAACTAGAATAAAATCGTCTGTCGTCAACCAGAATAAATAAATAATAAAAGGGCCATTGTTTATGGTAGTTAAAAGGATTAACAAGACCTAATTTTCCATTTATAGGTCGCGCAACGAGTGTTTATACTCGTATAAACTACACCATCTTGTTTCCCCAAATCTCTTAATCTGCCTCCAATGAACAAAGTTGATGAGTCACACTGCGAAAACTCTCTCTTTAATATAAAAAATAATAAAGTAAAAAAAGTTTCTTATTTCATGATTTACCCCCTTAAATTCAAACTTGTGAAGCTTCACTTTTTTTTTATTAATCTCAACATAAATTGCTTTATTAAGATGGTGACCCAATTGTGCTTTATACAGTCAACGACACAGAATAAGATTTCCTTTTCAATTTTATATATATATACACACCCGGTAAACCTGGTAAAAGTTCCTTGCATCAAAGTCAAGCTGGTGGCCCCACCTCTAAGCCTTACCTGATGGAGAGGCGAGTTGCTCTCTTGCGGTCTCTATCGCACATAGCCAGGCACACCCGGCTCATCTGGTACCGTCGTGAGTCAGATATTTAGTCTTCTTTTGAAGATTTAACTTTGACCCCTGTCACATTACTGAGGTCCTTTGGTAGCTGGTCAAAAAGTCTCGGCCCCCTGACAACTAAGCTATTTTCCCTCAGTGTTGTGGGTGTTCTTTGTCAGGCCTTCATTTTGGGAACACTACACATTCTACCTTTCCTATTTTCCAGCGTTGTTTGGATGTTAATTGTTTTTAGTTTGAGGTTAAGTGCCAATTTTTCGATCATTTTCCAGATGTAAATTATAGTGTACCTCTCTCTTCTTCTTTCCTTATGGTGTATCTCTCTCTTCTTCTTTCCTTATGGTGTACCTCTCTTCGTCGTCGTCGTCTTCTTTCCTTATGGTGTACCTATCTCCTCTCTTTCCAGGGAATACAGATTTAATTCACGCAGTCTTTCCCAGTAGTTGAGTTCTTTGCAGCCATCAATCTTGTCTGTGAAATTCCTCTGGACTTTTTCTAGTTTAGCAATTTCTTCTTTTTCTTATGTGGACGTCAAGACTGAGCAGTATTCATGTTTTGGTATGATCAATGTTTTCAGCAGGGGAATCATTACCTCCTCGTCTCTTCTTTTGAAGGTTCTCAGTAGCTGTCCCGTAACTTTTTTCCTTTGTTTATCGCTATCTGATTCTGTGTTTCAAATTTTGCATCATCAGTCATTATTACCCCAAAATCTTTTGCCTTCTTGCTTCTCTGAATTTCCTATCTATCTGGGGCATAGTATTTGTCTAAGTTCTTCATTTCTTCCATATTTCAAGAGCTAAAATTTCTCGGTGTTAAAATTAATGTTAAAATTCTTCTGACCATTTGTGTATTCTCTTTGTGCCCCTCTGTAAGGCTTCCACCTCTTCTGCATTGCCGTTTATTCTGCTGATCTTTGTATCGTCAGCAAAGGATGTTACTATACTGTTGTCGACTTGTCTACTTGTCTACTTCATTGTCTGCAGTATGTCTGTCAGCATGATGATAAATAGGAGTGGGGCTAATACTGTTCTTTGTGAAACTGAACTGCGGACTTCTGATTCTGATGATGATATTACCTTGGATTTTTACGGCTTGCTGTCGTCCCCTGAGGAAGTTGTCGATCCATTTGTCCACTTTGCCTGTTATTTCCACACGTTTCATTTTAGGTTCTATTGTCATGATTACGCTTATCGAAATGCTTTATCAAACTCGTGTATATTACATCGTAGTTATCATTGCTCTCAAGTGCTTCTATGATATTCTTATTGTGCTCTATTAGTTGGGATAGGCACGATCTTCCTGCTCGGAATCCGTACTGGTTCTCATTGAGTCTTTCCTGTGTCTCCAAAAAGTTATATATTTTCTTCCTGACTATTCTTTGAAATATTTTGGCGAGATGTGATGTCAGTAACACCGGTCTATAGTTCTTGACCTTGGTTACCTTGGTTTTGCTTCCGCCCGAATTGTTCATTCTGATGAAAGTCAAGCTTGTCACTCCACCTTAGACCTACAGTTTAACGTGGAATCCGGACCACGCCCCACCACGAGCGGTCAGCAATTACAAAGTCTTCGCCCGGATTCGATCTCACGACCTCCAGATCAGCAGCCCAGCCGCCGCTTTTCGAACCCGGGCCGGTAGATTCGTAGTCAGCACTGCTAACCACTACACCACCGAGGCGCATTTGCTCGAGACCTATCCCCCCCTTTACATATAGGAACAATGTTCGCTCTTTTTAGTATGCTCGGTAATTCCCCCGTGTCTAGGATCTCTATATCCAATAAAAGGGGTGTAGCTGTTTCGTTCCTCCAGTTTTTAATCAACAAGGCATTCCATTTGTCCGGGACTGCAGCTGAATGTGATTTCATTTATCCTATACCTTTCGTTATATCTTCTGCGGCAAATCCAAAATCAGTTATACATGCTGCATTTAACTCTTCTTCAAAAAAGGTATTTTTGTCAGATATTGCTTTGTCTCTATTTGGGGTACTGAAAGCAGATTCATTGAGCCCTCAGTATTTTAAATATTTCAATTAGCTTGTATTTCCTTGTCTATACTTTCCAATTTTACTTTATCACGTTTTTAGCGTTCTTGTCTGCGCAATTATTAACTTCGTGGCTACTCTCCTTCTCTTGCGAAATAGTGTTCGCTTTTGCCTCTCGAAATAGTTCCTCTCTCTTTGGCTGTACTTTCAGAACATATTTTCTAAGATTTCCAGCGTCTTTTTTTCCCAAAGTTATTAGCATTTATTCGGTTGTTTTATTCTCCAAGACTGTTTTCCACTATTTCTGCCATATGGGATCAGATTTCTTCCCAATTTATAGTATTAGAGTTTAGATTAAAAGTCTCAAATTTGCTTCTTTCTTCAGTATGAGTATTTTCTTCTAGTGCTCTCGCCCTATTAGTGGATACCTCAATAATGTTGTGGTCCGATATATTTGTTGGTGTTATTTTTATATTATTAAGTTGGTGTTATTCGTGAATACCAGATCCGAGCAGTTATTTTTTCTGATGTTATATGTTATCTCCTGTGTTAACATAAATTAATTTGTTAGAACTATCAGTATTTTCGCTTGCTCCTGGTCTTTTCTTGTGTTTCCCTTCTACTGCTGTATATATACACTTCGTCCCACTCTTTTGTATTTTATAAATGGGAAATTAAAATCACGGCAGAGTATATATAAGCACACCGGACAAAAAATGTCACCCCTCTCAGAATGTACCTAATAACGTGTGACGGCGCCTCTGGCCTTGATAACCGCATGAATCCGGCGAGGCAGAGACTCTACGAGGTTGTGCATGTACTGAACATCGATTTGCTGCCACTCGTTCATCAGCCGGTCCCGAAGTTCCGCCAGAGTCCGTGGGTGTCTATTCCTGCGCTTCACTTTCTGTTTCCAGCCTGAACACCACCTTCGACGCATTCAGGATTAAAGGCTTCATTGGACCTGCGATGTACTCGTCGCCTCCCATCATTGGAGAACAAACAAAAACGGGACTCATCGGACCAAATTACACGTTTCCAATCTGCCCACAGTCCAGTTTTTGTGCCCCTGAGCCATTTATAACGTGCCAATTTGTGACTTGCTGTTAACAGCGGCCTCTTCCGTGGTACCTGCTCCAGATGTCCATCGCATGCAGTTCTCGTCGCAATGTCCGTTCGGAAATTGTCGCTGGAGAACCTCATTGGTTTCTTGGAGCAATTGTTCTCTGGTTTGAAAACGATTTGCAGTTACTAGACGAGAAACATGGCGGCGGCCCCTATTGTCGAGAATTGTTTTCCGGCCACAGTTACGCCGTCGATTTTCAGTTGATTGCGAACTACACACTCTTTGTAAACTCGCTGGACAGTACGCGTTGACACACCAACAAATTGGGCTACTTCAGACATTTTGTGTCCGTGGGCTCTGCCAAACACGATGGCTCCTTTTTGCCACTAAGTAACGTCTGCCTCACGACCCATTTTGCAGACTATATCCAACACACACTTTGTTCTTCACCACCTCACGAAAACAGATCTGATCCTGTGTGCTACGTCACCGCTACTGTCACTTACCAATGCTACATCAGCGCCCTCTGTGTGACCTTGAACTTCCTACTATCGGTGCTATTAGGGGTGACTAATTTTTTGTCCGGTGTGCTTATATATATATATATATATCTATAACTGTATATATATATATATATATATAATATATATATATATAATATATATATATACAGGGTGTAACAGAAGTTTGTTCTCATAGGGAAATAAGATAGAACTGATCGTGATGAGTTTGTATGTATTACGTGGCAACAGTTAGGTTATTGTCAATGTGAATTGGCATGTATTAGAATAATTGCTGCTAAGTTCATTGTATTGTTTGTAATGTATAGTTAAAACTATTTTCTCGTTCAATTCTGTTATTTTATTTCCTTATGAGAACAGACTTTTGTTACATCCTGTAACAAATTTATAATGGCCTCCAGACAGTAGGCCTTATAATAATGTAATTAGATTAAGTAACTTTTTTATGAATCACTGCTGATCTTTCGCTCCAAACAAATAAATGTCATTAATAAAGAATATTAACAGGCTTCGTAGTTTTTAATTTAATTATAAAAAATATAAGAATAATTACTTAGTGATTAACAATTACACTCTTTGTACCGAAATGTGCAAACACAACAATTATTGAATGTTGAGAATCAAAGAGTAATTACATGGAGGACAAATGTACAGTGATTCAATAATATTAAAGTGCAATAATTAGGATGATAAAATATGGTGTGTAATAAACAATAATAATCCTACATGCGGTATTATTTAACATCACATAAAAAGTGAGAGTTCGATATGCGGTATTTGAAACACTTCAGAGAGCCTATTAGGTTAGGCAAAGAGAGTTAGTATGAAAGACGTTGGCTACAACACAGGAGCCTAATACGACACTGTAAAACACTGTAGGGCAAATGGATTAACCCTATGCAAAGGGTTATAGACACCGAGTTTTTTTATACAGTTGCAGGGCGCGAGAGCTTATAAGCATGCTCTCCGAAAGATGTCTGAAAATAGACTGTATTTGAAACTTCGCCCGTTAACCGTTTTAGGAATGGAAAGCCATTAAAATGTTTTTAAGGCTTCTCACGGTCTTAAATGACGCAGGTGTAAGAGAAAGCCTTCGTCAGCGTTTTTGAGCGGTTGTAATGTTGTCTGGGTAAACGGAAAATCCAACTCTGAGGACGAGAACAGAGATGTTTCTGTGGCGTTTCAACGCAGGTACGAGAAAACTTCCGTCAGAAAAGTATCTTCCTGATGAAGTTGCTGAAATTCTGAACTAGGTACGTGCTCTAAGATAACTACAGGTGTTGTAGGAATGTAGGAATTTGTACGAGCACTTGAAACTGTCCCAAGGTTGATATTCTGTGTTGGCCTTCGATATGAGCATGAGAAGGGTGTTAAAAATAATATCGTAAAAAAGAAAGGTTTATGTATTCCTCCATATGCAATCCTTCGGGTGTCCGAAAAGGTTCTGTCCAATGAGAAATAAACAAACTCGCAACCCAATGGGAAATTCATTTATTGTATTTATGGAACCATATCATAAATGTTTCAAAATGTTCAAGTCATTTGAAAGCACGTCAATGTAATTAATTATTTAAATTCCCACTGGGGAGAGATTTTTGGACACCATGTTACATATACAGGGCGTCCCAAAGAAATGTATACACACTTTAACAGCTGATAGCTCAATTGATGTTTCTTTCTTTCCAAGTTAAACCCATTAGAATTAATAATGGCAGTCAGACTAAGCTTTGAACAAAGGAAATTCATTCTAAAATGCTACTGGAAGTGTGAAAACGCAGTTGAAGTGCAAAGACAGTTTAGGAGGGAGTTTCAAACAGATCCACCAACGCGACTTACCATCACTCGAATTAGAGATAAGTTTAAAGCCGATGGAACTGTTCAGAATGTCCACAAGAAGCGTTCCGGAAGACCACGGACATCGACAAGCCCCACAAAGCAAGAAAGAGTACTGGAAAGGTATCACCAAAGTCCAAGAAAATCTGTGCGGCAAGCGAGTCGTGAGGTAGGAATTTCAGAATCGTCTGTCCAACGCATTTTGA
>JAJOZX010007784.1:0-204657 GCA_023014485.1 Bathynomus jamesi
TCAAACTCTTTTAGTGTTTGCTTTTGAAACTGAATTTTTTTCAGCCTAATTTGAACAAAGTTGCCTCGTAATTGCGTGAACAGTGATAACTTTGTTATGTTTGTGGAGAATTGACTTTTGCATCACAAAATCGTGCTATAACCGCCGTGATTAGGAAAGCCTATCGCCTTTATTTTGGCTGTAAGATTGGAGATCAGGACAAGAGCTGGGCCCCACACATATGCTGCAATACTTGTGCAACAAACCTTCGCCAGTGGTTGAATCGGAAAAGGAAATCTATGCCTTTTGCAGTGCCAATGGTGTGGAGGGAACCAACAGATCATGTCAGCAATTGTTACTTCTGCATGGTGCCTCCAGTCAAGAAAAGTATTTGCAAGAAGAAAAAGTGGATTTTACAATATCCGGATATACCCTCTGCTATACGCCCGGTATCTCACGGCGAAGGAATACCCGGTCCTGAGCCCCGACACTCATTCTCCCTGGAGTCAGAAGACGAGGAGAATGAAGGAACCTGTGAAACTTGTGAGCCTTCAACTTCACAAGACCCTGAATTTGTTTATAACTTGACATCTTCTAAACCGCACATGATAACTCAGAATGAATTAAACGACCTTATCAGAGATTTAGAACTGCCAAAGAGTAAGGCAGAGCTGTTGGGCTCCAGATTGCAGCAGTGGAATCTCCTCACTGAAAATGTTAGTGTGTGTAAGTTTCGTGACCGTCAAAAAGATTTTGTCCCATTCTTCATCATGGAAGGTGACCTTGTAGCTTGCAACGACATCGATGGTCTGATGGCAGTTCTCAACATTATTCACAATTCTGATGAGTGGAGACTGTTCATCGATTCATCGAAGTTGAGTATAAAAGCTGTTTCGTTGCATGTTGGCAACGTATTGCCATCAATTCCAGTTGGTCATGCAGTCCACATGAAGGAAACATATGACAAGATGAATAAGCAACTTATAGAACTGCATAAACTATGACAAACATCAGTGGCAGGTTTGTGGTGACTGACAAGTTGTAGACAGATCTTCGACTGCAGTCGGGCTACACTAAGTATTGCTGTTTTCTGTGTGAATGGGATAGTCGGGCTAGGACTTCTCATTACATCAAGAAGGATTGGCCACTCCGACACTCATTGGAACCTGGAACAAAAAATGTTCGGTATCCTCCACTTATAGAATCAAGCAAGATTTTGTTACCACCCTTACACATCAAACTGAACGTCATGAAAAATTTTAAGGCTATGGATAAAACGGGGGCAGCTTTTAAGTACCTCGTGGTAAATTCCCAAAGCTCAGTGAAGCAAAAATCAAGGAGGGTGTATTTGTTGGTCCACAGATCCGCGAGCTTCTTAGAGATGAAGAGTTCGATCGTATTTTAGGTGGTGAAAAGACAGCGTGGAATGCTTTCCGGTTAGTAGCAACCAATTTTCTCGGAAATACCAAAGCTGACAATTACAGGGAGCTGGTGGAAAATCTGCTGTTGTCCTATCAAAAAATGGGCTGCAATATGTCTTTAAAGATACATTTCCTCCATTCGCACCTGGAATTTTTTCCGGCCAACTGTGGAGCAGTCAGCGATGAACATGGTGAACGTTTCCACCAGGATATCTCAGCGATGGAGAAACGCTACCAGGGGAAATGGAGTCCATCATTGTTAGCAGACTACTGCTGGACAATAACAAGAGATGCTCCAGAAGTTGAATACAAGAGACAAGCAAAGAAGCGACGGGTTGAATCAATATAAGTGATTGCATTATACAGGTATGTTACTAATATATGGTATACATATACGTAAAATGTGCAACTTAAATTTTCTTGGAAACTGTAGCCAATCGACTGTTTTTATGGTCATATTCGTTTTCAGCACCCCAAAATCCATAATAGGAAACACATTTTATCTCCGAAGCACAAACGTTTTCAAAATTTGTAGACCAGTGTTACAATTCTCTTCAATACGTAAAATAATCCAATCAGGCGCCGATTCTCAAGTTCAAAGCCTACATACTGTAGTAAACACCAATAAATATTAACATTCATTAATAATGTATTAATGAATATCAATTTTAACTCATTCACAATTACTGTTAATAAAAGTTTGCTAATATTACTTTAAATTTAACGGCTTCCAGTACGAACGTCTACCAACATTTTTATAATCTAGAGCAGTCGTTCCCAACCTTTATTTTATGTTTACCCAAAACGCAATTTTAATCCAGTGCCATTACCCCAATCATTAGGTATTATTTTTTATAACTTCTGGATTGCATGTCATTACCCAAGTCGAGTAATTTACCCCGAGGTTGAACCGCTGGTCTAGAGAATCAAAATACTATAAGATGTTACAAAAACGTTGACTTTACGAAGGGTTCGAAAATGTTTACCTTACAGTAATATTTACGAGAATGAGTTGCAAGACCGCTCGGCCATCGCATTACGTTCAAACAATTTTAAACAACCAGACGCAGTTTTGCAGTCGAGGCAGTCGACCGTCCGATGTCAGATTTTTGAACGCTTGTGATTAACATTTAAATCTATTTGAATTGTAATAAAAATATATTGAAAAGATTTGTTTCTACTTTATTTGTAGGTTTTAACTCGTTAAATTACAGAATAAAAAATGTTATAATTATGCTCCCTACTAGCGGAACATTTTTTATTGCAATAAATGATTTATTCATTATAGGCTTCATTAGGTTTTTACTCTTAAAATTTCAAAATAAAGTCGGATATAATTTTCTTCTATATTCCATAAATGATTTATTCATCAAAGTGTATTGTTTTCCTATTAAAAAACTATTAATTAAAAAGGTTAAAAGGGTTAAAAGGGAAAGTGATTAGTAATTACTTTGAAAAATAAATAAGTTTCACAACAGGGCGGGCCCGTAGCCAGGCTTATACTGTACCTTTAGGGAGGCATCCAGAACATTTGAGGGGGCACAAAAAATGTTATCCTTTTAAGTGGCGAAAAAGCCTTCCCTATACGTACATTGTCTTGCCATAGAAATGCAGTGATAATAAATCTTGGACATATTTGGGTACTAATTTAATTGAGACTTAATATCAAGCACATAATTATGGTACTTAAGAAATTAAAGGAAACTAACAATTATCATTTCTCCATGTGCATATTATCAGAAAATACTCTCGTATTAAATATACCTCACAAAAAAGCACAACGCGAAAACACTATACAGTAATACAAAGTTAAGTAAGAAACAATGTAACACATCAGATCATTAGTTTTCGGGTTTGTTTTTTTAAAACTCGGACAAGATATCCTCTACTGAAAGTGTTGTCGTTTCCTCCTTCTCAAATGCTAATTGACATTTCCTGGCATGGCTTATGCATCGTCTGTAGGGTGTTAATAGTCGAGTGACTGTGGAGAAGCTTGCCTCACACGTCGCAGTCGATGCGCCAATGGTCGCAGCAGAGCAAAGGTAAATATTCGGAAAGGCTGGCTGAAACTGCTTGAACCATTCCAGAAACTTGTCCAGCTTTGTACGTTGATCAGAATACTGTAGTTCATCTGGTAACTTTGACAATGTCATGCTTCTTGCAACGGAAGCTTCATGAGAGAGAGCAGTGCAGTATCAAGTGACACTCCTGTGTTTTCAAGTAATGAACATATTGGAAGCAAATGATCAAATACCAGAAAATTATCAGAGGAAGGTAACAAACAACACAATGATTTCACAAGTGAAGAATTGAATTCAGAAAATCTGCGATCTAACTCTGTTGTAATGTCAATAATGTTAAAATAAATAGATAAGAACGGTTGATCATCAGTGTAGGTGCCAAGTTGTTGTGTCACCATATAATCGTCAAGATTACGTCAAAGCTTTCGTATCACAAAAGCATCCATCACAGCCGAAATAGGGAACATAACACTGGGGAACAAAAAAAAAAATTTTTCTTGGTGCCTGAGATTTTAGACCTTATTCTGGATATTTTCATGCCACTGATTCAGAAAATATCATCCATTTTATTCTTGCAGCTCCAGTTTTTGAGATATTGCATACGTCATTACCTACTTTATTACCCTTCTGGAACGGTATTATGAGTTGCTCGTAAATCTAAATGCATCTGTATAATTAAATTGTAGCTATGATTTTGCTGATGTTGCTGTTTTGCATGTGTATTGTACATGTACTAACGTGAATTCTTTCCTGTTACAGGTGTTGACATGGCTTCATCACGAAGAAAGTGTTTAAATCATCCAGATGTGTTTTGTTTTATCTGCGGAGAGTACACGTTCATTGAACAGAAAAACTATTACCGATTTTGTGAAAAAAGCTTATTTTTCCTATTTCAAAGTACAACTAGGGGACCAAGATAAGCCATGGGCTCCTCATGTTGTGTGTAAAACGTGTACGGAGCATCTGCGCAATGGACCAACGGAAAGAGGAGGTGCCTGAAATTTGGTATACCAATGGTATGGAGAGAACAGAGAAACCACAGTGATGACTTACTTTTGTTTGGTGAATATAAAGGGCATCAATGGACGTAACCGGAGTAAATGGACGTATCCTGACATAGACTCAGCTAGACGGCCTGTTTCACATTCAGATGAGATACCTGTCCCATCATTCAGCCATCTTCCAGAGCTCCCTCAAGAAGATGATGAATCTGCTACTGACAAAGAAAGCATATGTGGGCAAAATGACAGTGATTTCGAAGGACCGTCATCAGTTGCAGAAGGTTTTAGTCAACACGAATTAAACGACCTCATAAGGGACTTAAGTCTTTCGAAGAAATCGTCTGAATTGTTAGCTTCCAGGCTGGGAGAAAAAAATTTACTGCTGCCGGGAACCAAAATCACGTTATATCGCGACAGAGAAAAGGATCTACTGCCCTTCTCAAAAGAGAACGATTTAGTTTTCTGCAACAATGTGCGCGGATTGCTGATGAAAATGGGCATATCGGAATACACACCAAGTGAATGGCGGTTATTCATAGATAGCTCCAAACGGAGCCTAAAATGTGTTCTTCGACACAACGGCAACAGATACAGATCAATCCCAATTGGTCACTCAGTCGGTATGAGAGAAGAGCGCGGGACAGTCGCCCTAGTCCTAGAAAAGATATCATACCGAGACCACCAATGGGTGATCTGTGTGGATCTGAAGATGGTGAATTTTCTACTGGGCCAGCAGAGCGGGTACACCAAGTACCCGTGCTTTATATGTCTCTGGGACAGTAGAGCTAAAGATGAACACTGGGTGAGAAGACAGTGGCCTCTGAGAGAAAACATGGTGGTTGAAAAAAATATCATCAAAGAAGCTTTGGTTGACAGAGAAAGGATCATATTGCCACCACTGCACATCAAACTAGGTTTGATGAAACAATTTATAAAGGCTTTGAACAGAGATGGGACGTGTTTTGGCTACATATGTAGAAAATTTCCTGCGCTGAGCATGGAAAAGCTGAAGGCAGGTATTTTCGATGGACCGCAAATCCGGGAACTCATGAAAGACCCGCGTTTCCAAGATTCAATGGACAACATTGAGGCACGTGCGTGGTCATCGTTTAGTATGGTTGTGAAGAATTTCCTTGGGAACTATAAGGCCGATAACTACGGTGAACTAGTTGAGAATATGCTCTCTTCTTTTTGTAAACTTGGCTGTAAAATGAGCATCAAACTGCATTACCTCCACAGTCATTTGGATCGTTTCCCAGATAACTTCGGGGATCTAAGCGAGGAACAGGGTGAACGATTTCACCAAGAACTAAGGACCATGGAAGAACGGTACCGCGGACGATGGGATACTCACATGATGGCAGATTACTGCTGGAGCATCCAACGCGAATGTCCTGGCACATCTCATCGCAAGAAATCTCAGAAACGCGGTTTATGTGAGATGTCTCAATGAAAGAACTTTTTTTGCCGTTCGTGTCTCAAGCTTGTTTGAATTTAAGAAATATTTTTCGTACCTTATGCTTGTTTGATGTTAATACACTATTTTTGCTGACATTCATCATACTTTTCTATTCAATTGACAACAACAGTGATTGCCAGTCAGCAATTATATAATATTATATACATTATATAGAAATATATATAGATATATATCATATCTTGATAAGCAGAGCTGATGGAGAAAAACTAATGTCATTTTTAGAATCAGCGACCTCAATATACCCAGAAACAGGTCTAACATCTAAGTCACCAAAAGTTGTGTTCCCCAGTGTAATATACATATAATATGCAAATAATTACAGTTGAAGTAAATATCTAGGTAACTAACTAGAAGAAATACGACTGATTCGCTGGACAACAGTGCTTGGGGTGGCAAAAAATTTGGGGAGGCAGTGCCCCTCAGTGCTTCCCCGTGGCTACGGGCCCGCAACAGGGATCTCAACAATGGTTTCCAAGAAAAATTTTCTTCTTCTCATACGTCGAGAACCAGTAAGTAGCATGCATAATCAACGTCTCAGTGAACTCAATGATACTCAAGACATTGAAAGGATTAACAGAAGCTCATAAATCATCGGAAGTAAAATAATGCAAAGTTTAGTGAAAAACAAAAGTTTTTTAAAAGTAAAAAGTAAAATTTAATGTTTAAAAAAAAGTCATCAAAATAAGCACACCGGACAAAAAATTAGTCACCCCTCTCAGAATGTACCTAATAACGTGTGACGGCACCTCTGGCCTTGATAACCGCACGAATCCGGCGAGGCAGAGACTACGAGGTTGTGCATGTACTGAACATCGATTTGCTGCCACTCGTTCATCAGCCGGTCCCGAAGTTCCGCCAGAGTCCGTGGGTGTCTATTCCTGCGCTTCACTTTCTGTTTCCAGCCTGAACAACACCTTCGACGCATTCAGGATTAAAGGCTTCATTGGACCTGCGATGTACTCGTCGCCTCCCATCATTGGAGAACAAACAAAAACGGGACTCATCGGACCAAATTACACGTTTCCAATCTGCCGCAGTCCAGTTTTTGTGCCTCTGAGCCCATTTATAACGTGCCAATTTGTGACTTGCTTTAACAGCGGCCTCTTCCGTGGTACCCTGCTCCAGATGTCCATCGCATGCAGTTCTCGTCGCAATGTCCGTTCGGAAATTGGTCGCTGGAGAACCTCATTGGTTTCTTGGAGCAATTGTTCTCTGGTTTGAAAACGATTTGCAGTTACTAGACGAGAAACATGGCGGTGGTCACTATTGTCGAGAATTGTTTTTCGGCCACAGTTACGCCGTCGATTTTCAGTTGATTGCGAACTACGCCACTCTTTGTAAACTCGCTGGACAGTACGCGTTGACACACCAACAAATTGGGCTACTTCAGACATTTTGTGTCCGTGGGCTCTGCCAAACACGATGGCTCCTTTTTGCCACTGAGTAACGTCTGCCTCACGACCCATTTTGCAGACTATATCCAACACACACTGTTCTTCTTCACCTCACGAAACAGATCTGATCCTGTGTGCTACGTCACCGCTACTTGTCACTTACCAATGCTACATCAGCGCCCTCTGTGTGACCTTGAACTTCCTACTATCGGTGCTATTAGGGGTGACTAATTTTTTGTCCGGTGTGCTTAGTTTCAACGAATATACTTTTTCATAAATAATAAATAATCAAACAAAATACTTAAAATGAACGTGTTTACCCTTATTATTATTTTCATTTCGTAGAAAACGAAATTTAAATGGGTAACGAGCAAAAACTGACTTTTCAGTTTATTAACGCTATTGCATTTTCAAAACGAAAGGTTTTGAAGACTTACGGAATGTACACGAAGTCCTTTCCCGATTATAAATTTGAATTACAAAATCCAAAGAAGACACAGTATTGCTTTGTTTTGCATGTTGTTATATAACACATTAAGTTTTTTTCTTTATTTGCAGATCCTGTCGTACCTGACTGGGAGCCATTGGTGATTGACTGAAACAAAATGGCAACTCGCAGGAGAAAGCAAAATGTGTTGTTTGGTTGCAGAGTCAAAGTCTGTGATTACCATTCAAATGAACTACCGCAATCATTATGTCAAGAAAGCTCCTTCCAATCATAGCATTAGGAACTGGTACCGCAAGTTTCTGGAGACGGGCAGTGTGACGGACAAGCCTAGGAGTGGCCGTCCCAGTGTTTCAGACGAAACGGTTGACAGTGTCAAACAGGCTTTACACGAAGCCCTTGAAAGTCTGTTCGTCGCACCTCACAGCAACTTCAGTTACCACAGGTAGCAGTACACAAAATTCTGAGGAGGAACTTGCACCTGCATTTATATAAAGTGCAAATAGTGCAAGCATTACGACCGGATGACAAGCCACGGCACCGAGAGTTTGCAGTTAATATGTTGAGCTTCATTGATGAAGACAACGACTACCTGAAAAAAGTTTTGTTTTCTGACGAAGCCGCATTTCACGTATCAGGGAAGGTAAACCGTCATAATGTGCGTATCTGGAGTCCGAAAATCCACATTCGTATCGTGAACATATTCGTGACAGCCCCAAAGTCAATGTTTGGTGTGGATTAAGGCATGATAGGATGATACTGAGAGGCCCATTCTTCTTTACTGAAAAGAATGTTACGGCACAAGTGTACCTGGACATGTTCAAGTTCTTTGTAGCCTCCTAGTTGGAAGACCTTCAACCATCCATCATTTTGCAGCAAGACGGTGCGGCGCGCCTTCACACTGAGGTTTGTCACTGCATATATAATTGCAATCTTTCAGTCAAGACATTATATATGCAGTGACCTGTAGCCAGCAGAAATCCCCAAAATACCTGTTGCTCCCCTACGCTGTAAAGACATTCGCTGACAATGTTGAAATCATCCATACATTGAACATGGAGTTTCATACTTACAGCTGGAAGAAAATGACAGCCTTGTGCCTCCAGAAACTTGCAGCTACCTACCTTGAATAAAAAACTGTTCTTCCAGCCATCATTCAGCCTTAGGTTTTCACAAATCTAGCAGACAAGTGACAACATTGATAGGCTGGAAGAAACTCTGACTGGCAAGTGGACCACTCATCGAGTCAGTGTCATTGCCGTACAGGCCAAAGTCTACGGACCGCATCTCTCGAAGGTTCCTCTCCCCAGGCATTGAGAAAAACACAAAGAACTGTGGCCACTGGAAATGAAGCAATGTCAGAAGAGATGGATGCTCGGAAAAAACCTGGTCTGGCTAGTTACAAGGCAGGCAGAGGTAGTGAAACAAGAAATACCCAGTACATCAGTAGTAGGGACTTAGTGTCTCACAGGATGTCATTGGCTACCTTCCTACCACCAATGACCCAACCACCGAGTTGACAACAGTGTCTAAAATTTTGAATCAAACAGAACTCAACAGGGAGGCCCTACAATGCAGAAAATAGTAGTGGTCATACTGTAATTCAAGCTCTGTATGCAAAGGAAACAAAAATTACCTGGAAGCACAAAGAAAATATGTCAACGTTATCGTTCGAGTGGGCACATTTCACACAATCTGCAATGCCTTATCAGTTCTCAGAAAACTATTTCAGGATGCTGGCCTTCGTGACCTTTGCAGCTGGTCAACCGACAGCAGACCTCACTCTTGTTGGGTTCGGTGGTGAGTTGGGGTTCGGAGATGTAAAATTTTGTTGCTTTATTTATGGCAAGTCCTCCTCTTCCTCCCAATTCCTCTTTGTCCTCTCATTTTCGGGATTCGAAGCGAAGTAATACTACTCATGAAGAAGTTTCATCAACCGCTCGTACTAGTTTTGGTGTTCGCCGGTACTTTCGTCAGAATCGAGTCTCTACGCGTCAGTTCACTGTAAAACGTTTATGGGGATCTTCAAGCGTTGCCCGTGAACCGTTCGGTGGAGGGCCCCGCTTTTACCGAACAGAATATTTACGAGACATTGTACCATCGTTGTTGCGTGGGTGTCGCTTGTTTTTCCACGTCGATGGCAGCCTTCTGGTGAAAACATCTCCAAATTAATCCTACCGCCTCCGGGTTCTTTCATCTGGTGCGGACACCGTCACCTGTGCCACTGAATCATTTCTGATGTATCGAATTAGACTTCAAAAGTTTTTCAAAACTAAACAGACGTTCCATTATAATAGCTCTGCAAATGCTTTTGAATATTAAATGATAAATTTTAAATAGTAATAAATAATGTAACAAGATACTGTCTAAATACTTGCTTTCACGTATTTGATACAGATACACGATACAAGATACTGTATAATTGTATTAATGATACAAAATCAACCATACAACAACACTATCACTGATACTGCCCATCTCTGGCCGTAAGTCCGGCGTGATATGAAGCTACAAGCAACTGAACTCTCTCTCTCTCTCTCTCTCTCTCTCTCTCACCCCCATAGCTTAGAGACGGAGCACACTCATTTTTGTATGTATGGAACAGCAGCGCATAAACAATGGAGGTTATTTAATTAACAAAATATTTAATAATAACTTTTCATAAAACAAACACTAAAACTTTGAAAAATAACTTTGGTATCACATGAAAATGAAGTAATATTTTCTCTAATCATCTTAAACTGGCAGTACCTTGGTTGGAAGGTACTTTTAGAACTAAATTTAGAAGCCTAGCCTATTAATAAGTAATATCAGAAAGAAGATAGAGGCAACTGCTGCTGATAATAGAGCCGCGCGTTGTTATAGGAACAAAAACATACCCATTTATGAACAGAGTTTCATAAGATAGAGCAGTGGTTCCCAACGTGGGCGCCCCCAGCCTGCAGTGGGCGTTTGAGAATCTTACGGGGGCGCTAGGAAACTGTAAAATTGTTATCTTCTATTAATAAATCACTTATCACTTATCTTGTTATATTATCATCATCTTCATGGCCTAAAAAACACTGCGATAGATTAATATTTAGTTTCAAATACTTTATGAAACAATTTGGGATATATTTTAAAAAACAAATTTATGAATGATTTTCGACTTTTGTCGAATGTTTGTCGAATATTAAAAAAAATAATAATTTATGCTCGTTTATTAACTGATGAGAATCTTTAAGCAAATAGATAGAATTATGAATGAGTAAAATGTCCAACAAAATCATGACGACGCTTTAATAAGATAATTTTAAGCTTAGGGCCATTCAGAAGTTATGTAACGCAGAAGGGGGTGGGATGGGGGGGTGTTAGGCCAGGTGTTACTTGTATATAATATAGGTGAGTAACAAGTTATTATGATGCATAAAAAAGTGTTTTGAGTAAGTGATGAGCAACAAGTTTTTGGTGAAACAGAAGTAACAATTTATCGAAAATAACATTTTATAGGGGAATGTGAGGGGAGGAGGGGGTTAGTACTGGTGTTACATAATATTTTTGGGAGTGGTTGGATAGGTGTGACTATTTTATAGGGGAGTCTGGGGTGGGGTATAAATTTTGGTAAAAAAAGGTTACATAATTTTTGAATGGCCAATTATTAGTGTACTCTTAAAATTTTGTATACGTCTGTTTTATTACAGTAAAATCCATATAACTTATTAATGTAATATAAAAAAAAATTAACGCCGAAAACATGCATGATTTGGTGTACAGTACTTTCTTACTCACACTGTGTTAAACATTATCAGATTGATCATCTGATAGTAAAATTATCACGAATGCAGTAGTACATAACTGACCATGTAATAGTAGAATTATCACGAATCTATATTCATTATATTCATAATATCTTATTATAAAGTATCGAATTGTAAGACATACTTAACTGAATTATACACAATTTTAAATGTTAGGAAAGGATTATCTACAAATTAGTAAAAAAAAAAAAAAAAAAAAGATAACTTTTAAATAGTGGTTATATTATAAACTATGCAAACAAACAAGTATAATACACCTAATCTCATACAATATATATACAGAAAGTTGACAAAAAGTAAATAGACACCACGATGAGTGTCCTCAAGAACAAACGTTCTGGCATTTCATTGATGAACTTTGACATGTGTCACCGTTACATAACACAAAAGGTGAAAGCAACACGATTCTAAATAAGTATATTGATTCATTAATTCTGTTATTTACTGACTTTTATCATCAAATCGAAAACTATGGCGAAAAAAGACAGAATACGTCTATTTATTTTTGTTAACCCTCTTTCTATATGCATCATCTAACAATAACTCGATCTATGATTTTATTGCTTGTAAATCTGTGTCCAAGAATAAGATTTTATCAATTTCCATATATAATTCTCTGTAAAAAAATCTTTATAAATATATACTGTACTCCAACCGAAAAATTCTCGGAGGCCATTGATGATGTCAGAAAGCTAATAAAGGCCATAAACCCTCCATCTCCCAATATAATGATCTGCGGAGACTAACTTCCTATTTATAAAATATAAAAAAGGTGGATAGGAATATATATATATATATATATAATATATATATATATATAATACATATATATATACAGCAGGACAAGGGGGGCACAAGAGAAGACCAGGAGCAAACAAAAATGTTGATGGCTCTCACAAATGAGTTTATGCTGACACAGGAGATAACAGAAAAGACCACAAAAAATAACTGCCTCGATCTGGTATTCACAAATAACACGAACTTGATTGCTGATATAAAAATAACCCCAACCATTATCTCAGACCACAACTTAATCGAGATATCAACAAATATGACTACAATATTAAAAGACAATACACATATTGAGGAAAGAAGCAAATTTGGGGCCTTTAACTTAAACTCCAAGACTATAAATTGAGAAGCAATCAGATCGCACATGGCCCAAATAGAGTGAAGAACAGTTTTAAAGAATAAAACAACTGAAGAAATGCTAACAACCTTGGAAAAAAAAACGCTGAGAATTTTAGAAAAATATGCTCCGAAATCACAGCCAAAAGGAAAGAGGAGCTGGCTAGAGAGGCAAAAGAGAAGACTATTCCGCGAAAGAAAGAGTGGAGGCGAAGTTAGCCAACTGCAGATATAATACCAGGAAAGTAAAAGAAAAACTGGAGGGTATCGATAGGGAAATACAAGCCCTGATTAAGGACCATACAGAGAGGGAAGAGGAAAAGGCGGTAGAAGCAATAAAGGAAAATCCAAAATACTTCTATAGCTATGCGAAAAGGTAAAAAAAAACGCGCGCCGCTATTGGGCCCATAAGGAAGAGAAATAATGAACTAACTGACGATCCAAAAGAAATATCTGAAACATTGAGAGCCCAGTATAAATCAGTTTTTAGTACGCCAAAAAGTGACAAAGCGATACCTGACAGATGCATTCTTTGAAGAAAAATTGCAAGGCGAGTGTATAACAGACTTTGATTTTACCTCAGAAAATGTAGCGAGAGCTATAGGACAAATGAAACCACATTCAGCTGCATGTCCGGACAATTGGAACGCATTATTGATTAAAAACTATAAAAATGAAATAGCTACACATTTGTACTGGATATGGAGAAGATCCCTAGATACTGGAGAAATACCGAGCATCTTGAAAAGAGCAAACATTGTCCCTATATATATAAAGGAGGGGATAGATCTCAAGCAAAGAACTATGGACCAGTGTCATTGACGTCCCACCTCACCAAAGTATTTGAAAGAATAGTTAGAGAGAAAATTTATGATTTCTTGGAGACATTGGAAAGATTCAACGAAAATCAACACGGATTCCGATCAGGAAGATCATGCCTATCACAACTTATAGAGCATTATAACAATATCCTAGATGCACTTGAAGGCAATGAAAACTATGATGTCATATACACAGATTTTGCTAAAGCTTTCGACAAATGTGATCACGGTATAATAGCACATAAAATGAAATATATGGGAATAACAGGCAAAGTGGAAAAATGGATTTACAACTTCCTCAGAAAACGTCTGCAGGCAGTGCCGGATTTAGGGGTATGCGGAGTGTGCTGCCGCACAGGGCCCCCACATTTTCATGGTTGTATAAAAATTTAATTGCTGCTGCGTTAAGCCGGCCATACACGCTCATGCATTTCTTCATGCTCTTGCCTTCAAGCATGAAGGCTCCATACACGTTCAAGCCAATCATCATGCCGACACTGACCATTCTCAATATTGAATTGTATCTTGTACTGTTAACATGTCCCGTTGCGTGGATAAATATATGGTAATTGTTTTATCTGTAGCGTTAACTAGTAAAGAAAAAGATCAAAATGGGTGAATTCATGGCAAAATCATCACCAAGAACCTCAAGTCTTTCTGTAAATAAATCTTTTTTTCAATACAATTGTTTTTTTGAGATGTCTGTTCTAGCAAATAACGCTGGTTAAACTATTAAAAATGAACTGTAATGTCAGTCGATAAAATTAGGTTAATGAGTTTACTAACATTATCAGTGACTGCTTGCTGAAAAGCACACTGTCTTTCTGTAAATAATTTTTTTTTTTTTTTCAATAAAATTGCTCGAGATGTTTGTGTTTTAGTAAATAAAAGGAAACAACAAACAGGCTTCCACAGTTTGACCCTGCACAGGGCCCCCACAAACCTAAATCCGGCGCTGTCTATAGGTCGTCAAAATTCAAGGTATATCATCATCAGAATCGGAAGTACGCAGCTCAGTACGACAAGGTACAGTGCTGGCACCACTCCTGTTCATTATCATGCAAACAGACATAGACAGTGGAGTAAACAGCAACAGTATAGTAACATCATTTGCGGACGATACAAAGATCAGCAGAAAAATCAGCGATGCAAATGAAGTGGAGGCCTTGCAGAGGGACACGAACAAAATATACACATGGTCAGAAAACAATATGACATTTAACACCAAGAAATTTCAGCTCTTGAGATACGGTAGAAATGAGGAACTTAGACTGCATATTATGCTCCAAATGGACAGGAAATTCAGAGAAGCACGAAAGCGGTCGACTTGGGGGTAATAATGACCGATGATGCCAAATTCGAGACAAAATCAGATAGCAATAAACAAAGCAAAAAGAGTCGCGGGACAGGTACTAAGAACGTTCAAAGGAGGGACAAGACAGTAATGATTCCCCTGCTGAGAACACTGATCATACCAAAACTTGAATACTGCTCAGTTTTGACGTTCCCATATGAAAAGGAAGAAATTAATAAACTAGAAGAAACGCAGACACATTTCACAGCCAAGACTGATGGCTGCAAAGAACTCAACTACTGGGAAAGACTACGTAAACTAAATCTGTACTCCCTGGAAAGAAGAGAGGTATACATAATCTGCATATGGAAAATGATCGAAAAACTGGTACCAAGCCTCAAACTAAACCCAATTACCATCCAAACAACACTGGAAATAGAAAAGGCAGAATGTGGTAGTGGTTCCCAAATTAAGGGCCCGACAAGGGACTTCAACACTGAAGGAAAATAGCTTGGTTGTCAGGGGTCCAAGACTTTTCAACCAGATTCCAAAGGACCTCAGAAACGTTACAGGGGTCAAAGTTGAAGTCTTCAAGAAAAGACTAGATGCCTGGCTCAGAACGGTACCAGATGATCTGGGTGTATCTGGCTATGTGCGGTGGAGAGCGCAAGAGAGCAACTCGCTCCTCCACCAAGCCAGGACTAGAGGCGGGGCCACCAGCTTGACCTTCGTGTGAAGAAAGACCGACGGCCGGAACCCAAACGAGGTGTGTATATATGGATATGGAGACGATCATTAAACACGGGAGAAATACCGGGCATCCTGAAGAGCGCGAACATCGTCCCAATATATAAAGGAGGAGATCGATCCGAGGCCAAAAACTATAGGCCAGTGTCGCTTACATCTCATCTCACCAAAATATTTGAAAGAATTGTTAGACAGAAAATCTATGACTTTTTTGGAAACTCAGAAAAAATTCAATGATAACCAACACGGGTTTCGGTCAGGCAGATCATGCCTGTCACAACTAATGGAACACTACAACAACATTATTGATTCACTTGAAAGTAATGAAAACTATGATGTACTATACACAGACTTTGCTAAAGCGTTCGACAAGTGTGACCATGGAATCATAATACATAAACTGAAATATATGGGAATAACAGGAAAAGTAGGGAAATGGATATATAATTTCCTTAGTGAGCGGAGGCAAGTCGTTACAGTACAAGGAGTATCTTCATCAGAATCAGAGGTCCTCAGCTCAGTACCACAAGGAACAGTATTAGCTCCACTACTCTTCATAATCATGCTAACTGACATAGATGAGGACGTTACCAGAGACAGCACAGTAACATCCTTTGCAGATGACACAAAGATCAGTAGAAAAATACGAAAACCAGAAGACATAGGATCTCTACAAACCGACCGACAAACAAAATTTACAAGTGGACGGAAGACAACAATATGAAGTTTAACACCGAGAAATTTCAGCTATTACGGTACGGAAAAAGAGAAGACCTAAAGTCCATGGAATATTATACCCCAAATGGACAGGAAGTCCAGAGAAATTCCAGAGCAAAAGATTTAGGGGTTGTAATGACAGATGATGCGAAATTTGAAACACAAAATAAGATAGCAGTAAACAGAGCAAAGAGAATAACGGGTCTGATATTGAGAACTTTTAAACGAAGGGATAGGAATGTAATGATCCCTACTGAAAACCCTGATAATACCCAAACTGGAATACTGCTCGGTCCTAACATCCCCATATAAAAAAGAAGACAGTAGACAGCTGGAGGGGATTCAAAGAAGTTTCACAGCCAAGATCAATGGGTGCAAAGAACTAAATTACTGGGAAAGGTTACGAGAACTAAACCTATATTCACTGGAAAGGAGAAGAGAGAGATACACCATTATTTACACTTGGAAAATAATGGAGAAACTAGTCCCTAATCTTACTCTGAATCCCATAACTCCCCAAACAACGGTGGAAGGTAGAAACGGCAGACTGTGTCGTATTCCCAAATTGAAGGCGAGACAGGGAACATCCTTAACCCTGAAAGAAAATAGTTTTGTAGTGAGAGGACCAAAACTATTTAATCAGCTGCCCAAAGACCTAAGAAACACGAAGGGAGTTGCAGTGGAAATCTTCAAAAGAAGACTTGACGCCTGGCTCAGAACAATCCCCGATGAGCCGGGCGTACCTGGCTATGTGAGGTGGAGAGCGCAAGAATCCAACTCACTACTTCACCAGGCCAACTCGAGAGGAGGGGCGACACGCTTGACCTTCGCGAAATGAGAAATCATCACGTGGAACCTTTGTAAGGTTGTAAGGTAAGGTTATATATATATATATATATATATATATATATATATGTTATTTCAAGAAAGTGACACGTGAAAAATATTTGATGAATAAAACCACGAAGGGAAAAAAAACAAAGTGGTGCTCAAGCGCTTTCGTCTAATGACATCCTCAGGAACACATCCTGAGGATGTCATTAGACGAAAGCGCTTGAGCACCACTTTGTGTTTCTTTTTCCCTTCGTGGTTTTATTCATCATATATATATATAGCGGATCGAGGAACTACTTGTAGCGGATCGACAAGAAATAGACCAGCAAGTAGACAGAAATCTTTTGCTTCCACGCTATCATCAAAGAGTCTTTGAAAACACACGTGGGCGAGAGTCAAACAATGGGAACGTCTGTTTCTTCCCATAAGGCGCGAACGTAAGCCTTTATCAACGAAAGGACGCGCGGAGAAGGCGTCTTAAGATTTGGCGCGAAGTCCTACGTCACAGGAACTACGTATAAAAGCGAGCTTCCACTCGCTTTCATTCTCACTCACTCGTACTCACATCATCGAACGTGAGCAACTTTCTTCTTCGGCCGCTACTTTCTTCAAGGCCTACAATTTATCATCAAGTAAGATCTACAGACCGCCTGCAGAAGCAATCCTTCGAGGCCCAACCGGAATCGCTTCGGGCCTGCGGTTTGCCGGGTCGGCCTTCAAGTTTCTCCACATTCCTGGAGATATATTCAGCACCACGGGCCTGCAAGATCATTTAAAACCGTCCTGCACCTCGAGAAGTAACATCACCTCAGGCTTCCGTACGAAGCCTACATCCATCATCTCAAGATGCTTAACGACAACTCGAGTTTTCGGTAATAGATCTTTCTTCAACCCGCCTTCAAGAGTTTACATCGTCCTAAGATAAGTACTTCCTATTCTAAGTACTCTTGTGAAGCCTGCATTAGCCTACCGCCGAACAGTAGGCTATACTCCCAAAGTGTGTAATTAAGCGTTCCAACTGACTCACGTGAAAGAACGCAGTAGGCCTGTTCTCCAATTCAAGTGTTATTTCAATACCGTAATTCCGCGTATCATCCGTTATGTTCAATTCATATATTTGTGTGTTAACTAAATATTCTCTTGACGTAATCACTTAACATCACATAATGGTCTTATATATAAATGATTTGTGTATTTGTCAAGCATTTCAATCCATTATTATTAGGCCGCATCAATTATTCCTTGTGCATCCATGCAATCATTTAGCCTACTTAATCAGTGTCATGTTTTCCATTCAATGTACCAAACGCACGTGCATTCTTTATATCATTTACTAGGCCCATTCAATGTTCCATGTCGCATGCCATTTACATACCATCAACGTTTACATTACTTATTACGTGTCAATTAAGCTATTAACATTTCATCTTATTAGCTAAGTCTATGTCATAAGCATAACGTAAAACTATCAATTAATTACTGTCAATTCTTTGTTATATCACAGTGAATAAATAACGGCTTTATTTTTATAATAAAATATAAAACAAACTATAAGGTGTCTTTTATAACCTTAATATTAATTTGCTTGGGTGTAAACCAAGCTGGTGACCCTCGCTGCCATTTCGGTCACTTCCAATAGTATGGTGGGCCTAATCAAATAACCATTTATTCCAATCGGTGATACTGTATGACATCATAAATTATTAACCCAGCCTTTCATTAATAAGCAATCAGTCATTGCATCAATTAATCATTGCATACAATTAAATCATTATCACCTTAAACGGCTAAAACTAGGTCCACTATATATATATATATATTTATTAAGAAACCAAACTTATTTAAACTTTAACCGGTTAAAATAATTAACATTACTCTTGCAGAAAACTCATTGCAAAAAACTCTTGCACAGAACTCATTACCTTTATCATGTTTTTACATGGAAATATTTAGTAATCTGTATGCATTAAAGTAATCAAGAGGAATTTGCCTGAGGATATGAATCAGTAAAACGCTTTTTTACATTTTTCTTTTAAAGTAAGATTTGCTATCACGGTTGAAGCGTATATTTTGTTTAAGTTTTCAATTGTTTTCAAAATACTTTTGAATTTCGTCATTGTTTTCCCGAGTCTGAATATGTTTCATTATCAAGATTGTCGAGCGGTCGAAAAAGTACGTGAGAAAAATAGCTTTCTGGGGCATCTTGCAATTTTGGCATACGATTCAAGCATGCTTGTGGAGACATGTTCATTATTATTATTAAGCAGAGACATTACAGGGCTATCTTAGCAATCCGTATTATCAAACATTGAGTTAAATTTGTTAAAAAAAAACATTTCTGCACTGCCTCTTTTCTAGCATATCCTATCGAGCCTTTCGTATCAAGGATATAAAGTTTGATACTTTTATTTATTAGGACTTTAAGTAGGCCTACCTTCTAAATTATTATTACTTCTCATATTACTATAATCGTTGATAAAATGAGTCAAAATTATTTAAAATTCATATTTCTCATTTACATAGACAGAATGATAGACATTTAAAACATGAATTCCTTAAAAAGGAAGAAAGTAAAAAAAACAAACACGATGGTGTGTGTGTGTGTGTGTGTGTGACGCCATTTTGGTAAGTTCGTTCTGTGTTAGAGAGAACGGGAATGAAAATCATAACAGCAACTCATAAACAATGAGATTTTACCTTTGCCAGAATTTAATAGCATATCTTACCTTCAACCAGATTTAATAGCAAACTTTCAAATGTTCCGTGCGATGATTCCATATTTCACGAAGGTCAAGCTTGTCGCCCCTCCTCTCGAGTTGGCCTGGTGAAGTAGAGTTAGTTGGTTTCTTGTACTCTCCACCTCACATAGCCAGGTACGCCCGGCTCATCGGGGATTGTTCCGAGCAACACCCACCACTCGTGTTCCTTAGTTCTTTGGGCAGCTGATTAAAGAGTCTTGGTTCTCTCACAACAAAACTATTTTCTTTCAGGGTTAAGGATGTTCCCTATCTAGCCTTTAACTTGGGAACATGACAATGCATATCTTACCTTTTCCCAAATTTAATAGCATATCTTCTCTTTTAACACACTTAATAGCATATCTACGAGCATATCTCGCATATGGAGCGTAAAATTACGATCATTATCCAAACTTTTTGATACACTTACTTAAATAGATTACTGCTGAAAGACAAAATGTCCTTTATATAATTGCTTAATTTGAAATAAAAACTGGGATTAACTTAAAAAAAATTTAGCAAGCAGATTTCTTCACATTTCCTCTCCGGAATTCGTTTTCTGTATCTAGCTAGAGCTTATCCGTAAAAATATAAGAATAAAAATTATGTTTGTATTAAAAAATCAAATGATTTATATTTATACTCCTCAAACTCATCCATCTCATTTAATGAGTCTTTGAGAATCATTATTTTTATGTGGAAGTTACGTATAATAATTAACTATTCTTTATTAGTTGAACTCAATATTTTATGACCTGTTTCCTGCCTAGTTTTGATAATAAAAACCCACTCTAATAGATAGTTTATTTCCGCAATAGTTTCGATGCCCACTGGCATCCCCTTCGGGTGGATACAGAAAAACGAATGAACCAAAAAGATGGTTCATTCGTTTTTCTGTATCCACCCGAAAAGGATGCCAGTGGGTATCGAAACTGTTGTGGAAATAAACTATTAGAGTGGGTTTTTATTATCATAATCTGACCTTCACGTAGAAAAGAAGTTTTTTGCACTTTCCTAGTTTCTCGCATCGAGTGCAGGAGTGATGATAATGATGGAAGGACGGAGGAGGAACGGTTTACCAGTTCCTCATTAAATTCAGTGCAGTTGTTATTTGCCAGCAGAACTGCCAGTTAGTTTACAGATGAGGAAACCTCGTTTCTTAATTAGCTAATTATTAATAAATAAAAAAAATATATATATATATATATATATATACACACACATTTTGTTATAAGATTTTTAAGTAAATAGTAGATTACGTATATAATAAATGTAATAAAAATCACGGAAAAACTGACGAAGAAACTAATTTTTAGAATTTGTTTATGTTTTCGACTCTTACTTAGTTTAGACCCCCTTTTTCAGATCTAATTTTGATATACAAATAAGACTCGTAAGGAAAAAACTCGATAAACGACTTTCAAATCAGCCATTTTTTAAAATGTGTATACAATTTACTTATAAAGTAACTATCTCTAAATAGAAGCTATAATATCATATAAATACATAATCTCTCTCAGAGACAATGTACAGAATTTTTTAAATTTCATTTAAATTTTAATTTAAATAAACTAATATATAAGTTTCAGTGTTTTGTTCCGCCATTTTCACAGGACAAAATTACAATTTATTTATTTATTTCCTAATTGCACAAGTAGAAACTGCGTAGTTAAGAATGAACTAAAATTAATTTTACGTGATTGTTATCAATAACAAATGATTAAAAATGCAATATACACAGTTAATAATTTTATTAATAATTTATTTAGAAATTATTATTATCTGAGAAGCTCCTCCCTCCATCCATTCATTCATCACTCAACCCAGCCGCTCTCGTTGTTGACATCACCGTGAAAGCAGCAAGTCATAAAACTGAAGAGTTGAACGGCTAAAGTGAGATCAAATGTCTCGATACAGAATGCCTTTCTTTTCACATTAACCCTTAGCCACTATCGCGGGGTCAGGAAGGACCCCACTCATTTAAATTTTGCGTGACCAAGAAATTAAGATTGTGGTTGAAGGTTAAGAATACCAAAGGGAGAGGAAAAGGAAAACCAATCCAAACCCCGAGTAAAGGAAGTAACAACACGATAAAAGAAGGGCATTTTATTTTTAGAAGAAATGAGAATGATTAAAGAACAACTGCCACTCTTAATGAGAAAAGACCGGACTTTGCTGATATATGCACACCAGCAGTACATGCAACATCCACTTGCCCAATACCACCCACAGTTAACTCGGCAACCACGGTGGTACCAATGGCTACACCCACGGTATTCTCAAGTACAACGCTACATCCAATATCACCAAAAGGAACCGACAAAATCGACCAGATATTGACCAACAGCCAACTCTACAAAACACCAAGACTTTTAAACCTCAAAACTTACTATACAAAGTCTGTACACTGACAAAATAAATTGCAAATTGCGATACTTACAAAATCTAACTCTGGGAACCAACACAGATATTGTGTGTGTAATGGAAACAAACTTGCATGATTGAGAAAAAGAATGTGAAAATTGCACCTAAGGTAGGGAGATAGCATTAAAGGACTGCAACATATAGAGAGCGGATAGATTTGCTAGAAATGGATAAAGCTGTTATATTTAAAAATAAAGGTAAGCAAATCAAACAGCATAGTCGAAATTCCTATTTTAGAAGTAAAAAAAAATTGAACTTAATCATTTTGAACGTGCACACAGCAGAGTTGGAAACGGGTCAGCGGGTCACGGGTCACTTGGGAGTGAATTCAAGACGGGTCGAAGTGGGTCACGGGTTATGAAGTTGACCCGCCTGACCCGGGAGTGGGTCAAGGCGGGTCAATGCTGTGATTAGGTCGGGCACAAATTTCCAGTCGGATTTTTAAAATTGTTTATGCTTTTTTTGCGTGTCGACAGCTTGTAATTATAGTTACATATATTTTATTTATTTATTACAGGGGTGGCCAAGTTTCCTGGACCCAAGAGCCACATATGACGTTTTTTTAGATTTTACGAGAGCCGCAAAATATTTTAAAAAGAATTTAATTATTAAAAACATATACATATACTTATACTCACATTATTAAATTGTTTAATTACTGCTTGTAGAAGGCTTGGTTTGGGTCTTCATTTTGGCTGTTAATGCTTTAAAGTCTGGCTGATGTGATGTTAAGGCGGTATGAAGAAGTTCAGTCAGGTGTTCGTTAGTGAGGGCAGCACGATGTTTTGACTTTACAAACTTCATTACCGAGAAGAGTGCTTCATTCACAGCAATAAGTTGTCCCAAAAATTGAGATAAGTCGGAAACTGGTTTTCCTGAGGTAAGGATACTTTGTCTCTGGTACTTGCTTCCAAAACTCAACTGCAGATAAGCTTTTATGTATCAACTTTAAACCCACATCCTCCTGTAGCTCCAAAAGTTCTGTTTGTACTGAAGCAGCTTCCGTAACAAAAGGTGTGGTAACAGGACAGCCATCGTTGACGACATCAATCAGGAAAGGATTTACAAGAAATTCGAAGCATGGTTCTAGCTTCTTTAGTTCATCAAACCTGAACTGAAAATCATCAGTTAGTCCTTCTAATTTATCTTTGTATTCCTCCAATTTACTATCTTTTATTTCAATATCAGGAAAAGTGTTTGCTCGGTTTTTCAGGTGGGGAAAGTGGTCAAATTTTTTTCTTACTAGATCTTTTTGGAAGAGCTTTATTTTATTCTGGAAACTGAAAACTGTGTGTAAGGTCAGAAATGACCTTACCCTTTCCCTGAAGTGCCAAATTTAGATTTTGAAGGTGTTGTATTACATCAGTAAAAAACATCAGATCCTGCACCCATTCGTGATCTTCTTGTTGTGGGTATGACTTTCCCTTTTCTTTCAAGAAATCAATGATAGGCTCCAACAGTGCAACAAACCTATTCAGGAGATTACTAGTTAATAACCACTTTACAATACAATAGAATGAAAGTTCATCTGGCTTATCCTGAAGATCCAGCTCCTCGATAAAATTTCTAAATGCTTGGTGCGTTTTTGCATTTGAACGAATGAAATTCACAATTTCTAGAACACATTTCATAACACTGTCATACTTAAAGTACTTGCCTACCAAATGACCACGGTGAATGAATGATACAGTGAATAAAGAGAGACACAGGATACTTGGGATCGCGTGTCAAGAGCCCAACTAGGCCTATATTTTGTCCTACCATAGCTGGTGCTCCATCTGTTGCAACACTGACAAGTTCATTCAATGGTACTTGAGCATTTGATAATGCCTCGTCAAGTGCGTTCTTTATGTCAACCCCTCTGGTGGTTTCTCTTAGGGTCATTAAGTCCAAGAGGAGTTCTTTCACATTTCCATCGCCAGTAACATAACGAACAAATATCGCCAGTTGAGGGTTATTTTTAATATCTGTGGATTCATCGAGGGCCAAACTGAATGCAACAGAATTCTTCAAATCACTCTGCAACGAGCATGTATCATAATTTCAGCACTGATCTGGGAAATACGTCTCTCTGTAGTGTGGCGAGAAATAGAAATACTTGCTATTTGTTCTCGAAGCTTTGTTTTATCTGGAGCGAGAATTGCAGTAACATCGGCAATATTCTTCACAAATTCTCCACTACTGTAGGGAAGTTGAGCACGAGCAATATTCCATGCCATAACAAAAATAGCTTCAGTAGTTAAGTCAGCTGTCTTACACAATGATGAAAGTACAGTTTGTTGGGCAACTAGGCTAGATTTCAACATTGTTAACTTAGTCTTCCGCAATTCTGATTTGGGAGGAAATTCCGTAATAAAATTTTTATGGTTAGTTTCATGATGACGCTTTAAGTTACTGGCTTTAAAGTGATTGAGTGCCACGTGGCAGATAAGAGAGACAGGTTCCCCATCCTTAACAGTAAAGGCAAAGCTCTCCTCCCACTCCTGTTTAAAAACTATTTTCTTCTTCATATTTCCGTTTCTTACACTTTGTCTGCTCAGTCATTTTAATCAACTAAGGGGTTGTATAACTGAGAAAAATAGCCACTATTTGATCTAAGAAGCCAATTTTAAAACACTCACTCGTTACTACACGCGGCCCGCAGGGTAGCTCGAGGGGTATTGGACACTGGTGAGTGGCGATTGGTGTTAATTACGTAATTATCCCGCTTAGTGCCTGTCACGCAAAAGAAGTTGTACGCATGACGCATTTTATTGTCAATTCAATTTTTCCTTGTTTTTTTTTTCATATTTTTTTATGTGAAAAAAAAAGTTATATTTGCATTATGAATTTTGTCTTATGATAAATACAATAAAAACCAAAATTGTCTCGCGAGCCGCAGTTAACCTCGAGAGCCGCATGCGGTTCGCGAGCCAGGGTTTGGCCACCGTTGAGTCATATACGTTTGTCAGACTCATAGCATACCGGTATAGCATTACACTAAAAGCTAAGACGCAGTCACGTATAGGAGAGGTATTCCAGCTTATTCAACGCAAGTAATATACGTCCACAGCGCGCACTGCTGGCACACGGAGCAGAAGAATCACTGGGTATCGCTTTGGAGTATTAAAAGCATTTCTAAATTAATTTTCACTGAAAAAAACATTACTGTTTTATGTAATAGAAGCTCACGTGAGTCAGCTTGTATTTGTGTATCAATAAATATTTTGTATTTTGAAACAGTTTACTTTGTGATGTATTTCGAAAAATGTTTTGTTCAATGTATTGTTTAGGTCAGTCAGCAGGTTTGCCGGGTGAATGTCGCGGGTCAAGTGGGTCACGGTTCAAGGTTGATGACCCGTTTCCAACTCTGGTTGAAATCACTGATCATATCCAAGTTGAAGTACATACTCCTCAATCTGAACGTCCCTATATAAAAACAGAAGACTAGAAGGGAGTCAAACTTCACAACCAGTATCAATGGATGCAAATAATTAAAATACAGGAAAGTAAAGAAATGTACACCATAATTTACATAGATAATAATAAGAAAATTAGTTCATAATCTCAGTTTGAATCCTAAAACCATCTAAACAATACAGGAAAATAGGAAAGGCAAAATGCGTAATGTTCTGTGGAAAATTCAGCAGCCTAAAAGGTATCTTTACGGCTACCCGCGTCCACCCTTACCTCAGGTTCGACAAGGTATCGGTTAAATTAAACCTTAAAACTTAGGGTTCTCACAACTTGGACGCTATTAATAAAATAATGGTAAATAGGTTTAATAAATTTAATTTTAAGCCAATACTCTTGACTTGCTCGCCTTTATAGAGTTAAATTGGCATAATGTGGACCAAATGTTTAATTATATTTACTTACAATTAAGTAACTCGTAAGGCAAGCTTAAACTCTTGATTTGATATTTAAATTAATTGGTTAGATATAGTAAAAGCAAGCCAAGCGTTAAATAACTAAGTAAATAATTAGAAATAAAGGACCTTTTCCAGTTTGTGTACCGTTTTTCATATAATTTATTTGAGAATATTTTTGTTAAAACCAACAAAAATATCACGACTTAACCTAACCAATTATCAAGAGCGTACAGTTGATCTACTAGTAAATAGTAAATACTATTCCAGAAACAATGTTATAATTAATAATAGATCAACTGTACGCCCTTGATAATTGGTTAGGTTAAGTCGTGATATTTTCGTTAGTTTTAACAAAAATATTCTCAAAAATAAATATGAAAAACGGTACACAAACTGGAAAAGGTCCGAAATAAATTTGTTTAATTTAGATTGAAGTTGGATAGATTTATATTTAGAATTAATTAATAAGTTAGTTTTCTTTAATACTTTAAAATATAAAAAACGCAAAGAAAAACGATAAATAAGGAATGATTGTTATGCTATGATAGGTCAGGCAAAATGAAGGACCCACCTTTCTTAACAAGTTTTAAAATTTTGGATACTAAGCTTGGATTGTACTTATAGAAAATGTTATAGATTTGTCCCAAGATAAATCTTGGATAAATAATAGTCAAATTTAAATGTATTGACCAGATTAGATCAATACCAGAATATGCTTACCTTAAACACAAAGCCAACAAATAATTAAAGTATGGATTACTTACAGTACTCAATGATTTGATCCAAGAAACTAGCCTAACCTACCAATTCAATAACTCCTAAACTGAATTATTATACGAGAAAAATAATTTAGATAAAGCACAAAAAATGACACGATTTTAGACTTAATTAAACTGCTAAAGCTTTAAATCAAGGCTAAAAGCAAATAAATTTCCTAACTGAACTCTTTGAATCAGGGGAAACTGTAGACTTCCTCACAAAACGAAGGCTGAGAATAGACTCCTAAGAACCTAATTTAACCTACGACTTCCGCTTCTAGAATCTAGAAGCTTCGTAGTTGGTTTATACAATTTCGGAAGAAAACGAAACAGTATATATACACATATATATACTATATATACTAGCCCTCTCGCGGTGATCTTATAAAACTCGGAGATTTCCTCTTTCATGTGGTGTATGCCCAGTTGATGCACGGTTGATAGGTACGGAAGTATTCTCAGTTGAAATCGGATGAATCATTTTGAATAGCCCTATTATGGATTTAGAGACTCTTTCAATAGAATACATAATTATTATGATCGAATATGAATTAATTATTTATTTTCGTTGATTTTGGTTGGTTTGTGGTTATGTTTTAATAGGTTTTAATTGGTTTTTAATATATTTTGATAACTGTTATGCCGTTGGGAGTATATTTTAAGAAATTTTGAACCTACTGTCTAAATATTTTAGACATTCTCAGACTAAAGGCAAGACAAGAAATATTCTCAACCTTGAAGGAAAATAATTTGTTATCAGAGGGCCAAGACAGTTAATCAGTTGCCCAAACAACTTCGGAACGCAAACCACGAAGAAAAATGAAAACACGAAATAGTGCTCAAACGCTTTCATCTAATAACATCCTCAGGAACACTATATACACGGTGGGAGAAAAGTCTTTAACAACATTATACAAATAAAGTGTTCAAATGATGAAACAAATCAAACAAAAAGTCTATAAGAATTTTATTCATACAAATATTTTGTTAGATTGTAATTTATTTAATCTTCAAAGAGTTCTCCATCCGCTATGATACATTTGTGGATTCTCTCTCTGAAACTCTTCATTGTTCTGAACATATCGAGTGGGATCCTTTTCAGTTCTTCATCTATTCTGCGGCCAAAGGGATTCACATTTGGATAGATGAAACCAGGAGTGTAGCGTTTGTTACGCAAAAAGACCAAAGCCAGAAATCACATGGGGTTAAATCAGGTGATCTGGCTAGCCATTTGATGAGACCTCGCAGCCCAAGCCATCTTCCTCCAAGATTCGTATCCAGAATCTTACGGGCAGGTGCAGAGTAATGTGGCAGCGTTCCATCATGTTGATAAAGCCAATTCTTGCCAACGCCATTAGTAAACTGGGGCAAAACTTTGTCAAAGGAAACGTGTCCTGGATAACCAATGGACGCCCAAACTGTTAGTGTAGCCGTTTTAACCCACGGCTTTATACCCACTCGTATTTTGGGTTCTTTTTTCACCCAGTAGTGAACGTTGTGTTTGTTTCCTTTACTCGTTAAACCGAAGACACATTCATCTGAAAATTTGACTTTTCGAAGGAAATCTAGATCACTGTTGAACTTTTGTCTCCTTGTTTCAGCAAACTGCAGCCGTCTATCAGAATCATTCGTATATGAGCTGAGAGTAAATGGGTTTGTGATTTCAACGGCTGCAAATTTGCTGCTGAAAATTTGGAAATACCCAATTCCTCTGCGACTTAAAAAATAATTTAAACTTACGCTTAATGAATAAAAATAAAAATAATAAAAAATAAAATTAATGTCCATAATTGGAAAAAAATATTGTTACAGTTACAGGGTTCAGTCATGACCACGTCGCAAAAGCACTTCCGGTTATATTATCGAGACTAAGCGATGTTCTCTGTGTTCAGTAGTTGGATGGGTGACCTTCTCTGCATTCAGAGGATGTACTGACTCGTAGATGGTCCGGAACCCACATAAAGCTGTAGGACCTCTCCAACACAACTTTTTGGCGTTATGAAGGCGGTTAAAGAAGAAAATCTGCATTTATTAACAATTAATTCATTATTAATGAATTTCCTCAGCTTAAATGTTAATTGATATTGTGCCCTTAACCATGGCCGTAACTACCTATGAGGTCACCGAGGTCCGGACCTCGGTAATTATTTCCTAAAAAAAAAAAAGAGACTGAACCGTTCTCCGTGTATGAAACGCATATTATCGCTTTTCTTTTGAAAAGAGGAGCGTCGAGCGTTTTGTGTTTTGTGTTTAGTGTATAGCTTGGGTTGTGTTTGTAGATGTCATTTTGGTCTGAATTTTGCTCGTCCCGCCGCGCTCGAAAAAAATCTGGACCTCACTAATTTCTAAACCCTAGTTACGGCCCTGCGGCCTTAACTATCAACTGACTGACTGACTATTTGAATAACTCGACTGTGTTGTGCTGAGCGAAGCTTGAACTATGAAGCAACAGCAAATCATAAGCTAGGAAGGAAGGAGTTCAAACAAACGAGTTGTACTGATAACTTAAATTATAAATTGCAGCTTTTAAAAGATTAAAACAAAATTATATTGTATTGTTTGCCATTTCACCTATTCATAACTGTTATGTTTAATTTTATATCAATCTTTGTTTAGTTTGTTTTTCTTGTTTTAAACACAGACGGACGGGGATGTTGATGATTGAATTGAATTATTCAACCCAACGTCTGGTATTTGTGCGATTTTTTAAGTCAGTTGACAGAAACTCATAAATCAGTGGAGATATTTCTTTTAAATATTTTTAAAATACAATTAAGTTGTATGATATTAAATAAAGGTTTTTAATTAAGAATAACCATAAAGAGAAGTGTAAAAGAAAACCAATAACATACGTTAGTTTTTAAACTTACGAACTTTATATTAACAAAGATATTTAATACTATAGTTTTCCTTAAAACTATTTTAAGAGAAAATTAAATTTAAATAGGCAAACTGCGATAAAATAAATTCTGCATTTTATTAGACAATAAAATTAAAATTGTTAATGTCATCAACCTCATAGTTTCAAAGCTTTTTCACAGTTATATATATATATATATATATATATATATATATATATAACCGTAACAACATGATCATCTTTATCGAACCAGACCTTGTTTTCATCCTCAGTAACACCTAGATATATTATAAAACTACTTAATTTTAATACAGTTATTTAGGCGATACATCATAATTTTTTAAAATCCAAGTAAAACAATAAAACTTCCTAAACACAATATAACTTAATAAAAGAATCGTCACAGTTGAAAACTGTTTGAGTTTAGAAATTAGGAGTGTCACCATAGGCGTATGATATGGCACTTTACTGGGGGGTGGGGGATTTGCCCTAAAAATTTTCAGGGTGCCCTGATTTCCGCATAAGTACTATGTGTAGCATAAAATAACACAAAGATTAGAGTGTAAGTAACATATATTAAAGCCTTTTTGATATAAAAAATATTACAATTTACAAAAATGAGATAAAATTTTGCTACAACATTTCTAAATGAGAAGCAAAACTACGGCATTGCAGTTGATATAGAATTCAGTAAGTCCTCAACTTACGTTTTAATTATTAACTACAAGTATAGTAGCAAGTAATTAATTCACCTCAAGAAGTAATAAAACAACAAAGGAATGTCAGGAAAAATCTGCTATGAGTGTCACCATCAGGTTCAGTTTAGACTGAGAACGAGCTAGAATTATGAAAGCTGTGCGAGATATTGGGTGGTTGGTTGCATGTATGGCTGAGTCCGAATGATGGAATAAAGAGATTTATGGTAAGGTTGGTAGGTTCGGAGAGAAATACCTAAATGTTCGTGGATTGTTGTTTTCATGTTGTGATCTGTTTTTCCCACACACGACCCCATACAGTTGGTCACGCAGGCCGCCGCCGACGACCCCCTCACACTCATAGAAATAGACGATGGAGGATTGTAAATCTTTAGGTATTTTATCCTCAAATTTGAAAAAAATTTCCGACAGTCGGACTAGGCTTAACCCTTTAGCGCCGTGTCCCTTTACTAATTTTGTTCTGGCTAACACCAGACGAATTTATTCAGTCTTGGAAAAGACCTCTGTACGATAGAGGGTTAAAAATAATTCGTAAGTTTAATTGTGGGAAAAAAAATTATTTTAATTAGCATATTTTTTGGTAATAACTGAATTGTATTCCATGTATGGTAATAATGAAAAATAGATAGTATGCTTTTCTTCGGTAATTTCATTAATTTGAGGCGTGATTAATTTATTTGACGTACGTCCAATGGACGAGTTAATTAAGTTCATTGGATATTCATTCTATTAAAAAATTTCACGCAAAAATTTAAGTTCGGAGAGCAATGAGAAATAATATTTTTATGTGCTCATCGTAATTCCGGTGATTTTTCTCTAAAGGAAGGCCTAATTTATAATATATTTATAATTAAGTGTATATTATTTATAATAAACGTATTTTGAACCAAATCATTGTTTTTGTTGCTACCATTGACCAATGCCGTGCGTATAGTTTTTAAAAGTTTGGCTACGCCCCTGGAAACCAGTACTGGTTCTCTAATGGTGATAAGTCCAAATTCAGTAATCTGCACTTTTCCTAATTCGTTTCGATATGCTTTTCGATCAATCTGAATTTGTTTACTTTCCTGAAATGTTATTTTTATAATAGAATATTTACCTTACTGTTAGTCTTCATAAACTCACTGTGAGCACATACTCGATATGTACAGAAACAAACGTGCAAAATTTTTACACCCCTACCGAATTCGAACTGCTGAAACTGAGGCAGCCACCACTCAGAGGCGGATTAAGACACCTCGGGGCCCCGGGACAATGAAGAATATGGGGGCCCTTTTCTATAGCTTTTTATTAACAATACATGTACAGTACATAGTACATTTACACGAATTATATGTACGGTGCTCAGGCTAATTGAGAAACAAACTTAAAAGAACCTTAACACAGTGTATTTTGCCGTTTGCCAAAACCAAACAGTATTAAACAAACTTTACTTTAGGGCCTATAAAACATAAAATAAAACAGGGAATTTGTAAGTTTGTGTACTCTCTCATATTTAATCAAAGAAGTTGGCGAAATCTCGAATTATATCATCGAAACTCAGTTGAGTGGGGGGCCCCTCAAGCATGGGAGCCTGAGGCTTCAGCCTCAATAGCCTCAGTGATAATCCGCCACTGCCACCACTCGATGTAAAGACTTCACCAGGCCGTTCGAAGTTGAGATTTTGATTGACAAAATGCAACCTTTCACAGAAAATCTACTTTCAGTGTTCTTTTAAAGGTTGTTGTTTGATGGAGCTGTTTAACTTCGCAACATCTAAGATTATATGATGGAAGGGACATTCAGATTTTCGTGGGATCCGAACCATATGTCGCTACATAATCTGGACGTAGAGGACTATTTCCTATCCAACTATTAACCAGACCCAGTGTCGCTAACTTCGCTGATCGATAGAAAGCGGTGTTACGACATTGGCCACGAAGTAGCCCTTCTTTTATTCTTTTAAGGTGCTCAGTATCTATCCTTTTTTCCTGTTTATTGTTATCTTATTTTGTGTTTCAAATTTCTCAGCGTCGGTTAATATAACTGCGAAATCATTTGTTTTGGTTTTTCTGAGTTTCTTGTCCATTTCAGTTATAGTAGTTTATTGTGTGTGTGTGTGTGATAGTAATGAAATGAAATGATAAACCCCCAATTCTTATGAACTGCTGTTGATGATTTTCATTCTCGCCCTCTCTAACACCACTCACTGCTCGCTCCCATCCTCATATGATGCTCAGGAAGTTTGTCGGAAGAATGCTCCCAGCATCATATGATGATCGCGTTATTTTTTTTATGTTTTCGCACAAAATCCCAATAAAAATAAATGATTTTGCATTTTAATGCTATTGATGACTCAGATATATTCATAAACCATCCGCAACAAACATACACACACATGCATGTATACATATGCACACATGTACACATAAACAAGCAAGTATTATGCTTACATTTGAGTTTTGAAGAATCTATGACTCAGATATATTCATAAACCATCTGCAACAAACATACATACACACACACACACACACACATGCATGCATGTATGTATACATACATATGTACACATGTACACATAAACGAGCAAGTATTATACTTACATTTGAGTTTTGAAGGATGTACATTTTATTTGTCTCTTGAAAAATAATTTTTTGTTCCTTTTGAAAAATAACTCCTTATAAAATAATTGTCCTTTTGGAAAATAATTGTTCATAAAATAAATGTTCTTTTGATAAATCTACACTTTCCATTATACTTATTTACAACATTGTTTTACACTTTTACTGAATTTAGTATTTAGTAGTTGGCACGGGTGTGGTAGAGAACAAAGCACTCAAGGCATAATGAAACTTTGCATTCCGGACACCAAGTAGAAACTTTTCTAACATGTTTTTCTCATTGCACCAAACAAATACGAAAGAAAAAACGTTTTGAATTCGATTTTCATGTCTATCTATCTATCTATCTAGCTATCTATAACTTCCTTAGCCCACTCCCTCCTATTCATTATAATTATTATCGTTTATTATCAACAAGTTGTCACAGTCCAAGGAATATCATCATCAGAATCGGACTACGTAGCTCAGTACCACAAGGGACAGACAGTATTAGCACCACTCCTATTCATTATCATGCTAACACGAGGGTGTCAGGAAATGATTGCCCCCCCCTATACAGAAGAAACTGAAAGGAATAGAAAAAAACAGACAAAACCACGCGAAAGAGCGTTAATTTTGAATAATAAAAACACTTGTTTTAATATCGGGTGTTGCCCCCATTTGCAGCTCTGACGGCCATTAATCGACGGGGGTATGATCCAGAAGTGTCTCAAAGAGATCGGATCATGACTCATTTTTCAAGGACTTCGTCTTGATCGCAGTCATAATTTCTGTTGAATACCGATTCTGAATGGGTTGTTCCAGCATTAAGGACTCCACCCGATCCTTCATGATGGATCCGACATGTTCACAGACATTAAGATCGGGAGAATTGCCAGGCCATTCATTATTTCCGAAAAAATCAATGTTATTGTCCTTAAGCAGTTGTTGAGTCGCAAGTGCTTTCATACAGGGGGCTTTGTCGTGAAGAAAGGTTGCCTGTTCAACATCCAAAACACACTCGGGGTCTTTCAAAAACGGAATTACATGTTGGGCTAAAATTACATTTCGAAAATAAGGCCCATCCCAACTGGTTCCTCTTGGTTTGATAACCCAGATGAGCTTCCGAATAGAGAACATAATGAAAACACCAACACATGCTGGATTTTTTACTATTTCTCGATACTTCTGGTCGTCTGCGACTTCATCAGGAGTTGTTGCCCAAACCCGATCATTCTGAAAATTTGGTTTTCTGGAGACATAAACGAAGAATTCATCGCTGACAACCAAGTGAAGGAAATCGTCTTCCGTCCATTCCTCAAGATAATCACAAAACCATAGCCGATCTTCAATATTAAGATCACTCTTCCGTGGCTTAGCTATTTCATGCCAAGCACTCAAGCCTTGGCGAACTCGAAATTGATGCACAAGTTGCCGATTGACTATCTTACCACGACGGATAAGTATCTCTTTCGCTACCTCAGAGCAGCTCTTCTTTCGGCGCCGTGATGCAGCAAGCACAATGTCTTTCGATTCTTGAGATAATTTCTCCGGTCTTCCTCCTCGAAATTCTGTTTCACAATCTTCAGGATTCTTATTCCAATTCCTTTTGACAAAGTCTTCTGATCTTTTTAATCTCTCAGCCACCCAGTGTCGAGTTATGAAAGTTGCACCAGCTTCCTTTGCTTCACGAAATGTGACAGCTCGAATGCGGTCAAGAACTCGCTTTTTCTCTGAATCGTTCAAAATAGATGATGCCATGGTTTCTGTGGGGGAAAAAATGGTAAGAATTAAAATCACAGGAATAGAATATAATGGTTTTTATTCAGATTTTAACGCTCTTTCAAGTGGTCTCGCCGGTTTTTATCTATCTCTTCTAGTTTTTGCTCTACAGGGGGGGGCAATCATTTCCTGACACCCCGGTAGACACTGAAGGAACCAGCAGTAACATCCTTTGCTGACGATACAAAAATAAGTAGAAAAATTAGAAAATTTAACACCGAAAAAATTCAGCGCTTAAGATATGGAAGAAATGAGGGCTAAAACAGCTGGAATATTATACCCCAAATAGACAGGAAATTCATAGAAACGAAAACGCAAAAGATTTAGACCGACGATGCGAAATTTGAGAAACAAAATCAGATAGCGATAGACAAAACAAAATTACTGGATAGATATTGAGAACCTTTAAAAGAGGGGAAAAGAAAGTAATGATTCCCCCTGCTAAACATACTTACTGATCATACAAAAATTGGAATACTGCTCAGTTTTGACGACTACATATAAAGAGAAGAAATTAATATAAGCTATAAGAAAGTTATTGAAAGAAATTTTACAGCCAAAATCAATGGCTACAAAGAACGCAATTACTGGAAAAGACTATGTACATTAAATCTATATTAGTTGGAAAGAAGACGAGAGAGGTACACCATAATATACGCCTGGAAAATTAAAGAGCACTGGGAAATAGGAAAGATATATAGAATGCGTAATGCTCCTACACTAAAGGCCAGACGAGAGACATTCTTAACTCTGAAGAAAAATAGCTTTGTTGTCAGAGGGCCAAGACTATTTAATCAGTTATCCAAAGAAATCAGGAACACCTCCGCTGTTAATGTAGAAGTTTATAAAAGAAGACTAGACGCTTGGCTCAGGACCGTCCCGGACAAGCAGCATGTGCCTGGCTATGTGACATAGAAAGCTGAAGAAAGCAACTCTCTCTTACATCAAATCATTCTGGAGGTAGAGCCACCAGCCTGACTTCCGTGTGACGAGAGACCGACGCACGGAACATCTGCAAGGTTGCAAGGTAGGGCCATATACAGTATATATATATATATATATATATATATATATATATATATAATATATATATATATATATATACAGTATATATACACCCCTTGGTTTTGCTTCGGCCAGAATTGTTCATTCTGATGAAGGTCAAGCTTGTTGCTCCACTTTAAATCTACAGCTTAACGTGGAATCCAAACCACGACCCACCACAAGTAGTAAAAAATTACAAAGTCCTTACCTGGACTCGATCTCACGAGTAATTTCTTAAAAAGTCTTCGCCCTCTGACAACAAAGCTATTTCCTTTCAGAGTTGAGGGTGTCCCTTGTCTGGCCTTTAGTTTGGGAACACAACAAATTCTACATTTCCTATTTTCCTATTATCTTGTCCCCTCTTGAAAAGGTTCTCAGTAACTGTCCGGAAATTATTTTTGCTTTGTTTATTATTATCTTATTTTGTGGCTCAAATTTCGCATCATCGGTCATTATAATTATATAACTCCTAATTCATTTACTGTCGTGATTTTATGAATTTCTCTCAGTATCTGCATAAGTGAGGTACCGACTTTATTAAATCCATCCATCTAAAAAAAAACCAAATAACTTAGTGCCATACATAATAAGTGTTCCAGGAGCAATTGTGGGCTTGGAAGGGATTTTTTGTTCGATCTCTAAATAGTGAGGTAGTAGCCAGCATAAACTAACGGCATTTCGTCAAATAAAAATTATGACTTAAGTTCCCCATTGCAATTTTGTTTTCTTTAGACAGAAAATTTATTATCACGGATAACTTCTTTATTTCATGAGTCCTTTCAATTTAAATCCTATGTATAAAAATAACTCCAAGTTATTTATCCTAATTTAAATCCTTATACGAGTATTTCATATAATTATGTAGTTTAGTTGTGTGTGTGTGTGTTTTTAAGTTTTTATTTCCGAGCTTCTGTCAGTTGACCAGAAGTAGATACAATATTATTGTTCGACTATACGATCCCTAATTATTGATTCCAGTAGCTTACCTACAACAGACGTTAAACTGATTGGCCTATAATTTCCCGCCGCACCTTTATCGCCTTTCTTAAAGATAGGTGTTACGTTTGCTAACTTGAAATTATCTGGTACGCACCCCTCAGAAATAGACGCATTAAAAATCTTTGTTAGCGGCACAACAATGCTATCTTTTAATTCTTTTAGTTGTATGGGATATATGGAATCCGGACCCGGTGATTTACGCGTTTTCATTTTATCAATATAGCGCATTACTTCCCCTTCACTAACGACAATATTATGCAAAATATTACCATTATCAAAAGGTATTATGTCTATGACCGTAGGGATATTCGTTACATCTTCTATAGTAAAAACTGACGTAAAAAATTCGTTTAGCAAGGTAGCCATTTCCTTGTTTTCAGAGACTAGATCTCCATTTACATTTTTCAATGGACCTAAGACACTTTTTACTGGATTTCTATTATTGACGTATTGAAAGAATCGCTTGGGGTTTTCTTTACCGTCACGAGCTATGGAGATTTCAAATTCGCGCTTGGACTTTTTTATTACACTTTTCGCTTCACACCTCAGAGATATGTAGTTGTTTCGTAACAACAAATTGTCTTTATCGCACTTATGTTGCCTATAAGCCCTATCTCTACTCTTTATAATGTCTCGTACTCTAGAAGTAAACCACAAGGGCTTGTTGTTTACTTTTGCACGCTTAATTTTGTACGGTACACATTCCTCATTTATAGTCCTAAATACCGTTACGAACGATTCCCACATTAGTTTTGCGTTGGAGTTCCCCATTACGTTTTCCCAATTGACGTGTGAAAATTTATTTCGAAATTTACTAAAGTCTGCGTGCTGGAAGTTAGGAATTTTAGTCGAGTTAGTTGGTTTCGAGTGACTTACTGAGAGGACAAACTCTACCATATTGTGATCGCTATTGCTCAACGGTTCTATTACTTGAAGATCAGTAATTAGCCTATCATCCGTAGTTATTACTAAATCTAAAATACTGTCCAACCTCGTAGGTTCCCCAACCTTTTGAATAAGAAAGCTATCCTCGAGAAAATTAACTAAACGATTACCTTCCGCGTCTCCCTGCATTGTATCGTAATTCACGTTGGCGCAATTAAAGTCACCCATAACTAAAGCCTGCTCACTACCGATTATTCTCTTTAGTTCACGATATAACGCTTCGTCCGTATCAGCTGTTTGATTTGGGGGCCTATATATAACCGCAACAAGAAGTTTGAAATCGTTCAATTTAAGTTCTGCTATAGCCGAATCTATCGGTTCTGGAATTGAGTGCTTTACTTCTATAACGTTCGCAATATTATCTTTGATATACAACATAACACCGCCTCCTCGCCTACCTATTCTGTTTTTAACAAAAAGTCTATAACCTTTAATTTGATACTCCCCTACAAAGTCACGTGTTTCAGTGCTAAGCCACGATTCATTTATCGCAATTAAATCATAGTCTTTACAAGCAATTAAAGAAAAAAATTCGTTTATTTTATTTCGTAGGCTACGAGCATTTAAGGATAGAACCTTCAAATTGTTTGTAATTGCGACACCTTCGCGAGCGCGGGGGAAATTTGTGGAATTTACGCTGGGACCGTTCGGGTTACGGCAGCCTGAAAAGACGAGACAGTATTATGAAATAGTCTTCCTAAACGCGCAGCTCCAACTTCATTAAGATGAAGTCCATCTTCGAGGAACAAGTCCCTCCTGCCGTAGAAACTGTTCCAAAAATTTGCAAAATGCACTCCTTCCTGTTGGCAAAGAGACTTTAGGTTATTGTTAATATAGGTTGCCTTGCTGTAGAAATCGCTTCGTTGGATAATTCGAGGAAGTATACCTGTTAAAACAATCTTATTAGTTTTCTCCTTTAATCGCTCTAATAAGTCCCTGTACCTAGCCAGCAGTTCTTCCGATCTAGAATTTAAAACGTTATTAGTACCGACATGAATAACATACGTTGTGTCCTCGGTGGTACCGTCTGTAAAATGGTCAACACTATTAGTTATATCCTCCACCCTTGCACCAGGGTAGCAGTAACGGCGCCTACGACGAGGGTTTCTCCCACAGAATTCCTCGAGCTGCCCTCGAACAATGGAATCGCCAACGAGTCGTATTTCCGGTTCATCAGCATCTTCGAAACCTAAAACAGAAAACTTATTGCTTGTTATTACTGGTAGACAGGTCTTTGCTTTTCTCAATGGGGCTCCAGTTCGCACTCGAACGAAGGGTTGGGAACTAGGGGAAGAGAAAGGGCTATTTAAATTATTAGTAGAAACTGAGGCAGGAGTGGTCGTAACTGGAGTCTCAAGGGATTCTAATTTTGCCGTCAGGAGCATCACGCTTTCTTCAAGTCTCACTCTGGCCTCCCTCTCACGTTCTAACTCGTTCCTCAGCACTTCCATGCTTGAGCACCACCTGCAAACTAACTGATCATTATTATTAGCCATTGTAAACACGTAAGCAGCAAATTTCCCTTCACAGCGACTGCAAGTACTTGACGGGGGTGCCATGCTTTTAATTAGTTGAACAACAAAAAAAAACAAAAAAAACGAGCGTTTGGAAATTAATAAATTACAACGTAGGTCTACCACGTTCCTGAAACGCAGAAACAGGTTCTTGTAACACAAATTTATACTAAATTAATATAGAATTAAGCTACCGAGAAAGGATCTATATATATATATATATATAACCGTAACAACATGATCATCTTTATCGAACCAGACCTTGTTTTCATCCTCAGTAACACCTAGATATATTATAAAATTACTTAATTTTAATACAGTTATTTAGGCGATACATCATAATTTTTTAAAATCCAAGTAAAACAATAAAACTTCCTAAACACAATATAACTTAATAAAAGAATCGTCACAGTTGAGAAACTGTTTGAGTTTAGAAATTAGGAGTGTCACCATAGGCGTATGGTATGGCACTTTACTGGGGGGTGGGGGATTTGCCCTAAAAATTTTCAGGGTGCCCTGATTTCCGCATAAGTACTATGTGTAGCATAAAATAACACGAAGGTTAGAGTGTAAGTAACATATATTAAAGCCTTTTTGATATAAAAAATATTACAATTTACAAAAATGAGATAAAATTTTGCTACAACATTTCTAAATGAGAAGCAAAACTACGGCATTGCAGTTGATATAGAATTCAGTAAGTCCTCAACTTACGTTTTAATTATTAACTACAAGTATAGTAGCAAGTAATTAATTCACCTCAAGAAGTAATAAAACAACAAAGGAATGTCAGGAAAAATCTGCTATGAGTGTCACCATCAGGTTCAGTTTAGACTGAGAACGAGCTAGAATTATGAAAGCTGTGCGAGATATTGGGTGGTTGGTTGCATGTATGGCTGAGTCCGAATGATGGAATAAAGAGATTTATGGTAAGGTTGGTAGGTTCGGAGAGAAATACCTAAATGTTCGTGGATTGTTGTTTTCATGTTGTGATCTGTTTTTCCCACACACGACCCCATACAGTTGGTCACGCAGGCCGCCGCCGACGACCCCCTCACACTCATAGAAATAGACGATGGAGGATTGTAAATCTTTAGGTATTTTATCCTCAAATTTGAAAAAAATTTCCGACAGTCGGACTAGGCTTAACCCTTTAGCGCCGTGTCCCTTTACTAATTTTGTTCTGGCTAACACCAGACGAATTTATTCAGTCTTGGAAAAGACCTCTGTACGATAGAGGGTTAAAAATAATTCGTAAGTTTAATTGTGGGAAAAAAAATTATTTTAATTAGCATATTTTTTGGTAATAACTGAATTGTATTCCATGTATGGTAATAATGAAAAATAGATAGTATGCTTTTCTTCGGTAATTTCATTAATTTGAGGCGTGATTAATTTATTTGACGTACGTCCAATGGACGAGTTAATTAAGTTCATTGGATATTCATTCTATTAAAAAATTTCACGCAAAAATTTAAGTTCGGAGAGCAATGAGAAATAATATTTTTATGTGCTCATCGTAATTCCGGTGATTTTTCTCTAAAGGAAGGCCTAATTTATAATATATTTATAATTAAGTGTATATTATTTATAATAAACGTATTTTGAACCAAATCATTGTTTTTGTTGCTACCATTGACCAATGCCGTGCGTATAGTTTTTAAAAGTTTGGCTACGCCCCTGGAAACCAGTACTGGTTCTCTAATGGTGATAAGTCCAAATTCAGTAATCTGCACTTTTCCTAATTCGTTTCGATATGCTTTTCGATCAATCTGAATTTGTTTACTTTCCTGAAATGTTATTTTTATAATAGAATATTTACCTTACTGTTAGTTTCATAACTCACTGTGAGCACATACTCGATATGTACAGAAACAAACGTGCAAAATTTTTACACCCCTACCGAATTCGAACTGCTGAAACTGAGGCAGCCACCACTCAGAGGCGGATTAAGACACCTCGGGGCCCGGGACAATGAAGAATATGGGGGCCCTTTTCTATAGCTTTTTATTAACAATACATGTACAGTACATAGTACATTTACATGAATTATATGTACGGTGCTCAGGCTAATTGAGAAACAAACTTAAAAGAACCTTAACACAGTGTATTTTGCCGTTTGCCAAAACCAAACAGTATTAAACAAACTTTACTTTAGGGCCTATAAAACATAAAATAAAACAGGGAATTTGTAAGTTTGTGTACTCTCTCATATTTAATCAAAGAAGTTGGCGAAATCTCGAATTATATCATCGAAACTCAGTTGAGTGGGGGGCCCCTCAAGCATGGGAGCCTGAGGCTTCAGCCTCAATAGCCTCAGTGATAATCCGCCACTGCCACCACTCGATGTAAAGACTTCACCAGGCCGTTCGAAGTTGAGATTTTGATTGACAAAATGCAACCTTTCACAGAAAATCTACTTTCAGTGTTCTTTTAAAGGTTGTTGTTTGATGGAGCTGTTTAACTTCGCAACATCTAAGATTATATGATGGAAGGGACATTCAGATTTTCGTGGGATCCGAACCATATGTCGCTACATAATCTGGACGTAGAGGACTATTTCCTATCCAACTATTAACCAGACCCAGTGTCGCTAACTTCGCTGATCGATAGAAAGCGGTGTTACGACATTGGCCACGAAGTAGCCCTTCTTTTATTCTTTTAAGGTGCTCAGTATCTATCCTTTTTTCCTGTTTATTGTTATCTTATTTTGTGTTTCAAATTTCTCAGCGTCGGTTAATATAACTGCGAAATCATTTGTTTTGGTTTTTCTGAGTTTCTTGTCCATTTCAGTTATAGTAGTTTATTGTGTGTGTGTGTGTGATAGTAATGAAATGAAATGATAAACCCCCAATTCTTATGAACTGCTGTTGATGATTTTCATTCTCGCCCTCTCTAACACCACTCACTGCTCGCTCCCATCCTCATATGATGCTCAGGAAGTTTGTCGGAAGAATGCTCCCAGCATCATATGATGATCGCGTTATTTTTTTTATGTTTTCGCACAAAATCCCAATAAAAATAAATGATTTTGCATTTTAATGCTATTGATGACTCAGATATATTCATAAACCATCCGCAACAAACATACACACACATGCATGTATACATATGCACACATGTACACATAAACAAGCAAGTATTATGCTTACATTTGAGTTTTGAAGAATCTATGACTCAGATATATTCATAAACCATCTGCAACAAACATACATACACACACACACACACACACATGCATGCATGTATGTATACATACATATGTACACATGTACACATAAACGAGCAAGTATTATACTTACATTTGAGTTTTGAAGGATGTACATTTTATTTGTCCTCTTGAAAAATAATTTTTTGTTCCTTTTGAAAAATAACTCCTTATAAAATAATTGTCCTTTTGGAAAATAATTGTTCATAAAATAAATGTTCTTTTGATAAATCTACACTTTCCATTATACTTATTTACAACATTGTTTTACACTTTTACTGAATTTAGTATTTAGTAGTTGGCACGGGTGTGGTAGAGAACAAAGCACTCAAGGCATAATGAAACTTTGCATTCCGGACACCAAGTAGAAACTTTTCTAACATGTTTTTCTCATTGCACCAAACAAATACGAAAGAAAAAACGTTTTGAATTCGATTTTCATGTCTATCTATCTATCTATCTAGCTATCTATAACTTCCTTAGCCCACTCCCTCCTATTCATTATAATTATTATCGTTTATTATCAACAAGTTGTCACAGTCCAAGGAATATCATCATCAGAATCGGACTACGTAGCTCAGTACCACAAGGGACAGACAGTATTAGCACCACTCCTATTCATTATCATGCTAACACGAGGGTGTCAGGAAATGATTGCCCCCCCCTATACAGAAGAAACTGAAAGGAATAGAAAAAAACAGACAAAACCACGCGAAAGAGCGTTTAATTTTGAATAAAAAACACTTGTTTTAATATCGGGTGTTGCCCCCATTTGCAGCTCTGACGGCCATTAATCGACGGGGGTATGATCCCAGAAGTGTCTCAAAGAGATCGGTATCATGACTCATTTCTTCAAGGACTTCGTTGATCTTTGCAGTCATAATTTCTGTTGAATACCGATTCTGAATGGGTTGTTCCAGCATTAAGGACTCCACCCGATCCTTCATGATGGATCCGACATGTTCACAGACATTAAGATCGGGAATTGCCAGGCCATTCATTATTTCCGAAAAATCAATGTTATTGTCCTTAAGCAGTTGTTGAGTCGCAAGTGCTTTCATACAGGGGGCTTTGTCGTGAAGAAAGGTTGCCTGTTCAACATCCAAAACACACTCGGGGTCTTTCAAAAACGGAATTACATGTTGGGCTAAAATTACATTTCGAAAATAAGGCCCATCCCAACTGGTTCCTCTTGGTTTGATAACCCAGATGAGCTTCCGAATAGAGAACATAATGAAAACACCAACACATGCTGGATTTTTTACTATTTCTCGATACTTCTGGTCGTCTGCGACTTCATCAGGAGTTGTTGCCCAAACCCGATCATTCTGAAAATTTGGTTTTCTGGAGACATAAACGAAGAATTCATCGCTGACAACCAAGTGAAGGAAATCGTCTTCCGTCCATTCCTCAAGATAATCACAAAACCATAGCCGATCTTCAATATTAAGATCACTCTTCCGTGGCTTAGCTATTTCATGCCAAGCACTCAAGCCTTGGCGAACTCGAAATTGATGCACAAGTTGCCGATTGACTATCTTACCACGACGGATAAGTATCTCTTTCGCTACCTCAGAGCAGCTCTTCTTTCGGCGCCGTGATGCAGCAAGCACAATGTCTTTCGATTCTTGAGATAATTTCTCCGGTCTTCCTCCTCGAAATTCTGTTTCACAATCTTCAGGATTCTTATTCCAATTCCTTTTGACAAAGTCTTCTGATCTTTTTAATCTCTCAGCCACCCAGTGTCGAGTTATGAAAGTTGCACCAGCTTCCTTTGCTTCACGAAATGTGACAGCTCGAATGCGGTCAAGAACTCGCTTTTTCTCTGAATCGTTCAAAATAGATGATGCCATGGTTTCTGTGGGGGAAAAAATGGTAAGAATTAAAATCACAGGAATAGAATATAATGGTTTTTATTCAGATTTTAACGCTCTTTCAAGTGGTCTCGCCGGTTTTTATATCTATCTCTTCTAGTTTTTGCTCTACAGGGGGGGGCAATCATTTCCTGACACCCCGGTAGACACTGAAGGAACCAGCAGTAACATCCTTTGCTGACGATACAAAAATAAGTAGAAAAATTAGAAAATTTAACACCGAAAAAATTCAGCGCTTAAGATATGGAAGAAATGAGGGCTAAAACAGCTGGAATATTATACCCCAAATAGACAGGAAATTCATAGAAACGAAAACGCAAAAGATTTAGACCGACGATGCGAAATTTGAGAAACAAAATCAGATAGCGATAGACAAAACAAAATTACTGGATAGATATTGAGAACCTTTAAAAGAGGGGAAAAGAAAGTAATGATTCCCCCTGCTAAACATACTTACTGATCATACAAAAATTGGAATACTGCTCAGTTTTGACGACTACATATAAGAGAAGAAATTAATATAAGCTATAAGAAAGTTATTGAAAGAAATTTTACAGCCAAAATCAATGGCTACAAAGAACGCAATTACTGGAAAAGACTATGTACATTAAATCTATATTATTGGAAAGAAGACGAGAGAGGTACACCATAATATACGCCTGGAAAATTAAAGAGCACTGGGAAATAGGAAAGATATATAAATGCGTAATGCTCCTACACTAAAGGCCAGACGAGAGACATTCTTAACTCTGAAGAAAAATAGCTTTGTTGTCAGAGGGCCAAGACTATTTAATCAGTTATCCAAAGAAATCAGGAACACCTCCGCTGTTAATGTAGAAGTTTATAAAAGAAGACTAGACGCTTGGCTCAGGACCGTCCCGGACAAGCAGCATGTGCCTGGCTATGTGACATAGAAAGCTGAAGAAAGCAACTCTCTCTTACATCAAATCATTCTGGAGGTAGAGCCACCAGCCTGACTTCCGTGTGACGAGAGACCGACGCACGGAACATCTGCAAGGTTGCAAGGTAGGGCCATATACAGTATATATATATATATATATATATATATATATATATATATATATATATATATATATATACAGTATATATATACACCCCTTGGTTTTGCTTCGGCCAGAATTGTTCATTCTGATGAAGGTCAAGCTTGTTGCTCCACTTTAAATCTACAGCTTAACGTGGAATCCAAACCACGACCCACCACAAGTAGTAAAAAATTACAAAGTCCTTACCTGGACTCGATCTCACGAGTAATTTCTTAAAAAGTCTTCGCCCTCTGACAACAAAGCTATTTCCTTTCAGAGTTGAGGGTGTCCCTTGTCTGGCCTTTAGTTTGGGAACACAACAAATTCTACATTTCCTATTTTCCTATTATCTTGTCCCCTCTTGAAAAGGTTCTCAGTAACTGTCCGGAAATTATTTTTGCTTTGTTTATTATTATCTTATTTTGTGGCTCAAATTTCGCATCATCGGTCATTATAATTATATAACTCCTAATTCATTTACTGTCGTGATTTTATGAATTTCTCTCAGTATCTGCATAAGTGAGGTACCGACTTTATTAAATCCATCCATCTAAAAAAAAACCAAATAACTTAGTGCCATACATAATAAGTGTTCCAGGAGCAATTGTGGGCTTGGAAGGGATTTTTTGTTCGATCTCTAAATAGTGAGGTAGTAGCCAGCATAAACTAACGGCATTTCGTCAAATAAAAATTATGACTTAAGTTCCCCATTGCAATTTTGTTTTCTTTAGACAGAAAATTTATTATCACGGATAACTTCTTTATTTCATGAGTCCTTTCAATTTAAATCCTATGTATAAAAATAACTCCAAGTTATTTATCCTAATTTAAATCCTTATACGAGTATTTCATATAATTATGTAGTTTAGTTGTGTGTGTGTGTGTGTTTTTAAGTTTTTATTTCCGAGCTTCTGTCAGTTGACCAGAAGTAGATACAATATTATTGTTCGACTATACGATCCCTAATTATTGATTCCAGTAGCTTACCTACAACAGACGTTAAACTGATTGGCCTATAATTTCCCGCCGCACCTTTATCGCCTTTCTTAAAGATAGGTGTTACGTTTGCTAACTTGAAATTATCTGGTACGCACCCCTCAGAAATAGACGCATTAAAAATCTTTGTTAGCGGCACAACAATGCTATCTTTTAATTCTTTTAGTTGTATGGGATATATGGAATCCGGACCCGGTGATTTACGCGTTTTCATTTTATCAATATAGCGCATTACTTCCCCTTCACTAACGACAATATTATGCAAATATTACCATTATCAAAAGGTATTATGTCTATGACCGTAGGGATATTCGTTACATCTTCTATAGTAAAAACTGACGTAAAAAATTCGTTTAGCAAGGTAGCCATTTCCTTGTTTTCAGAGACTAGATCTCCATTTACATTTTTCAATGGACCTAAGACACTTTTTACTGGATTTCTATTATTGACGTATTGAAAGAATCGCTTGGGGTTTTCTTTACCGTCACGAGCTATGGAGATTTCAAATTCGCGCTTGGACTTTTTTATTACACTTTTCGCTTCACACCTCAGAGATATGTAGTTGTTTCGTAACAACAAATTGTCTTTATCGCACTTATGTTGCCTATAAGCCCTATCTCTACTCTTTATAATGTCTCGTACTCTAGAAGTAAACCACAAGGGCTTGTTGTTTACTTTTGCACGCTTAATTTTGTACGGTACACATTCCTCATTTATAGTCCTAAATACCGTTACGAACGATTCCCACATTAGTTTTGCGTTGGAGTTCCCCATTACGTTTTCCCAATTGACGTGTGAAAATTTATTTCGAAATTTACTAAAGTCTGCGTGCTGGAAGTTAGGAATTTTAGTCGAGTTAGTTGGTTTCGAGTGACTTACTGAGAGGACAAACTCTACCATATTGTGATCGCTATTGCTCAACGGTTCTATTACTTGAAGATCAGTAATTAGCCTATCATCCGTAGTTATTACTAAATCTAAAATACTGTCCAACCTCGTAGGTTCCCCAACCTTTTGAATAAGAAAGCTATCCTCGAGAAAATTAACTAAACGATTACCTTCCGCGTCTCCCTGCATTGTATCGTAATTCACGTTGGCGCAATTAAAGTCACCCATAACTAAAGCCTGCTCACTACCGATTATTCTCTTTAGTTCACGATATAACGCTTCGTCCGTATCAGCTGTTTGATTTGGGGCCTATATATAACCGCAACAAGAAGTTTGAAATCGTTCAATTTAAGTTCTGCTATAGCCGAATCTATCGGTTCTGGAATTGAGTGCTTTACTTCTATAACGTTCGCAATATTATCTTTGATATACAACATAACACCGCCTCCTCGCCTACCTATTCTGTTTTTAACAAAAAGTCTATAACCTTTAATTTGATACTCCCCTACAAAGTCACGTGTTTCAGTGCTAAGCCACGATTCATTTATCGCAATTAAATCATAGTCTTTACAAGCAATTAAAGAAAAAAATTCGTTTATTTTATTTCGTAGGCTACGAGCATTTAAGGATAGAACCTTCAAATTGTTTGTAATTGCGACACCTTCGCGAGCGCGGGGGAAATTTGTGGAATTTACGCTGGGACCGTTCGGGTTACGGCAGCCTGAAAAGACGAGACAGTATTATGAAATAGTCTTCCTAAACGCGCAGCTCCAACTTCATTAAGATGAAGTCCATCTTCGAGGAACAAGTCCCTCCTGCCGTAGAAACTGTTCCAAAAATTTGCAAAATGCACTCCTTCCTGTTGGCAAGAGACTTTAGGTTATTGTTAATATAGGTTGCCTTGCTGTAGAAATCGCTTCGTTGGATAATTCGAGGAAGTATACCTGTTAAAACAATCTTATTAGTTTTCTCCTCCTTTAATCGCTCTAATAAGTCCCTGTACCTAGCCAGCAGTTCTTCCGATCTAGAATTTAAAACGTTATTAGTACCGACATGAATAACATACGTTGTGTCCTCGGTGGTACCGTCTGTAAAATGGTCAACACTATTAGTTATATCCTCCACCCTTGCACCAGGGTAGCAGTAACGGCGCCTACGACGAGGGTTTCTCCCACAGAATTCCTCGAGCTGCCCTCGAACAATGGAATCGCCAACGAGTCGTATTTCCGGTTCATCAGCATCTTCGAAACCTAAAACAGAAAACTTATTGCTTGTTATTACTGGTAGACAGGTCTTTGCTTTTCTCAATGGGGCTCCAGTTCGCACTCGAACGAAGGGTTGGGAACTAGGGGAAAGAAAGGGCTATTTAAATTATTAGTAGAAACTGAGGCAGGAGTGGTCGTAACTGGAGTCTCAAGGGATTCTAATTTTGCCGTCAGGAGCATCACGCTTTCTTCAAGTCTCACTCTGGCCTCCCTCTCACGTTCTAACTCGTTCCTCAGCACTTCCATGCTTGAGCACCACCTGCAAACTAACTGATCATTATTATTAGCCATTGTAAACACGTAAGCAGCAAATTTCCCTTCACAGCGACTGCAAGTACTTGACGGGGGTGCCATGCTTTTAATTAGTTGAACAACAAAAAAAAACAAAAAAAACGAGCGTTTGGAAATTAATAAATTACAACGTAGGTCTACCACGTTCCTGAAACGCAGAAACAGGTTCTTGTAACACAAATTTATACTAAATTAATATAGAATTAAGCTACCGAGAAAGGATCTATATATATATATATATATAACCGTAACAACATGATCATCTTTATCGAACCAGACCTTGTTTTCATCCTCAGTAACACCTAGATATATTATAAAATTACTTAATTTTAATACAGTTATTTAGGCGATACATCATAATTTTTTAAAATCCAAGTAAAACAATAAACTTCCTAAAACACAATATAACTTAATAAAAGAATCGTCACAGTTGAGAAACTGTTTGAGTTTAGAAATTAGGAGTGTCACCATAGGCGTATGGTATGGCACTTTACGGGGGGTGGGGGATTTGCCCTAAAAATTTTCAGGGTGCCCTGATTTCCGCATAAGTACTATGTGTAGCATAAAATAACACAAGGTTAGAGTGTAAAGTAACATATATTAAAGCCTTTTTGATATAAAAAATATTACAATTTACAAAATGAGATAAAATTTTGCTACAACATTTCTAAATGAGAAGCAAAACTACGGCATTGCAGTTGATATAGAATTCAGTAAGTCCTCAAACTTACGTTTTAATTAAACTACAAGTATAGTAGCAAGTAATTAATTCACCTCAAGAAGTAATAAAACAACAAAGGAATGTCAGGAAAAATCTGCTATGAGTGTCCATCAGGTTCAGTTTAGACTGAGAACGAGCTAGAATTATGAAAGCTGTGCGAGATATGGGTGGTTGGTTGCATGTATGCTGAGTCCGAATGATGGATAAAGAGATTTATGGTAAGGTTGGTAGGTTCGGAGAGAAATACCTAAATGTTCGGGATTGTTGTTTTCATGTTGTGAATCTGTTTTTCCCACACACCGACCCCATACAGTGGTCACGAAGGCCGCCGCCGACGACCCCCTCACATCATAGAAATAGACGAGGAGGATTGTAAATCTTTAGGTATTTTATCCTCAAATTTGAAAAAAATTCCGACAGTCGGACTAGGCTTAACCCTTTAGCGCCGTGTCCCTTTACTAATTTTGTTCTGGCTAACACCAGACGAATTTATTCAGTCTTGGAAAAGACCTCTGTACGATAGAGGGTTAAAAATAATTCGTAAGTTTAATTGTGGGAAAAAAATTATTTTAATTAGCATATTTTTTGGTAATAACTGAATTGTATTCCATGTATGGTAATAATGAAAAATAGATAGTATGCTTTTCTTCGGTAATTTCATTAATTTGAGGCGTGATTAATTTATTTGACGTACGTCCAATGGACGAGTTAATTAAGTTCATTGGATATTCATTCTATTAAAAAATTTCACGCAAAAATTTAAGTTCGGAGAGCAATGAGAAATAATATTTTTATGTGCTCATCGTAATTCCGGTGATTTTTCTCTAAAGGAAGGCCTAATTTATAATATATTTATAATTAAGTGTATATTATTTATAATAAACGTATTTTGAACCAAATCATTGTTTTTGTTGCTACCATTGACCAATGCCGTGCGTATAGTTTTTAAAAGTTTGGCTACGCCCCTGGAAACCAGTACTGGTTCTCTAATGGTGATAAGTCCAAATTCAGTAATCTGCACTTTTCCTAATTCGTTTCGATATGCTTTTCGATCAATCTGAATTTGTTTACTTTCCTGAAATGTTATTTTTATAATAGAATATTTACCTTACTGTTAGTCTTCATAACTCACTGTGAGCACATACTCGATATGTACAGAAACAAACGTGCAAAATTTTTACACCCCTACCGAATTCGAACTGCTGAAACTGAGGCAGCCACCACTCAGAGGCGGATTAAGACACCTCGGGGCCCGGGACAATGAAGAATATGGGGGCCCTTTTCTATAGCTTTTTATTAACAATACATGTACAGTACATAGTACATTTACATGAATTATATGTACGGTGCTCAGGCTAATTGAGAAACAAACTTAAAAGAACCTTAACACAGTGTATTTTGCCGTTTGCCAAAACCAAACAGTATTAAACAAACTTTACTTTAGGGCCTATAAAACATAAAATAAAACAGGGAATTTGTAAGTTTGTGTACTCTCTCATATTTAATCAAAGAAGTTGGCGAAATCTCGAATTATATCATCGAAACTCAGTTGAGTGGGGGGCCCCTCAAGCATGGGAGCCTGAGGCTTCAGCCTCAATAGCCTCAGTGATAATCCGCCACTGCCACCACTCGATGTAAAGACTTCACCAGGCCGTTCGAAGTTGAGATTTTGATTGACAAAATGCAACCTTTCACAGAAAATCTACTTTCAGTGTTCTTTTAAAGGTTGTTGTTTGATGGAGCTGTTTAACTTCGCAACATCTAAGATTATATGATGGAAGGGACATTCAGATTTTCGTGGGATCCGAACCATATGTCGCTACATAATCTGGACGTAGAGGACTATTTCCTATCCAACTATTAACCAGACCCAGTGTCGCTAACTTCGCTGATCGATAGAAAGCGGTGTTACGACATTGGCCACGAAGTAGCCCTTCTTTTATTCTTTTAAGGTGCTCAGTATCTATCCTTTTTTCCTGTTTATTGTTATCTTATTTTGTGTTTCAAATTTCTCAGCGTCGGTTAATATAACTGCGAAATCATTTGTTTTGGTTTTTCTGAGTTTCTTGTCCATTTCAGTTATAGTAGTTTATTGTGTGTGTGTGTGTGATAGTAATGAAATGAAATGATAAACCCCCAATTCTTATGAACTGCTGTTGATGATTTTCATTCTCGCCCTCTCTAACACCACTCACTGCTCGCTCCCATCCTCATATGATGCTCAGGAAGTTTGTCGGAAGAATGCTCCCAGCATCATATGATGATCGCGTTATTTTTTTTATGTTTTCGCACAAAATCCCAATAAAAATAAATGATTTTGCATTTTAATGCTATTGATGACTCAGATATATTCATAAACCATCCGCAACAAACATACACACACATGCATGTATACATATGCACACATGTACACATAAACAAGCAAGTATTATGCTTACATTTGAGTTTTGAAGAATCTATGACTCAGATATTCATAAACCATCTGCAACAAACATACATACACACACACACACACACACATGCATGCATGTATGTATACATACATATGTACACATGTACACATAAACGAGCAAGTATTATACTTACATTTGAGTTTTGAAGGATGTACATTTTATTTGTCCTCTTGAAAAATAATTTTTTGTTCCTTTTGAAAAAAACTCCTTATAAAATAATTGTCCTTTTGGAAAATAATTGTTCATAAAATAAATGTTCTTTTGATAAATCTACACTTTCCATTATACTTATTTACAACATTGTTTTACACTTTTACTGAATTTAGTATTTAGTAGTTGGCACGGGTGTGGTAGAGAACAAAGCACTCAAGGCATAATGAAACTTTGCATTCCGGACACCAAGTAGAAACTTTTCTAACATGTTTTTCTCATTGCACCAAACAAATACGAAAGAAAAAACGTTTTGAATTCGATTTTCATGTCTATCTATCTATCTATCTAGCTATCTATAACTTCCTTAGCCCACTCCCTCCTATTCATTATAATTATTATCGTTTATTATCAACAAGTTGTCACAGTCCAAGGAATATCATCATCAGAATCGGACTACGTAGCTCAGTACCACAAGGGACAGACAGTATTAGCACCACCTATTCATTATCATGCTAACACGAGGGTGTCAGGAAATGATTGCCCCCCCCTATACAGAAGAAACTGAAAGGAATAGAAAAAAACAGACAAAACCACGCGAAAGAGCGTTTAATTTTGAATAAAAAACACTTGTTTTAATATCGGGTGTTGCCCCCATTTGCAGCTCTGACGGCCATTAATCGACGGGGGTATGATCCCAGAAGTGTCTCAAAGAGATCGGTATCATGACTCATTTCTTCAAGGACTTCGTTGATCTTTGCAGTCATAATTTCTGTTGAATACCGATTCTGAATGGGTTGTTCCAGCATTAAGGACTCCACCCGATCCTTCATGATGGATCCGACATGTTCACAGACATTAAGATCGGGAGAATTGCCAGGCCATTCATTATTTCGAAAAAATCAATGTTATTGTCCTTAAGCAGTTGTTGAGTCGCAAGTGCTTTCATACAGGGGGCTTTGTCGTGAAGAAAGGTTGCCTGTTCAACATCCAAAACACACTCGGGGTCTTTAAAAACGGAATTACATGTTGGGCTAAAATTACATTTCGAAAATAAGGCCCATCCCAACTGGTTCCTCTTGGTTTGATAACCCAGATGAGCTTCCGAATAGAGAACATAATGAAAACACCAACACATGCTGGATTTTTTACTATTTCTCGATACTTCTGGTCGTCTGCGACTTCATCAGGAGTTGTTGCCCAAACCCGATCATTCTGAAAATTTGGTTTTCTGGAGACATAAACGAAGAATTCATCGCTGACAACCAAGTGAAGGAAATCGTCTTCCGTCCATTCCTCAAGATAATCACAAAACCATAGCCGATCTTCAATATTAAGATCACTCTTCCGTGGCTTAGCTATTTCATGCCAAGCACTCAAGCCTTGGCGAACTCGAAATGATGCACAAGTTGCCGATTGACTATCTTACCACGACGGATAAGTATCTCTTTCGCTACCTCAGAGCAGCTCTTCTTTCGGCGCCGTGATGCAGCAAGCACAATGTCTTTCGATTCTTGAGATAATTTCTCCGGTCTTCCTCCTCGAAATTCTGTTTCACAATCTTCAGGATTCTTATTCCAATTCCTTTTGACAAAGTCTTCTGATCTTTTTAATCTCTCAGCCACCCAGTGTCGAGTTATGAAAGTTGCACCAGCTTCCTTTGCTTCACGAAATGTGACAGCTCGAATGCGGTCAAGAACTCGCTTTTTCTCTGAATCGTTCAAAATAGATGATGCCATGGTTTCTGTGGGGGAAAAAATGGTAAGAATTAAAATCACAGGAATAGAATATAATGGTTTTTATTCAGATTTTAACGCTCTTTCAAGTGGTCTCGCCGGTTTTTATCTATCTCTTCTAGTTTTTGCTCTACAGGGGGGGGCAATCATTTCCTGACACCCGGTAGACACTGAAGGAACCAGCAGTAACATCCTTTGCTGACGATACAAAAATAAGTAGAAAAATTAGAAAATTTAACACCGAAAAAATTCAGCGCTTAAGATATGGAAGAAATGAGGGCTAAAAACAGCTGGAATATTATACCCCAAATAGACAGGAAATTCATAGAAACGAAAACGCAAAAGATTTAGACCGACGATGCGAAATTTGAGAAACAAAATCAGATAGCGATAGACAAAACAAAATTACTGGATAGATATTGAGAACCTTTAAAAGAGGGGAAAAGAAAGTAATGATTCCCCCTGCTAAACATACTTACTGATCATACAAAAATTGGAATACTGCTCAGTTTTGACGACTACATATAAAGAGAAGAAATTAATATAAGCTATAAGAAAGTTATTGAAAGAAATTTTACAGCCAAAATCAATGGCTACAAAGAACGCAATTACTGGAAAAGACTATGTACATTAAATCTATATTAGTTGGAAAGAAGACGAGAGAGGTACACCATAATATACGCCTGGAAAATTAAAGAGCACTGGGAAATAGGAAAGATATATAGAATGCGTAATGCTCCTACACTAAAGGCCAGACGAGAGACATTCTTAACTCTGAAGAAAAATAGCTTTGTTGTCAGAGGGCCAAGACTATTTAATCAGTTATCCAAAGAAATCAGGAACACCTCCGCTGTTAATGTAGAAGTTTATAAAGAAGACTAGACGCTTGGCTCAGGACCGTCCCGGACAAGCAGCATGTGCCTGGCTATGTGACATAGAAAGCTGAAGAAAGCAACTCTCTCTTACATCAAATCATTCTGGAGGTAGAGCCACCAGCCTGACTTCCGTGTGACGAGAGACCGACGCACGGAACATCTGCAAGGTTGCAAGGTAGGGCCATATACAGTATATATATATATATATATATATATATATATATATATATATAATATATATATATATATATATATACAGTATATATATACACCCCTTGGTTTTGCTTCGGCCAGAATTGTTCATTCTGATGAAGGTCAAGCTTGTTGCTCCACTTTAAATCTACAGCTTAACGTGGAATCCAAACCACGACCCACCACAAGTAGTAAAAATTACAAAGTCCTTACCTGGACTCGATCTCACGAGTAATTTCTTAAAAAGTCTTCGCCCTCTGACAACAAAGCTATTTCCTTTCAGAGTTGAGGGTGTCCCTTGTCTGGCCTTTAGTTTGGGAACACAACAAATTCTACATTTCCTATTTTCCTATTATCTTGTCCCCTCTTGAAAAGGTTCTCAGTAACTGTCCGGAAATTATTTTTGCTTTGTTTATTATTATCTTATTTTGTGGCTCAAATTTCGCATCATCGGTCATTATAATTATATAACTCCTAAATCATTTACTGTCGTGATTTTATGAATTTCTCTCAGTATCTGCATAAGTGAGGTACCGACTTTATTAAATCCATCCATCTAAAAAAAAAACCAAATAACTTAGTGCCATACATAATAAGTGTTCCAGGAGCAATTGTGGGCTTGGAAGGGATTTTTTGTTCGATCTCTAAATAGTGAGGTAGTAGCCAGATAACTAACGGCATTTCGTCAAATAAAAATTATGATTAAGTTCCCCATTGCAATTTTGTTTCTTTAGACAGAAAATTTATTATCACGGATAACTTCTTTATTTCATGAGTCCTTTCAATTTAAATCCTATGTATAAAAATAACTCCAAGTTATTTATCCTAATTTAAATCCTTATACGAGTATTTCATATAATATGTTTTAGTTTAGTTGTGTGTGTGTGTGTTTTTAAGTTTTTATTTCCGAGCTTCTGTCAGTTGACCAGAAGTAGATACAATATTATTGTTCGACTATACGATCCCTAATTATTGATTCCAGTAGCTTACCTACAACAGACGTTAAACTGATTGGCCTATAATTTCCCGCCGCACCTTTATCGCCTTTCTTAAAGATAGGTGTTACGTTTGCTAACTTGAAATTATCTGGTACGCACCCCTCAGAAATAGACGCATTAAAAATCTTTGTTAGCGGCACAACAATGCTATCTTTTAATTCTTTTAGTTGTATGGGATATATGGAATCCGGACCCGGTGATTTACGCGTTTTCATTTATCATATAGCGCATTACTTCCCCTTCACTAACGACAATATTATGCAAAATATTACCATTATCAAAGGTATTATGTCTATGACCGTAGGGATATTCGTTACATCTTCTATAGTAAAAACTGACGTAAAAAATTCGTTTAGCAAGGTAGCCATTTCCTTGTTTTCAGAGACTAGATCTCCATTTACATTTTTCAATGGACCTAAGACACTTTTTACTGGATTTCTATTATTGACGTATTGAAAGAATCGCTTGGGGTTTTCTTTACCGTCACGAGCTATGGAGATTTCAAATTCGCGCTTGGACTTTTTTATTACACTTTTCGCTTCACACCTCAGAGATATGTAGTTGTTTCGTAACAACAAATTGTCTTTATCGCACTTATGTTGCCTATAAGCCCTATCTCTACTCTTTATAATGTCTCGTACTCTAGAAGTAAACCACAAGGGCTTGTTGTTTACTTTTGCACGCTTAATTTGTACGGTACACATTCCTCATTTATAGTCCTAAATACCGTTACGAACGATTCCACATTAGTTTTGCGTTGGAGTTCCCCATTACGTTTTCCCAATTGACGTGTGAAAATTTATTTCGAAATTTACTAAAGTCTGCGTGCTGGAAGTTAGGAATTTTAGTCGAGTTAGTTGGTTTCGAGTGACTTACTGAGAGGACAAACTCTACCATATTGTGATCGCTATTGCTCAACGGTTCTATTACTTGAAGATCAGTAATTAGCCTATCATCCGTAGTATTACTAAATCTAAAATACTGTCCAACCTCGTAGGTTCCCAACCTTTTGAATAAGAAAGCTATCCTCGAGAAAATTAACTAAACGATTACCTTCCGCGTCTCCCTGCATTGTATCGTAATTCACGTTGGCGCAATTAAAGTCACCCATAACTAAAGCCTGCTCACTACCGATTATTCTCTTTAGTTCACGATATAACGCTTCGTCCGTATCAGCTGTTTGATTTGGGGGCCTATATATAACCGCAACAAGAAGTTTGAAATCGTTCAATTTAAGTTCTGCTATAGCCGAATCTATCGGTTCTGGAATTGAGTGCTTTACTTCTATAACGTTCGCAATATTATCTTTGATATACAACATAACACCGCCTCCTCGCCTACCTATTCTGTTTTAACAAAAAGTCTATAACCTTTAATTTGATACTCCCCTACAAAGTCACGTGTTTCAGTGCTAAGCCACGATTCATTTATCGCAATTAAATCATAGTCTTTACAAGCAATTAAAGAAAAAAATTCGTTTATTTTTTTCGTAGGCTACGAGCATTTAAGGATAGAACCTTCAAATTGTTTGTAATTGCGACACCTTCGCGAGCGCGGGGGAAATTTGTGGAATTTACGCTGGGACCGTTCGGGTTACGGCAGCCTGAAAAGACGAGACAGTATTATGAAATAGTCTTCCTAAACGCGCAGCTCCAACTTCATTAAGATGAAGTCCATCTTCGAGGAACAAGTCCCTCCTGCCGTAGAAACTGTTCCAAAAATTTGCAAAATGCACTCCTTCCTGTTGGCAAAGAGACTTTAGGTTATTGTTAATATAGGTTGCCTTGCTGTAGAAATCGCTTCGTTGGATAATTCGAGGAAGTATCCTGTTAAAACAATCTTATTAGTTTTCTCCTTTAATCGCTCTAATAAGTCCCTGTACCTAGCCAGCAGTTCTTCGATCTAGAATTTAAAACGTTATTAGTACCGACATGAATAACATACGTTGTGTCCTCGGTGGTACCGTCTGTAAAATGGTCAACACTATTAGTTATATCCTCCACCCTTGCACCAGGGTAGCAGTAACGGCGCCTACGACGAGGGTTTCTCCCACAGAATTCCTCGAGCTGCCCTCGAACAATGGAATCGCCAACGAGTCGTATTTCCGTTCATCAGCATCTTCGAAACCAAAACAGAAAACTTATTGCTTGTTATTACTGGTAGACAGGTCTTTGCTTTTCTCAATGGGGCTCCAGTTCGCACTCGAACGAAGGGTGGGAACTAGGGGAAGAGAAAGGGCTATTTAAATTATTAGTAGAAACTGAGGCAGGAGTGGTCGTAACTGGAGTCTCAAGGGATTCTAATTTTGCCGTCAGGAGCATCACGCTTTCTTCAAGTCTCACTCTGGCCTCCCTCTCACGTTCTAACTCGTTCCTCAGCACTTCCATGCTTGAGCACCACCTGCAAACTAACTGATCATTATTATTAGCCATTGTAAACACGTAAGCAGCAAATTTCCCTTCACAGCGACTGCAAGTACTTGACGGGGGTGCCATGCTTTTAATTAGTTGAACAACAAAAAAACAAAAAAAACGAGCGTTTGGAAATTAATAAATTACAACGTAGGTCTACCACGTTCCTGAAACGCAGAAACAGGTTCTTGTAACACAAATTTATACTAAATTAATATAGAATTAAGCTACCGAGAAAGGATCTATATATATATAATATATATAACCGTAACAACATGATCATCTTTATCGAACCAGACCTTGTTTTCATCCTCAGTAACACCTAGATATATTATAAAATTACTTAATTTTAATACAGTTATTTAGGCGATACATCATAATTTTTTAAAATCCAAGTAAAACAATAAAACTTCCTAAACACAATATAACTTAATAAAAGAATCGTCACAGTTGAGAAACTGTTTGAGTTTAGAAATTAGGAGTGTCACCATAGGCGTATGGTATGGCACTTTACTGGGGGGTGGGGGATTTGCCCTAAAAATTTTCAGGGTGCCCTGATTTCCGCATAAGTACTATGTGTAGCATAAAATAACACGAAGGTTAGAGTGTAAGTAACATATATTAAAGCCTTTTTGATATAAAAAATATTACAATTTACAAAAATGAGATAAAATTTTGCTACAACATTTCTAAATGAGAAGCAAAACTACGGCATTGCAGTTGATATAGAATTCAGTAAGTCCTCAACTTACGTTTTAATTATTAACTACAAGTATAGTAGCAAGTAATTAATTCACCTCAAGAAGTAATAAAACAACAAAGGAATGTCAGGAAAAATCTGCTATGAGTGTCACCATCAGGTTCAGTTTAGACTGAGAACGAGCTAGAATTATGAAAGCTGTGCGAGATATTGGGTGGTTGGTTGCATGTATGGCTGAGTCCGAATGATGGAATAAAGAGATTTATGGTAAGGTTGGTAGGTTCGGAGAGAAATACCTAAATGTTCGTGGATTGTTGTTTTCATGTTGTGATCTGTTTTTCCCACACACGACCCCATACAGTTGGTCACGCAGGCCGCCGCCGACGACCCCCTCACACTCATAGAAATAGACGATGGAGGATTGTAAATCTTTAGGTATTTTATCCTCAAATTTGAAAAAAATTTCCGACAGTCGGACTAGGCTTAACCCTTTAGCGCCGTGTCCCTTTACTAATTTTGTTCTGGCTAACACCAGACGAATTTATTCAGTCTTGGAAAAGACCTCTGTACGATAGAGGGTTAAAAATAATTCGTAAGTTTAATTGTGGGAAAAAAATTATTTTAATTAGCATATTTTTTGGTAATAACTGAATTGTATTCCATGTATGGTAATAATGAAAAATAGATAGTATGCTTTTCTTCGGTAATTTCATTAATTTGAGGCGTGATTAATTTATTTGACGTACGTCCAATGGACGAGTTAATTAAGTTCATTGGATATTCATTCTATTAAAAAATTTCACGCAAAAATTTAAGTTCGGAGAGCAATGAGAAATAATATTTTTATGTGCTCATCGTAATTCCGGTGATTTTTCTCTAAAGGAAGGCCTAATTTATAATATATTTATAATTAAGTGTATATTATTTATAATAAACGTTTTGAACCAAATCATTGTTTTTGTTGCTACCATTGACCAATGCCGTGCGTATAGTTTTTAAAAGTTTGGCTACGCCCCTGGAAACCAGTACTGGTTCTCTAATGGTGATAAGTCCAAATTCAGTAATCTGCACTTTTCCTAATTCGTTTCGATATGCTTTTCGATCAATCTGAATTTGTTTACTTTCCTGAAATGTTATTTTTATAATAGAATATTTACCTTACTGTTAGTTTTCATATACTCACTGTGAGCACATACTCGATATGTACAGAAACAAACGTGCAAAATTTTTACACCCCTACCGAATTCGAACTGCTGAAACTGAGGCAGCCACCACTCAGAGGCGGATTAAGACACCTCGGGGCCCTGGGACAATGAAGAATATGGGGGCCCTTTTCTATAGCTTTTTATTAACAATACATGTACAGTACATAGTACATTTACATGAATTATATGTACGGTGCTCAGGCTAATTGAGAAACAAACTTAAAAGAACCTTAACACAGTGTATTTTGCCGTTTGCCAAAACCAAACAGTATTAAACAAACTTTACTTTAGGGCCTATAAAACATAAAATAAAACAGGGAATTTGTAAGTTTGTGTACTCTCTCATATTTAATCAAAGAAGTTGGCGAAATCTCGAATTATATCATCGAAACTCAGTTGAGTGGGGGCCCCTCAAGCATGGGAGCCTGAGGCTTCAGCCTCAATAGCCTCAGTGATAATCCGCCACTGCCACCACTCGATGTAAAGACTTCACCAGGCCGTTCGAAGTTGAGATTTTGATTGACAAAATGCAACCTTTCACAGAAAATCTACTTTCAGTGTTCTTTTAAAGGTTGTTGTTGATGGAGCTGTTTAACTTCGCAACATCTAAGATTATATGATGGAAGGGACATTCAGATTTTCGTGGGATCCGAACCATATGTCGCTACATAATCTGGACGTAGAGGACTATTTCCTATCCAACTATTAACCAGACCCAGTGTCGCTAACTTCGCTGATCGATAGAAAGCGGTGTTACGACATTGGCCACGAAGTAGCCCTTCTTTTATTCTTTTAAGGTGCTCAGTATCTATCCTTTTTTCCTGTTTATTGTTATCTTATTTTTGTGTTTCAAATTTCTCAGCGTCGGTTAATATAACTGCGAAATCATTTGTTTTGGTTTTTCTGAGTTTCTTGTCCATTTCAGTTATAGTAGTTTATGTGTGTGTGTGTGTGATAGTAATGAAATGAAATGATAACCCCCAATTCTTATGAACTGCTGTTGATGATTTTCATTCTCGCCCTCTCTAACACCACTCACTGCTCGCTCCCATCCTCATATGATGCTCAGGAAGTTTGTCGGAAGAATGCTCCCAGCATCATATGATGATCGCGTTATTTTTTTATGTTTTCGCACAAAATCCCAATAAAAATAAATGATTTTGCATTTTAATGCTATTGATGACTCAGATATATTCATAAACCATCCGCAACAAACATACACACACATGCATGTATACATATGCACACATGTACACATAAACAAGCAAGTATTATGCTTACATTTGAGTTTTGAAGAATCTATGACTCAGATATATTCATAAACCATCTGCAACAAACATACATACACACACACACACACACATGCATGCATGTATGTATACATACATATGTACACATGTACACATAAACGAGCAAGTATTATACTTACATTTGAGTTTTGAAGGATGTACATTTTATTTGTCCTCTTGAAAAATAATTTTTTGTTCCTTTTGAAAAATAACTCCTTATAAAATAATTGTCCTTTTGGAAAATAATTGTTCATAAAATAAATGTTCTTTTGATAAATCTACACTTTCCATTATACTTATTTACAACATTGTTTTACACTTTTACTGAATTTAGTATTTAGTAGTTGGCACGGGTGTGGTAGAGAACAAAGCACTCAAGGCATAATGAAACTTTGCATTCCGGACACCAAGTAGAAACTTTTCTAACATGTTTTTCTCATTGCACCAAACAAATACGAAAGAAAAAACGTTTTGAATTCGATTTTCATGTCTATCTATCTATCTATCTAGCTATCTATAACTTCCTTAGCCCACTCCCTCCTATTCATTATAATTATTATCGTTTATTATCAACAAGTTGTCACAGTCCAAGGAATATCATCATCAGAATCGGACTACGTAGCTCAGTACCACAAGGGACAGACAGTATTAGCACCACTCCTATTCATTATCATGCTAACACGAGGGTGTCAGGAAATGATTGCCCCCCCTATACAGAAGAAACTGAAAGGAATAGAAAAAAACAGACAAAACCACGAAATTCAGCGCTTAAGATATGGAAGAAATGAGGGCTAAAACAGCTGGAATATTATACCCCAAATAGACAGGAAATTCATAGAAACGAAAACGCAAAAGATTTAGACCGACGATGCGAAATTTGAGAAACAAAATCAGATAGCGATAGACAAAACAAAATTACTGGACAGATATTGAGAACCTTTAAAAGAGGGGAAAAGAAAGTAATGATTCCCCTGCTAAACATACTGATCATACAAAAATTGGAATACTGCTCAGTTTTGACGACTACATATAAAGAGAAGAAATTAATATAAGCTATAAGAAAGTTTGCGAAAAATGCTCTGTATGAATTGGTCCACAATTAACCCACCCCTTATATCTCCAGTCTAACTATAGAGTAGATCAAGTCTAGAGCCTAGAGGGGTCAGCCTAGAGATTCCGGAAATGGTCCAGAGCGGGCAGATAAATTGAGGTCCACAGTAGGATTCCTCACAAGAATTAGGTTAGGGCAATCTACCTTCACCTTTGTTAAGCTATGAGTTGATGCTGGGTCTTAGGCTACAATGTAGGCCTAACTTGTCTGACCCAGCTTAATTTAATGTGATTAACTTACTGGGTTAAAAAACTCAATTAGTCACTTACTGTTTGTTATTGGAGTGTCTCCCTTCTCCGGTTGTGTAATTGTCGAGAGCGCACTTGCTGGCACGTCCTCTCGCCCCGTTCTTCGTTTTCGTTCTCCCTTTGTTCTCCTCTTCGCGGGGCTTTTTTCACCAGCGTTGTCTTGGTTTATTCCTCGGTTGGTTGAGCGGTAATGTATCTATTACCGAGCACGCTCCTCCCACACAGTATATAAATACTAGTGTGGAGAATAACTCTGGTGAGCAACCAATTGGTTTCATCCACCCAGTTATTTACATAAAAGGAATTTAATAATTGTTAGATTAACTACCTACCTACTCAGTGAACCATTTTCGTTACCTCCCAACTACCCACTCATCAGTTTTCCATATACTGGGGCCCCGGGAGATAAAAGTTTGGTGTCATTGTCACCAATTTTTATGTCTGAGTGTAGACTAGCTAACTATTGACTGTAAATGCCTGTTAATCTGATTAACAGTGCCTATCCTCACCTTCTCATGGAGAAGGTTAGCATTTAATTAGAAGAGAAAATATACATCCATAGGATGAAACTGTCTATGGTCTTTACCATAAGAAAAGAAAAAATGAAAGTTAGAAGATAAAATTACAATTCCCCAGCATCTATTTTTTGTTGTAAAAATAGTCGCGCCTTTAATGCTGTTTGTCGCTGAGGTCTTGTGTCTGTCAATGTTGTAGTAGGATCGTTACCTCCTAGTGTCAAAGGAATAGTTACTGGAAGTTCAGTGTCTCCAGTTTTACTGTCAGTGGAGAAGGTTCTCCAAAGTCCATTGTTTTGGGTCCAGACTCTAAAGGGTACAAAAGAGAAATGTCTCTTGTTGTGTCACCCGTTTGAAGTCCTTAATTTGACCACTCTTGTTACCCCGTCTGCCCTGGTCTGAGTTCTGAAACTCTAGCCAGAGGCCAGTATTGTCTTGGAGTACTGTCATGTATGAGAACAAGGTCCCCTACCTTAATTGTGTCAGACCAATCCTTCTTAGTCATTTGTTTATGTCTCTCTCTTAGACCCATCAAGTACTCAGTTTTCCACTGTTTGATGAAATGAGCTTTAACTCTAGTTAAATGTTGTAACTTAGTCTGGAGTTCATTATGTCGTTGAGTCCAGTTTGGGTCTTCTGAAGAGTCTATATTGTAGTCCGGCAGGAGACTAACTTGTTCTCCCCGAATCAAATGATTTGGAGTTAATGGTTCCGGGTCATTAATGTTGTCACTCACATAAGTGAGTGGTCTATTGTTAATGATGTTCTCAATCTCAGCCAGGAGAGTGAGCAACCCAATAAGTGTATCTGTTTTTTGCCAATTGCTTTCTTCAAGCAATTCTTTACTGTTTGTATATTCCTCTCCCAGATAGAACCATACCAAGGAGAGGCAACCGGAATATACTTCCACCTTATGTTTGAATTTTGTATATATAATTGTGTGATTTCATTGCTTAACAAGTCGTGGATGACTTGTTCACCAGCTTTGAATATGTAGCATTGTCAGTCCAAACTGTCTTGGGTACTGAATGTCGTGCACAGAATCTCTTAAAGACAGTAACAAAAGATTCTGCTGTAAGGTCCTCCACAACATCCAAATAAACAGCTCGTGAGGCGAGCACATGTAAACAGTACAATGTACATTTTTTGTTCAGTGTCACCCACCCCTACAGTCAATGCTCCTGTATAGTCAATGCCTACAGTCTCAAAGGGTCTGTTGAGAGTAACCTCTCCTCTGGCAAAGCAGGAGGATTTGGTTTCCTATAGGGCCTAGCATGAAATATCCCCTACATGTAACACACTCACTCAGGACTGTTTTAACAGTGATCCTTCCCTTGGGTATCCAATAAGTTTTTCTTAATGTAGTTAGTGTCTGTGGTACCCCCATATGATATACATCATTGTGTGTTTTTCTGATGATTAATGTTGTCAAATAGCTAAATCTATGTAAAAGGATTGTGATGTTTGCTTTGTATGACAGTTTTGATTTGTCTAATCTCCCTTTACACCATTAGAAGGCCTTCCTCATCTCTGAACAAGTTTAGATCCACAACTACTGATGGTACAGGTTCTTTGTTTGTTTCCCATAGTTAAGAATTCTAACTCTTTATTGTACTCTTTTTGTTGTGCTTGGCCTATCCAGTATTTGGTTGCAACTTCTGTATAATTATGATTATTTTTATTTAGCTGTTTGTTAATTGTAGTTAAACAGTTGTGAGCAAACCTCAAACAGTAGGCTGTAACCCTGACAAGTTTGTTGAAATCAGAATACTGTTCATTATTAGTGATTGGTTCAACCTTTTCATTGAAAAGATTAGATTTAATGTCAAGTTAACTTGTTCACAGGCCATTGGTCTGTATTACAGACACTTAGGTCCCATAAACCAAGTTTTGTTTTGACTTCAAAACTTGTAGGATAAACCTCTGGTCAGAAAGTCTGCTGGATTTTGTTTAGTTGGAACATAGTGAAAGTTTACTTGTAGGTTTCATTAGCTTCAGCTATTTCTTTTAGCCTATTTCTTACAAAGATATTTCTTACTATTATATGCTATCATTCCGTATCCAGGCAAGACAAATCTGACTGTCAAGCCAGACGTGGATATGACTTAAGTACACGTCATAGTAAGCATCCTTAAGCATGAAATGGTTTTAATGGCTAATGTAGCAGCCAAAGTTCCATTGAGGTATGGTTCGGGTAGGTTTGAGAGGTGCAACTTTCCCTTTTGCATAAATTAGATGACTTTCTGTAGGGCTTAAAAGATACGCACAGCACCCATAAGCTTGTGTGCTTGCATCAGCAAACACATGAAGTCTCCTGGGGGCTTATCCCTAAACCCACAGCACCTTTGAATTTTAATGTTCTGCACTTTTGTTAAATCAGCAGCTAACTTCTTCCAAGATTTTTGATTTTCATTTGTTATTGGTCATCCCCACCCAACATTTGTCCTCCAAATTTCTTGGAGGAGAATCTTTGATTTTATTGTTGAAGGCAGGAATAGACCATGGATCAAAAATTTTGAAGCCTCTGATAATATTGTCTTTTAGTATTTGCTTCCTCATCAAGTTTAAAACCTTTAGTACAGATTGAATCATACGACTGTTAGAAGTTGCCATCCAAATACCAGTTCATACCTAAAGTTTAACTCTGTCTGATGGCTCAGTAAGACCATTATTATCCTTTAAAATCTTTTTGTTTAAATCCTCATCATTTGAAATCCACTCTCTAAGTTCAAAGTTACCTTGTTGCATAATGTTTTGAGAGTGTTTCATAGACTTAGAATAATTCAGATTTTGTTGCTGTTGAGCCTATTAGATTGTCTACGTAAAACTGTTCCTTAAGGAAGTTTAATGTTAAAGAGTTATAAAACTGGGTTCAAATGATGTCCAATTGTCAATGCTAATAGGCTAGGTGAGCAATTGGCTCCAAACAACACAACATTAAATCTATAGGTTATGAACCCTTTATTCAAATCAAATGATCCTTGAACCATAAAGAACCTAAGTTGGTTCTTATCATATTTCATTTTTAAGATTTATTCTCAAAATGCCTTTGAAATGTCAACTTTGTACGGCCTATTTGTCTAACTGAACCTCAGTAAGATCTTCACAAGGTCAGAACTGAGATTAGGACCCTCAATCAAGCTCATTCAAACTGTTTATCACTGTCTTTGAGGCTACAGTTATATACTACTCTGAGTTTTGTTGTTGGGCATCTTGTCGATAAACCCCCCTGTGGGTTAAATAATGACAACCATCTTTTTTAAAAGGGTTATTTGTTACTTCTTCAATGAAGCCTTCTCTGTAGCTGTTCTTTGAAGACATCATTATATGATAGAATATTATTATCTTGTTTGAGTTTTTCATTACTTTATATAAATGTCCTTTAGCTACTTTGAGATTATCTCTTAAAGTTGGACAATTTATTTTCCAACGGTAACTCAAAAATAACTATGTCTTTGCACTGAATGGTGTCTTCAATCTTTCTACCATTAATTGATCTTCTGAAGTTTGATTTGTGTCATGTATACCACAGATTCTAGCAACCATAAAGTTTGAATTGCCTCATCCAAAGTTTCATTTGATAATGATGAATTAATGTTCTCAGTTGAGATAATATTATTCAAAGTGTTGCTATTCTTACAGGGTTATGTAGGACTGAGTTGAGGCACATAGTATTTGTTGTCATGAACTGTTTTGGTTTAGGTCTAGGTTGTATTCTGATAGGTCACCCAAAGGGGCTATCCCTTATGGAGTCTGAATAGCTATACCATTACTATCTCTACTATGCCCTTATGAATAAGATTATATAATCTGCCCTATTAGCATTTCAATGTTAGCTACTGTGTTGTTAGTGATATGTCTATCAGCTATTTTGTAGTGTTTTCCCAAATGATTTATGGTTTGTTCTAGTTTGGGTATAACCAGTTTGTTTTGTCCTACGTTAGAAAGAATAACTGCTTCAATTTTCTTGAATTTACTTTCTAAATGTAGTTCCAGGTCAATTGTCTTATAGCTATTTTTGTCCGAGTTATCTTAACAAAGGATGCAATATTGAGGTTTTGTTCTTCGTGGTTTGGTGTCAAACCCAATTGTATTAACTACATTTTTTGAACAAATGTTTGTTGAGAACAACAGTCTATAAGACATCTCACTGGAGTGTACTACCCTCACTATTCACTAAGTCCAAAGTAATAGTTGGTAAAAGAATCTCAGTGTTTCTTGTTACATGTTTGAACAAGCAGAATGTCCCATGAAAGTGGCATTTTTCTTTGTTACCTTTGTTTGGGGGAGGTATCTTTTGAGTTTGAGTACTATTGTTTGGACACTTTGGTGAATCACACATTGATGAGACATGTTGTAAACTTTTACAAAACTTACATTTGAATCTTTAACCTAGATTTACAATCTTTCTTATAAGTCCCCTGGCCAGTACCTTTTTACACAGGTTCAACTGTTCACATCTTTTAGCTCTTTGGTTAAAGTCTGAATATTTGTCACACCCAGTACTACTGTGTTCATTACTTGCACAAAATTTGCAATGTGGTGTGTAAGTTGAGGCAGCAGTTACATTAAAGTTCTGTAATGTAGGTGTTCGTGTATTATAGTTGGTCACATTTGATTCTACAGTATCAAGTTTGTCTGTTTGGCTGTAGCTAGTTGTCTCTGGGAACAGTCTTTGGTTTATCCATAGTCTGGGTCTTATGTGTTGGAAAATCTCTCAATTTGTAATTAGTTAGGATATTGGGGAAGTGTTTCTTATACTTTCTAAATTAGAGATAATTTTCTCCCGTCTTTAGAATTGAAATATCTTTAACCCTCGAAGGAAGGCACCTAAGTACTATGCCTTGTATATCCAAGATGAAGCTTTAATATCTATCTCATTGCTAACCAGTTGTCCTATAATAGCTTCTAATTTTGTATAAAATTTCCATATCACTATGGTTATCTTTTATGGGTGCAAATTCAAAAATTTGTTGAGATAATTCATATACAATCTGATCTTTATTAATGTAATTACGTTTTAAAAGATCAATAGCTACTTCCATATGAATTCCCTACGGCTGGTAAATAGGCTATCAGGTTATGGGCTGGGCCTTTAAGGGAACTAGTTAAGTAACTAAACTTTTCAACAGTTGAAATATAAGGTTTATTACCTATTAAATTCTCAAATTTGTCAATGAAAGATGGGAATTGTACCGTGTCCCCTTCAATGTTGGTACTAGCAAAATGGGTACTGAGCCGCCAATTCTTGTGACTCAGGATTTAGCATGCCACTTAAATTTTGTTGAAGGTTAGCTAGCCCTACTTTGATTAAAATCAGAATTAGGTTTTTTTGGTGTTAAGTCAGTCAAACGAGACCGTAGTCTCCTTATTTGCTGTTCAATTGAGATTACCTGATCATCATCATCAGCGTAAAGGTCTATCAATTGTTCTTCAGCCATTTCGGATTCAACTAACTCTGAAATACTCTCATTAATGGCTATTATTTCCTCCTTTTTAGTTTCCAATTTAAGAATTACACTCTCTATATTTTCCTTACCTGGTTGTGTAATATTGTTAAAAGTGTTCACAGCCTTTGTAACAGCTCTCAACTTTGCCCCCCTTTTCTTTTTTAACTTTTTCAATTCCGCACTGTCCATGTCTAAGTCAAAATTGTTTAACTGGGGATCGTAATGAAATAGAGGACAAGAAGAAATTACCAAAGAAGAGAGAGCACAGACAAAACAGTCAAGTTCAAATTTGGTTTAATCCCCCCCAAGTACTTATGTCACTCAGGTCTAAGCTTATAAGAGAATGAGACTCCTTAAATGTAAATGTTTCCTAGTTAGGCCCTAGGTTGTAGACCTAATTAGGCTTGATTAGGTTAGGCTTAGGCTTAGGCTTAGGCTATTTAGCCTAATTCTGCAATTTTTGTTTAGTAAGGTTAGGGTTTGTAAATTCCCCACACACGGACCACCAATGCGAAAAATGCTCTGTATGAATTGGTCCACAATTAACCCACCCCTTATATCTCCAGTCTAACTATAGAGTAGATCAAGTCTAGAGCCTAGGGGTCAGCCTAGAGATTCCGGAAATGTCCAGAGCGGGCAGATAAATTGAGGTCCACAGTAGGATTCCTCACAAGAATTAGGTTAGGGCAAATCTACCTTCACCTTTGTTAAGCTATGAGTTGATGCTGGGTCTTAGGCCACAATGTAGGCCTAACTTGTCTGACCCAGCTTAATTTAATGTGATTAACTTACTGGGTTAAAAAACTCAATTAGTCACTTACTGTTTGTTATTGGAGTGTCTCCCTTCTCCGGTTGTGTAATTGTCGAGAGCGCACTTGCTGGCACGTCCTCTCGCCCCGTTCTTCGTTTTCGTTCTCCCTTTGTTCTCCTCTTCGCGGGGCTTTTTTCACCAGCGTTGTCTTGGTTTATTCCTCGGTTGGTTGAGCGGTAATGTATCTATTACCGAGCACACTCCTCCCACACAGTATATAAATACTAGTGTGGAGAATAACTCTGGTGAGCAACCAATTGGTTTCATCCACCCAGTTATTTACATAAAAGGAATTTAATAATTGTTAGATTAACTACCTACCTACTCAGTGAACCATTTTCGTTACCTCCCAACTACCCACTCATCAGTTTTCCATAAAGTTATTGAAAGAAATTTTACAGCCAAAATCAATGGCTACAAAGAACGCAATTACTGGAAAAGACTATGTACATTAAATCTATATTAGTTGGAAAGAAGACGAGGGAGGTACACCATAATATACGCCTGGAAAATTAAAGAGCACTGGGAAATAGGAAAGATATATAGAATGCGAAATGCTCCTACACTAAAGGCCAGACGAGAGACATTCTTAACTCTGAAGAAAAATAGCTTTGTTGTCAGAGGCCAAGACTATTTAATCAGTTATCCAAAGAAATCAGGAACACCTCCGCTGTTAATGTAGAAGTTTATAAAAGAAGACTAGACGCTTGGCTCAGGACCGTCCCGGACAAGCAGCATGTGCCTGGCTATGTGACATAGAAAGCTGAAGAAAGCAACGCTCTCTTACATCAAATCATTCTGGAGGTAGAGCCACCAGCCTGACTTCCGTGTGACGAGAGACCGACGCACGGAACATCTGCAAGGTTGCAAGGTAGGGCCATATATATATATATATATATGAATAGAAACGACATAAGTGTTAAGGAACGTTTCTGCACACGAGGAGGAGAGATAACGAATAATGAAAAATGAGGCGAACCGCCCAGGAATCGAACCCAGGGCCTTCCAATTGCCGGTCGGACGCTCTACCATTATGCTACGGACCTCACTCAATCACAAATCGAAATTCTCCCACATAGGGCAGAAACCAATGCCCTGAGAGGGCACCCTCGCAAATCGTGAATATGCGCATATAACTGCAATGACCGCGCAGTATATAAATGAATAGAAACGACATAAGTGTTAAGGAACGTTCTGCACACGAGGAGGAGAGATAACGAATAATGAAAAATGAGGCGAACCGCCCAGGAATCGAACCCAGGGCCTTCCAATTGCCGGTCGGACGCTCTACCATTATGCTACGGACCTCACTCAATCACAAATCGAAATTCTCCCACATAGGGCAGAAACCAATGCCCTGAGAGGGCAGAAACGTTCCTTAACACTTATGTCGTTTCTATTCATTTATATACTGCGCGGTCATTGCAGTTATATGCGCATATTCACGATTTGCGAGGGTGCCCTCTCAGGGCATTGGTTTCTGCCCTATGTGGGAGAATTTCGATTTGTGATTGAGTGAGGTCCGTAGCATAATGGTAGAGCGTCCGACCGGCAATTGGAAGGCCTGGGTTCGATTCTTGGGCGGTTCGCCTCATTTTTCATTATTCGTTATCTCTCCTCCTCGTGTGCAGAAACGTTCCTTAACACTTATGTCGTTTCTATTCATTATATACTGCGCGGTCATTGCAGTTATATGCATATATATAATATATATATATACCCCTTGGTTTTGCTTCGGCCAGAATTGTTCATTCTGATGAAGGTCAAGCTTGTTGCTCCACTTTAAATCTACAGCTTAACGTGGAATCCAAACCACGACCCACCACAAGTAGTAAAAAATTACAAAGTCCTTACCTGGACTCGATCTCACGAGTAATTTCTTAAAAAGTCTTCGCCCTCTGACAACAAAGCTATTTCCTTTCAGAGTTGAGGGTGTCCCTTGTCTGGCCTTTAGTTTGGGAACACAACAAATTCTACATTTCCTATTTTCCTATTATCTTGTCCCCTCTTGAAAAGGTTCTCAGTAACTGTCCGGAAATTATTTTTGCTTTGTTTTATTATTATCTTATTTTGTGGCTCAAATTTCGCATCATCGGTCATTATTATTATATAACTCCTAAATCATTTACTGTCGTGATTTTATGAATTTCTCTCAGTATCTGCATAAGTGAGGTACCGACTTTATTAAATCCATCCATCTGAAAAAAAACCAAATAACTTAGTGCCATACATAATAAGTGTTCCAGGAGCAATTGTGGGCTTGAAAGGGATTTTTTGTTCGATCTCTAAATAGTGAGGTAGTAGCCAGCATAAACTAACGGCATTTCGTCAAATAAAAATTATGACTTAAGTTCCCCATTGCAATTTTGTTTTCTTTAGACAGAAAATTTATTATCACGGATAACTTCTTTATTTCATGAGTCCTTTCAATTTAAATCCTATGTATAAAAATAACTCCAAGTTATTTATCCTAATTTAAATCCTTATACGAGTATTTCATATAATTATGTAGTTTAGTTGTGTGTGTGTGTGTGTTTTTAAGTTTTTATTTCCGAGCTTCTGTCAGTTGACCAGAAGTAGATACAGTATTATTTTCCACGACTGGCTGGATGGTAACTAAATAATTACAAATGCAGAATGGAGAAACTTCATTAAACACGATTACTTCAAATAAATCAACTCGTACAGTAATGCGATCAACAGCGCGGTGAATGGTGAGGCTGGAATCCTACCAGTTTCTAAAACAAACTTTTATGTCTCAGAATGAAGAGAGATTATTTAGAATCAGTAAGCAAGCTCTCATCCTTATCATTCATTCACCTGCTCTCATTGCTGGCATCACCAAGAAAACAGCAAGTCATAAACTAAGGAATTGAACACCTTAAGTCTAATTACTGAGTTGTATAAATGAAATTTCAAAAAATTATAAACATTTATATATATATATATGAAAATTATTTCACGAAAGTAACACGTGAAAAATATTTATGATGAATAAAACCACGAAGGAAAGGAAACACAAAAAGGTGCTCAAGCGCTTTCGTCTAATGACATCCTCAGGAACACTGAAGTACATAAAAGGTTACGGCCTATATATAGGTTACAGAAAGAAAAATAAATAAATAACATACATACACACAAACATATATATATATATATATATATATATATATATATATCTACACACACACACATATATATATATATATATATATATATATATATATATATATATATATATATATATATATATGCAATAAACGGAGAAGTAAAAATAAAAATTAAAAATTAAAAATTAGAGGATTAACAAAGAGGCAAACAGATTTGTAAGGAAAAATATCGATTTTTAGCACAAGATCAAATGAATTATAAAAATACAAATTTATACTGGAAATCTGCCCTGGTTTTAACACTTTGCCTTTAGAGTCAAGTTTCGATATATATAAAAATAAAATGAAGATTAAAAGTTAATAAAGTAGTGTACAAGTTTACCAAAGATTTAGCGTCCTACCCTTTTTATCTAAATTTGTTTTGAAGGAATTCAAAACAACAGGATCGAGTTGAAAAAGACCTTTGCTTATGTTGAAGTTATTTGAAAGTTGGATAATGGCAGACTCAAGAATATTTCTATTGACAATGTTGCTAGAATGAAATAAAACTGAAGCATTATTCCAATCAATACAGTGGGATAACTCTGACAAATGGACAAAAAGAGCACTGGACAACTGTCCTGTTCTAACGGAATATTGATGCTGTTTTATACGTGTATGCAAATCCTTTCCCGTCTGACCTATGTAAAAGGAATCACATTTTACACCCAATTTTATAGATAATGCCTGAATTATTGGTAGGGCTATTTTTTACTATGATATTTTTCACAATATTGTTATATGAAAATACTACATTAATATCCAAAAGTTTAAGTACATTAGCAATGCCTAAAAAGCCCGGGAAAAATGGAAGTACTAAAATATTTTTTGACAAAGTACGAGTGTTATTATTGACACGATAGAAAGTTCGTTTTGCCTTGTTGAGACAAGATTCCATAAACGCAGATGGGTAACACAGATCACTTCCAATACTGTTGATTTTTTCCAATTCGGCATCGATGTATTCCGGACTGGCGATCCTAAGGGCGCGGAGAAACATTGATGAAAAAATGGCCTTCTTGTTAATCCTTTAATTTTTAATTTTTAATTTATATTTTTACTTCTCCGTTTATTGCATATATATATATATATATATATATATATATATATATGTGTGTAGAATGTAGATATGTATGTATGTATATATATATATATATATATATATATATATGTTTGTGTGTATGTATGTTATTTATTTATTTATTTTTTTCTTTCTGTAACCTATATATAGGCCGTAACCTTTTATGTACTTCAGTGTTCCTGAGGATGTCATTAGACGAAAGCGCTTGAGCACCTTTTTGTGTTTCCTTTCCTTCGTGGTTTTATTCATCATATATATATATATATACACCTTACCTTACCTTATGAACCTTATGTTGTTTCGTGCGTTGGTCTTTCTTCACACGGAGGTCAAGCTGGTAACCTTTGGTTAGCTTCCGCCCGAATTGTTCATTCTGACGAAGGTCAAGCTTTTCACTTCATCTTAGACCTACAATTTAACGTGGAATCTGAACCACGCCCCACCAGCAACCCAGCCTCTTAACCACTAGGCTACCCAGGGTACCCATTTATCTACCAACCACTTTCATTACTGTGTAGAAGGATGAACAGCTGGATTTTGCTGCGCGCCGGCTGCCGCCACCGGGTCTCGATCCCGGGGCTGATGGATTCGTAGTCGCGACGTTAACCACACCACCACCGAGGCGCCTTATATGCATATATTTAGACAGGGTGTTTCATAACATGTGGGACGCACTTTCAGGACGGATTCAGGACCTGAAAACAATGAAAAAAGCTTATATAAACATATGCCCGAAATCGCTTTGTTTCCGAGTTACAACCCGTTTTGTGTTCCAGCAATTCTTTCCGCAAACTTTTTACAAACACTGCTTGCCGACAGTGTTTGTAAGTGTGTACGAGACTTATTTCATGTATGGCCTTGCCGATTGTAATGTTTCGTACACACTATGACATGTTTCAATATCGTTGAGTGTAGAGCCATCAATCAGTCAGAGGTGCATCGCGGTGTTTCACTGTTTGTATTCGTAACTTCTTACCGTGAATAAATGCAGTCCAGTGAAAAAAAAACTTAAAAGTTTTTGTGCTATTCAGTGATAGTGTGCATTTGAAGTGAGAATGGAGGCTTATTCAAACAGAGAAATGGTAAACATGCATCTCATGTATGGACTTGCTGAGTGTAATGCGGCTGCAGCAAGATGTCTGTATGCGGAAAGGTTTCCGGTCTGCCAGATAAGAAGACCTTTCAGAGAATAGACGAGCGTCTGGTGATACAGGATCATTCAACAAGCGAGTTTCAGATGGTGGTAGACCAATCAGCGCCAGAACTGTTGAGTTGGAGGAGCGGGTCCTGAATCGCGTGGAGGAACATCCTGATGTCAACACCCGAAGGATAGCAACAACAGAGGGTGTAAGATACACAACTGTGTGGAGAATTTTACGGGAACAACAGCTTTACCCATATCACATTCAAAGAGTACAAGGCCCTACTGGCGTGATCAATTTTCACAACACTCATCACGGGCCGAAGAGAATCCGCATGTCATCATCCATTCAAGGCACCAACAACAATTTAGTATCAATGTATGGGCAAGACTTATTGCCGACAACTTAATCGGTCCTTTTGTTTTGCCTGGAAGATTAACAGGAGAATCCTATTCCAATTTTTTAAAGAATGATTAAAGCGATTTACTAGATGAAGTTCCTCTTGGTTTCCGACGTCGTATGTGGTTTATGCATGACGGCGCTCCGCCTCATTTCAGTCGAATAGCCACTAGCCAGAGACTATTTGGATGACCATTTCCCTGATAAATGGATAGGCCGTGGAGGACCCATTACGTGACCTGCTCGCTCCCCGAACCTGAATCCACTCGATTTTTACCTGTGAGGTCATCTGAAATCCATCGTTTACGTGACACCCATTGACAACGTTGAAATGCTTCGTCAACGTGTAGAACAAGGATGCCAGAAAATCTGAGCAATACCTGGAATGTTTGAACGCGTCAGGAAGTCTATGACGAGGCGCGTTCAGGCGTGTATTCAAGCGCAAGGCGGTCATTTTGAGCATTTCCTTTAAAGGTAAGGCGGTCCGTGGAGGACCCATTACGTGACCTGCTCGCTCCCCGAACCTGAATCCACTCGATTTTTACCTGTGAGGTCATCTGAAATCCATCGTTTACGTGACACCCATTGACAACGTTGAAATGCTTCGTCAACGTGTAGAACAAGGATGCCAGAAAATCTGAGCAATACCTGGAATGTTTGAACGCGTCAGGAAGTCTATGACGAGGCGCGTTCAGGCGTGTATTCAAGCGCAAGGCGGTCATTTTGAGCATTTCCTTTAAAGGTAAGGCGGATACTTGCTGGAACGCACAACGGGCTGTAACTCGGAAACAAAGCGATTTCGGGCATATGTTTATATAAACTTTTTTCATTGTTTTCAGGTCCTGAATCCATCCTGAAAGTGCGCCCCACATGTTATGTCCCCTGTATATATATATATCACACAGACCGTGCATGGAACAAGGAACTCCTCTAGGAAAATTAAATCCACTTTTGTCCGAATAAGTAATGGTAAATGACAAACACTATAGTTTTTTCTTTTTCATGATGTTAGCCCGACGTGGGCAACAGGTCGCTCACAAAGAGGTCCCAAAAATATAGCTTCCCTCACCAGCTATCTGCAAAGCAGATAGGATCCAGCTTTGGGACAGGATCTAGGGTTTAAAGCAGCCTAGCCCCGCTACATTTATAACCTCAATATAAGCAAAAGACTCGCTGCCTTCACGTCGGATTGAATACATCAAAGAAACCCTAGATCCTGTCCCAAAGCTGGATCCTATCTGCTTTGCAGATAGCTGGTGAGGGAAGCTATATTTTTGGGACCTCTTTGCGAGTGACCCTTGCCCACGTCGGGCTAACATCATGAAAAAGAAAAAACTATAGTGTTTGTCATTTACCATTACTTATTCGGACTATAGTGGATTGGATTTTCCTAGAAGAGTTCCTTGTTCCATGCACGGTCTGTGTGTATCATATGGCTGCATGACAAATTTCCAGGACGATGGATTGGAACACGTGGTGCGCATCAATGGCCCGACCTAACACCTCGTGACTTCTTTCTGTGGGGTTGGGTTAAAGAAGAAATTTATCGCCACAAACCTAAAGGTCTTGATGAACTTGGGGAAAGAATTAACCATGTTCACCACAAGGAAATGTTGTGATAATGCAGGAGCATATGTGGAAGTGTAAAGTGAATGAAAACCTCAATAAATACTGAATAATTTACAGTTTGTTTCATCAAAACTGAATAAGAAATAGAGAAGTTATACAAATTTTAAGATAGGGAGTTATTTATCGTACACCCTGTATGTATATATATATATATATATATGATACACACAGACCGTGCATGGAACAAGGAACTCTTCTGGGATAATTAAATCCACTATAGTCCGAATAAGTAATGGTAAATGACAAATGCATGCACGGTCTGTGTGTATCATAAAAAACTCAGGGAACCATTCTGAGTTCATTCCCATCATGAAAAGGACATGTTATGTGCCTTGAAAAGTGGACGCTCAATTCTGCCAGTTGAGGTTTAAGTTTTGGTTTTGGCTAAAAATATAAACGTTACCCCTTTTTCTTTGATTTATTCAATCCGACGTGAATGCAACGAGTCTTTTACTTATATTGAGGTTCTAAATGTAGTGGGGCTAGGCTGCTTTAAACCCTAGATCCATGTCCCAAAGCTGGATCCTGTCTGCTTTGCAGATAGCTGGTGAGGGAAGCTATATTTATGGGACCTCTTTGCGAGAGACCCGTTGCCCACGTCGGGCTTGCATCATGAAAAAGAAAAACTATGGTATTTGTCATTTACCATTACTTATTAGGACTATAGTGGATTTAATTATCCCAGAAGAGTTCCTTGTTCCATGCACGGTCTGTGTGCATCATAAAAAACTCAGGGAACCATTCTGAGTTCATTCCATATATATATATATATAGAGAGAGAGAGACTTTCACATAAAGAACAAGCGCTGCTTAAAACTTAGTTCATCATATATAAATTCATTAGTAATAATTAATTATGTGTATGATAATTTATTATGTTAAAATGGGTGAAAAGATGGAAGACCCGCGGCTTATGAGACGCTGTTCACAATTTTCATTCTTCATTCTCACTCACACTGCCTATACCACTCACTGCCTACCACACTCTCTCTCTCTCTCTCTCTCTTTTATATATTAATTTAAATTACTGTGAAAAAAAAAATATATATATATATATATAATATATATATATATATATATACAGGGTGTTTCAAAAGTCCCTCATTATTTTTAAAATTTTATTAAAATAGCAATTACAAGAGGAACCAAATGACAATTTGGTTGCTGAGTCTACGATTCATGAGAATTTTGGTGGCATCAAACTTGGCTTCATAAGTCTACTGGAAAGTCACTGGTACACCTCAACGTGGGCACCGTCTTTTTCGAAACAAGCGAGCCACCGTTTTACGCATTCTTGGCCGACATTGGACAACATTTCGGGAGTAACAGAAGCACACGCATTCCTGATCCGTTCTTCTAGTGTGGGGAGGACTCGCGGCTTGGTGGCGTACACTTTGCTCTTAATGTAGCCCCACAAAAAGAAGTCGCATGGGGTAAGATCAGGCGAGCGAGCAGCCCATTCGATGGGACCACGGCGACCAATCCACCGATCCGGAACTGCTTATTCAGAAATGAGCGAACCTCACGCGAGTAATGAGCAGGGCACCGTCTTGCTGGAAAATGACTTCTTGCATGTCAGCTACAGCTGACAGTTGGGGGATGCAGAACTCCTGAAGCATACGAAGGTAATTGTCTCCGTTGACGTTCACGGAATTTCCATCTTGATCCCGGAAGAAGAACGGACCAATCAGCCCAGCTGAGGAGATGGCACACTAGACGACCAATTTCGGCGTGTCCCTTTCATGTTCACGGATCTCCGCAGGATTGTGAGTTCCCCAGATGCGGGTGTTGTGCCGATTGACGCGACCAGAAAGGTGGAAGAGAGCTTCGTCGCTGAACCACATGTGCTCCAGGATCGATGGGTCTCTTTCGTAGTGATGCAGCAGTGTCTCACACATCTCCACCCGGCAATCGTAGTCTTGAGGTTCCAGCTTCTGAACCACCTGGATCTTGTACGGATACAGCTTGAGACCACGCCGCAAAATCCGTTGGATAGATGTCGCGCTGATGTTCAGTTCCGCAGCAGCTCGCCGAATGGACTTTCCTTGACTCTGAGTAAACGCCTCACGGACAGTTTCGACATTCTCCTCACTCCGCCCACTTCGAGGTCTTCCTGATCGTGGTTTGTCCTTTAAGGATCCGGTCTCCATAAACTTCCGGTGGGTGGCGACGATGTGTGTTCCTATCCGGTGCATAATGCTGTCCGTAGACTGCCCGGAATCGTCGCTGCACTTCGACCACAGATTGAAAAACCTCCTGCCATGCAGCGATTTTACACCTCTGCTCTAGAGTCAGCATGGTAGCAGAAGAAAACGGAGCAAAACTTCAAATGTAGACTCAAAAAAATTCTCAACTACTGAGTAAGAGTTTACCACAAGATGAACGTCGTTGGTCGATTAGCTGCAAAGAAAATTGAAAATCAAATTAGTGAGGCACTTTTGAAACACCCGGTGTATATATATATATATGGTGTTTATAATGTCCCTATCTATTTCGTTGAATTAACGGTTTTTATTTATTTTTGTTACAGAACCCTATGAAAATGAATGTACAAAAACGGGTGATAGTGGTGACACTTCGGATTAAAGGAAAGAAATGCAAAGAAATTAGAGAGAGGTTTGAAAGAACATTTCACAAGCCAGGTCCTACAGACAAGACAATTCGTGATTTGCTTAATAAATTTAAAAGAACGGGATCTGTTCATGATGAGTCAAGATCTGGACGTCCAAGTGTCTCTGAGCATGCTGTAAATGCGGCACGTAATGTTATCGATGAACATCCAAGCATGTCAATTCGCACTATATCACGTAGACTCGGGATACCTAAATCAACTGTCCACAAAATTTTGAATCGACGTTGAAGAAGAGAAGTTATCACATTCAGGTGCTTCATGACTTACATGAAAAGGATTATCCAAAGCGAAGTGCGATGTGTGCCGATCTTGTTGAACACATTCAGAATGAAAATTTAATGGACCACATTCTCTTCGATGATGAAGCAACTTTCCACACGTGTGGAAAGGTTAATCGCCATAACTGCCGCATATGGGCTAATGAAAAGCCATTTGATTTCTATCAATGGGAACGAGATTCTCTAAAGTTACTATCTGGTTGGGTATGACCAAATCTAATATTTATGGGCCCTTTTTCTTTGCTGAAGCTACAGTTACAGGGCTTATTTATCTGGATATGCTTCAGTAATTCCTGGAACCCAGCTTCATCCAGATAGCATTTTAAACACCGTAGTCTTTCAACAAGATGGGGCACCTTGTCGTTACACAAACATTGTTCGGAAGTATCTAAATGAACGATTTCCAAATCGGTGGATCGGACGTGGAGGTAACAAGCACTGGGCGGCTCAATCTCCTGACCTATCGCCCTTGGATTTCTTTGCATGGGGCTTTATCAAATCAAACGTCTATCAAACGAGGGTTACAGATCTGCAAGATTTATGTGCTCGTATCGTAACAGCAATTACAAATATAACCCCTGTCATGCTCCAAATTGTGTTCCACAATGCTGCTGACAGATTCGAACTTAGATACTTTATTTTTGGAGGATCTTGAGAAGTATCTAAGATACATTTTGTCATGTAGCTTGTATCCCGGGATACACTTTCAAAGATACTTTCATAAAATACTTTTTAATATATAGAGACGCTAATAACTATTCATGAAATATGATCATATCTGACGCACGTTGAAGCAGGCCGGCGATTGCTGTTACATGTTTGTACATGAATACTACCGTTGCGGTGCGCGCACAGTCTCGGCACAGACGTACTCAGGTTTCATCTTGTATCCCGCGGTTTTAACATGTTTGAACATGATTAAAAATCAGGAATTATACATATATTTGCTTATTCCTGCAAATATATTTATTATGAGGAAAACTTTATTTTTTCTTCGTGAGTAGGTAACTGAGCATACCTGTATTAACAATTTATTTGAAATACATAAATTGAAAAAGTGTGGTTTATTTTATTTTTCCATACCTAAAAATTTTCAGGATTATTTATACATATTTACTTTGTGCTTTCCTTTTAGTTATATCACTATATGAATACTGAGATATGAAGTACCATTGATTTGGCATTTTTTATATCCAGAAAATATAATAATAAACAATTGAATGAGACAACTCGTGCGCTCATGGCTCACCATGTAAAACTAAACTCAAATAATTATTCTTTCAAAAGTATCTTGTATCTTAAAAATGTATCTTGTATCTGTAACTTGCATCTGTATCTTGAAGATACAGTTTTTTCGAGTATCTTGTATCTGTATCTCAGATACATTTTTGTTGGGTATCTTGTATCTGTATCTCAGATACAATTTCCAAGTATCTTGCCATCTCTGCTCTTTGCGAGTGACCCGTTGCCCACGTTGGACTATAGTAGATTTAATTTTCCCAGAAGAGTTCCTTGTTCTATGCACGGTATTCGTGTAACATAAACGTTTATTGTTACCCTTCGTCGGGCGAAGTTGACGGGGGTTTTGGTTAAGTGCAGCAACGTATTTCTCACTGGTATATTTGGTACCGTGTTGGGAATTACACTAATTTCTTTTGTACTACCCTCCGATTTATTTTTGTAGCGGATCGGAGGGTTCTGTGAACCCTTGCTAGGTTATTGGTCGATTCCTCGATTCTTCTTGTAACGTATCGGAGAAGTTTGTGAGGCAATGCTGGTCCTCAGACTTAATGTCTATTGATTTCTAACTTTACTATTCCTTGAAAATGCTACGTTATTCTAAAACTAAATTCTCTCGGAGGAGACAGGACTCATAGGAGAAGATAAAGATACCCTTCTACTGAATTTTACTGCTTCTAAATATTACAGGTAATAATATGCTATTTAAGCTAGTGACGTCATTATTATTTAATTTGCCTTGTTTTTTCCAACTTTTAATAGGCTGAATTTTTTTTTGCTAATTCAAAAGAATTGTTTAGTATATTATGTGGATCTTGCAGAAACTGATAAAGCAAAATTTGAAGATAAAGGCAAATTTTGCTGTAACCGCATATCGGCAAATCTGATGTCATGATTTGGGGTGGCAACTAAAAATGGAAATTAAGATATTCATTTTATTAAAATCAAATGTTTAAATTTAAAATTAAATGCTAATTCAGGATATGACTTCATCTTTTATGATTTAAGAGAGAACGTATAAAAAATGAACATTGCAAAATTTAACAAGATTACATGATTAAGCTTAATAAGAAAAACATCTTGGTAGCTGAAACAAAGAACGATTTATCAAGATATCATTGAATAGAAAATCACCTTAACCAAAATTAAATAAAGAACAGGAAGAAATTAAAATTTTTAATTATTTTCCAAGCTTGCATGAATATTATTTACAATTAGAATGACATGCGAGTTTGGACTTTATATGCAAAAATGAATGTTAGAATTATTATTTTTAATATAATATATAGGTTACCTATATAATATTCGTTTTCTGTATTATCATTTATTATTTAAGGAACACTTTTCCATTTTAATATCAGTTTTCAACTAAAACTATTTAAAGTGATTTTAACAAAACTTCAGTTATCCGATGAAATCTAATTAATATTACATGAATAAGTTCATATCAGTGAACTTCAAAAGACATTCAAACAAATACTGTATTGGACAATATTCGATTGGAGTGACTCACTAGCTGCGCTCTTGACAAGGCTATCAGTGCATAATGGCTTTATTGTTTCAGTTTCAAAACATTCATCGATTCGAAGCAGATGCTGCGGTTTTTAAATAAAATTTATTGTATTAATTGGTAAATCTTAATGAAGCACCCCGGGAAGTTTTTTGGATATAAAACAAGTTTTCGCGATGCATTTCTATGTGATTTATCCGAATTTGACATCCGTTTCAGTCGCAAATCACTCGTTTATGACTTTCCCCCACCCCCTCAACAAATATAACCTAACCTAACCTAACCTAACCAACCTAACATAACGTGTATATAGATGTTACCTACCCATTAATATCCTGGATTATACAATTTCGCCGCCTGGAGAAGGAAGTTGTGGAAGCGGTCCTCACAGTTCGGGAAGGCCTTTAAGAAGTACGCCCGTGAGAGGTATCCCAGGAAGAAAATTTTCCGCCTTCTGTACTTAGGCTTAAGGTCAACACTTATCTAATTTGCACACAAGGCTGCCAGGCGCAAGAAATGCCGTCCACTTTAAAAACGTTAATTAAAATTACTTATCCTTAATAAAAATAAAAACGCGAGGGGGCATTTTATTGAGAAAAATATACTCTTTCATATTATTAATATGTTAAATCTCTGTACTACGTATTAAGAACCGGGACCTTTCCTTAAGATTATCCTATTAATTTATGCAGAACTTTAGGTCTTTCATAGAAATAAATGACCCTCCATGTTAAACAGGAGATTTATAAGCAATTTTAACAAGTAGTTTGCTCAACTCCCTATCTTATAAGTTGCTGTTTTAATTAACTGCTCCCGGTTCACCGCGAAGCTCATATTGATTGAGTCGCTAATTTCTTTTGTACTACCTCCGATTTCTTCTTGTAGCGGATCGGAGGGTTCTGTGAACCCTTGCTAGGTTATTGGTCGATTCCTCGATTCTTCTTGTAACGTATCGGAGAAGTTTGTGAGACAATGCTGATCCCCAGACTTAATGTCTATTGATTTCTAACTTTACTATTTCTTGAAGATGCTACGCTATTCTAAAACTAAAAATTCTCTCGGAGGAGACAGGACTCATAGGAGAAGATAAAGATAGGTTAATATTCGTTTTAATGCTTTGTTCGTTTTCGATAGAAGGAGACATTCTATGACAATTTAACATATAAATTCGTATTCAGGACACCTTGAAACCTCAGGGAAACTGATAAAAATCAAGGAAATGTAATAATTATTTTTTATGGAAAAAAAAAAATTAGACGTAAAAAGCAGCCATTATAGGCCATTGACCGAGTGTTTAGCTCTTAACGCTGTTAAAATTTTGCCGGTCTTCGTCCTCTCCAGTTTTATGGAGAGACATCTCGTGGCAAAATTAGGAAACATAGGTCAAATCAGCCAATTAAATCTGGTTTTTGTTTCATGTTACCTTATCCGACCAATCAGAGACATGCATTTTGAATCTCCAATAATGCATACTCATTCCAAAATCCTTATTCAGTTCGGTTTTTGCTATGGTTTGTCTGTGGTGTGATTTGGATTACTTATAAAAAAGAAGACGGTGCTGAAGTTTTCTTTACCAGTCACGGTGTTTTATTTGTCCGCAGTGTGGTCATGAATGTAATTATAGAGAAGTTGCTGACCAATATTATTGCAGAAGATTGACTAGGGACGAGCGCGGCAGGAAAAAAAAGTGTTCCTGTTACTTCGATGTCTGTGAGCATTGGCTAGGCCAACAAGTTAAAATTGGTGGGCCTGGCGAAATCGTCTATTTATTCCTGTTGGTCGCCGCTGATTTGTACAAACATCCCAACGCTGCTATTGAAGGTTAGAAAATGAGAAAAAACGAGGGTTGGGTTAGGTTAAGTTAGGTTAGGTTAAGTTAGGTTAGGTCTGAACCAAAACACATTTTTCTGGTGTTTTTTGGTGTGATTTGTTCAAATCTGAACTTCATTTCTTTGGGAAATGAGCCGTTTTTGAGAAATTTTCAATTTTAAAATTTAAAAAAAACGGCTCATTTCCCAAAGAAACTGGTTTACCAGGGCTGCCACTGACTTAATGAAAGAAAATACAGATCGTACACTAAAAAAACCTAGATGATCCTCAAAAAAAACCAGATCACCAGTACTGGAGCACCAATACCATTTTTTTAAAATTTAGTACCAAATGAAGCAATTTATTGCCAAATTGTATTTAGGTATATATATTCATTCAAATTTCAATGCAATTTACTATGACACAAAATATAATCAAGCGAAAATTGCACGTACGCGCAATGCAGGCTAATGCCCGCCCATGACTAATGCTGCCAAATAATAAACTGCAACATGTTCGTAACATGTTCGTTCGATTTGTCTACAATTATTCAGAGTAAGCTCCAAAGTCAGTTAAACAGTAAATTTAGAACTGCGATTTGCTTTAAACATCAGTATCGTTTTAACAAATTTGTATCAGTATGTATAAATACTCAGAACTGAATAATTAGTAAAATTGATCGAAACGTTTAAGCAATGATTTGTTGTAACATGTTTCTAACATGTTTATGGAATGCAATGTTTAATGGAACTCAATTTTTCTCACATTCTTATTTATGCATTACCAAATTTAGCTCATTTCATTACCAGAATACCAAATAAATTTTTAAATACAAAATTGCTTTTTCATTGCCAAATTTGCTCAGATTTCGTTATTAATAATATCAGATGGTAACCTGGAGTCGAGAATTTTTGCCAGTTTTGCGCATCTGACATCCTCCTTACAAACATGCAGCTTTACTGTCATAGCATTTCAAAAAACGCTTTATGATATTACCAAACAAAGCGTTGTTGCATTATATTTTATTTAGAGTGGTAAAATTCGGTACATTTTATTTGTCTGCCTTACTTTAAGCCTAAAAAACACAGATTTCATGAAATTTTTAAAATTAAAACCAAGAAACCCAGGAAAGTGTTGAAAAACCCAGATCTGGGTGGAAAAACCTAGCAATGGCAGCCCTGTAATATATACTATTTAAGCTAGTGACGTCATTATTATTTAATTTGCCTTGTTTTTCCAATTTTTAATAGGCTGAATTTTTTTTGCAATTCAAAAGAATTGTTTGGTATATTATGTGGATCTTGCAGAAACTGATAAAGCAAAATATTTGAAGATAAAGGCAAATTTTGCTGTAACAGCATATTGGCAAATGTGATGCCATGATTGTTATTATGATTTGGGGTGGCAAATAAAAATGGAAATTAAGACATTCATTTTATTAAAATTAAATGTTTAAAATTTAAAATTAAATGCTGATTCAGGATATGACTTCATCTTTTATGATTTCAGAGAGAACGTATAAAAAAATGAACATTGCAAAATTTAACAAGATTACATGATTAAGCTTAATAAGAAAAACATCTTGGTGGCTGAAACAAAGAACGATTTATCAAGATATCATTGAATAGAAAATCACCTTAACCAAACTTAAATAAAGAACAGGAAAAAATTAAAATTTGGGGGCCAGTTCCGTATTGACACCCCCCCTCCCCCAGGCAAAATATGATTTTATTGAACATTAGGATTATAAATTATTTTGATACAAAATATTAAAAATTCAAAAGGGTCCAAATTGTTGATTATTAAAGCCATATAAAACCGTATACCGATCAATTTGTGATGCGTGATCTTTACGGGGGCTCCGCCCCCGTACCCCCGAGACCTAAATTATACAAATGATAAGGTAATAACATGTGCCCACCTTGCCTGGGTAGCCGGAGCCATAAGAACTAATGTAAAGGATAAAAAAGTTAAGTGCACATTTTTAAATTTATTACAAACCAATATTTTCTCACCATATTGAATATTTTTATCAGTAGAAAACCATGGTCGTTTTTTACTAACAAAAAGCACCAATTTTTTAATAAAAAAAATATATATACGAAACTATTTTTTAATAAAAAAAATGTGGGGGGCAATGCGGAACTGTAGCCAAAATTTTTAATTATTTTCCAAGCTTGCATGAATATTATTTACAGTTAGAATGACATGCCAGTTTGGACTTTATATGCAAAAATGAATGTTAGAATTATAATTATTTTTATATAATATATATAAGTTACCTATATAATATTCGTTTTCTGTATTATCATTTATTAATTTTAAGGAACACTTTTCCATTTTAATATCAGTTTTCAACTAAAACTATTTAACGTGATTTTTAACAAAACTTCAAGTTATCCGATGAAATCTAATTAATATTTTACATAAGTAAGTTCATATCAGTGAACTTCAAAAGACATTCAAACAAATACTGTATTGGACAATGTTTGATTGGAGTGACTTACTAGCTGCGCTCTTGACGGTGCACAATGGCTTCATTGTTTCAGTTTCAAAACATTCATCGATTCGAAGCAGATGCTGTGGTTTTTAAATAAAATTTATTGTATTAATTTATGCAGAACTTTAGGTCTTTCATAGAAATAAATGACCCTCCATGTTAAACAGGAGATTTATAAGCAATTTTAACAAGTAGTTTGCTCAACCCCATAACTTATAAGTTGCTGTTTAAATGTCGTTTGACGACAACAATGAGCGTGAGCACACACACACCTGTTTTTCCTGTTTACTTTATATATTTTTTTTAGTAATTACATACTTCCTTCGTTAGGATATATATATATATATATATATATATATATAAAGTTTACTCACATAATAAATTAGATTAGGTGAAGTAATGCATAGTGGATTTATTGTATTAGGCGGTTAGGTTAAGTTAGGTTAGTTTATTAACTGAATATTTTTCCGATTAAAAAAGAAGGTACTTACGTATTATCGGGACTACCAAACTGTTTATTATGTATTTTTGCTCTACAACTTAACCTAACCAATCAATCATCAAGGGCGTACAGTTGACCTAACCGGGCATTCAGTTGACCTAACCGGGCATTCAATTAACCTTAATTGAATGTCCGGTTAGGTCAACAGTACGCCCTTAATTAATGATTGGTTAGGTTAAGTTGTGATATTTTCGTTAGTTTAAACAAAATGACGAGAGCAAAAATTCATAATAAACAGTTTGGTAGTCCCGATAATACGTAAGTACCAAAAAGAGATTTTTCGATAAAATATAAAGCGGTCTCAGTCAGGACTGTTCAGTAGATGGATGTTCCGTGCGTCGGTCTCTCTTCACACGTACAGTAAGTAGGTCAAACTCGTGGCCCCGCAGCTAGACCTGGTCTGATGATGCAGACTTGCGCTGTATATCTCACATAGCTAGGCACATCCGGCTCATCCGGAATCGTCCTGAGCCAGACGTCTAGTCTTCTTTTGACATCCGCTTCTACTTTGTAAAACTGTTCCTCGTAATAAAAAAAAAATGTAATGATGAGGTTGTTTAACCTTCTTCACAACATCTAAGGCAATGTTTCTCACTCGGACTTGCCCCACGACCCCCGTGTCAGGGTCTTAGGTCGGCGCGACTTATCATCTCTACAGACGTAAACAAACTCACGAAATATAGAGGCTTAATAGTGTTCAAAATGCATTAGTTTTTCGAACCACCTTTTTCTGTTGGCTCGACACAAACATTTCTCGCCCCACCGTTTGAAAAACACTGAGCTAAGATCATACGACGGAGGGAACCTATAGCTTTACGTGGGATCTGAACCAGGGGATGGTCTCCCATCCAACTACTATCCGACCCAATGTCATTTTAACTTCGCTGATCAACGGGAAACAGTGTTACGACATTGGCTACGACGTAGCCCTGTTCCCTGTGGTACTGAGCTGCGTATATAGAGGGTGAGTAAAAAGTTGTCTAAAAAATAACTATATGATAAATACTTTTGAGGCAGCACTTCTGACTCACCCGATATGTTATTATTATTGTGCCTAGGTGGTGGTGTAGTGGTTAACGTCGCTGACTACGAATCCATCGACCTCGGGATCGAGACCCGGTGACGGCAGCCGGAGCGCAGCAAAACCCAGCTGTTCATATTTCTACTCAATAAAGAAAGTGGTTGGTAGATAAATGGGTACCCTGGGTGGCCTAGAGGCTGGGCTGCTGGTGGGGCGTGGTTCGGATTCCACGTTAAACTGTAGGTCTAAGGTGGAGTGACAAGCTTGACCTTCGTCAGAATGAACAATTCGGGCGGAAGCAAACCAAAATGTTAAATGCTTGACACCATCGAGCTGACGACATTTCTTCAAAAAGTGTAATTTTATCAACAAGTTTTTCGGGTTAAATCAAGTTAAGTTAGGTGAGCATAGGTTATATATATTAGGTTGGATTAAGTTTGGTGTTTAGCGTATTGATGAAATTCCTAGAGAACAAATTGTCTGTACTTTCGCACAATGATATAACACAATAGTGCTTCAATGATGTTAATTAACTATATAGTAAAAACTAAAACCTGACAGTTTCGTGTCTTATGAGTTGCTGTTCATGATTTTCATTCTTGTCTTCTGAAATACCGAAGTCCCCCAACCAAAACAAACTCGCTGCTCTCTCTCTACGCAGTCTACTGCTTTAAATATATACCTAAGTAATACCGGGTGAGTTTATATATATATAAAATTAGGTTTCATTGAATGTATTAAATATAATTAAATTTTTGGTGGTGAGTTATTAGTCCAAGTGTTTTAGTCCTGTTGTATATATATAGGTAACAACAACATGAGGCTAAACAATGATATGTATTAATAAGTCCTCAGTCAGCTAACATTATTTTCAAAATGGGAAGTGAACTAATACAGAAAGTACAAGAATTTACTGTTTGATTCAAATTAACACCAGCTCTTTCACTGATGACTCTGACAAAAGGAAACCATATCGAAGCTTCTATGACAAAGCGTACATATATTATAAGGAACTTCAGATTCTGTATAAGCGAATCGGCTTCTTTCAGAGCAAAATTTTTACTTTCGAAAAAGAACGCTCAACTGTGGCTGTTGTAACTGGGAGTAGTGAGAGATGAATTCCTACTTTTTTCATTCCAGGAAACGTAGCATAAGCCACCAATAACGATAAAAAAAGTTGAAGTAAAATTCTTATATCATTTGTCGTATGATATTCCCACTCTGTGTTCAAACTCTCTATTCTGTTCTGATCAAATTGCAGTCCCATTGCTGGTAGTGCCTCACTTCAGTCAGTTGTCTGTGTTTTATAAGACAGGTATCTGTAAAAGCTACGCAGAATTTGAATAGAATCCAGGGTTGGATTTCATGGGTGGACTTCATGGGATTGATATGAAAACATTTGTCTGTTGCTCCATTTAACATCATGATTGCTTTTTTCATTACTTGTATTTTTATTTTAGGTGTTGCTGTTCTTTTAAGCTTTTATTATTATTAATTGCCATACGTACTGCATGTACTCTATTTGTAATCTCGGGAATGAATGATGATCAGAAGATTTACTTCCCCAATAAACTGAGAAGACTATTTTTCATAAATTATAATCAATTAATATTTTCGTTTTCTATAACGGATTAAAAAAAAAGAAAGTAATTTGAAGGGATCCTTTTCTATTTTGAATGGGCCTTTATTTTATAGTTAATAACCACTGCTGACAAACTACGCATCTTGTTATTTTTAATATTTTTTCATTTTCATAAATTCTAAGTGTTTGAAGTGTTTATTAAATATAATAAAACACTCAAATGGTGCATCGAATGGTTTGCGAATTGCAGCCATGGATTTATGAGCTGCTGTTTATTAGTTTCAAAAGTCGTCACAAAATCGGACACAGGATGGACGGACGAACTGCTTTGATTTGGATGGCGGCAGGCATTGATTATTTTATGTTGGCATAAGAAGAAAGATTACATCAAACACACAACAAACAATCAGTTAATTCACAAAACATATTTTATTTGCTTATTTATTAACAAAATTACTGTTTACACTAATTTATATACAGATCTAAAACAATCATTCGAATATTGAAAATATGTACTGTGTAATCAATAAATGCAATAAAATGCAGGCAAATTTTTGTTGAACTCTCTAATTTATGATTCGCTGTTCTTTCACTGACGCCAACAATGAGAGCAGGTGACTATAATGTTTTTGCATATATATATATATATATATATATATATATATATATATATATATATACAGTGAAATTTTGCAATAAGGCTGAGTGATGGTTGGTGATTATGCCTGCAAGCATATTCTTAACTTGATAATAATAATATGACTCAGTCTGGGATTACAACTACTGATTAAGTAAGACTATTAATTATTATTAATGAGGATTGTTTTTCTTATCCCCCACCCCTACCTAATTACTTAGTTTAAATAATGTCTTACTTTCTTATGAATGAACCTATATTATTGATTTTGTTCTCCAGACTTGGGTAATACATGTATTAATTATTAAGCTAACAAAGTCAATCTCTCTCTCTCTCTCTCTCTCTCTCTCTCTCTCTCTCTCCCACGCAGGTAGAGGAGATGGATGGGTTGGCTCATCAACGGAGCACACTCAGTTCTGGGTGCATGGAACAGCAGCGCATAAAACATAAAGTTTATCAACCGTTTACAATGACTGGTCATAAAATAGCGTGTTTTAGGTGAATATTATTTAATAAAATAAAAATTTAAACTCAAATATAGGATAACCTCTAGGAGCGCTCCATTTTTTAATATTAAACATACACTCATAAAACATATACCATTTGAAAGCTCACATTTTTCTGAGTCTAAAAATGTAGTAATCCAAAAGTATCAATAGCAAATAAAAAGTAACTAGATTTAATTAATTGTTTGACGCGTGACGTCATTAACTACATTATAAAGGTTGGCTAAGTTATAAATCTTCCGTCTGTGTTGTAAGATGGTATTTTCATTTGTATAATTTAGGTCTCGGGGGTACCGCCCCTGTAAAGATCACGCATCACAAATTGATCGGTATAGGGTTTTATATTTAAACCTAGTTACTTTTAATTTGCTATTGATACTTTTGGATTACTACATTTTTAGACTCAGAAAAATGTGAGCTTTCAAATGGTATATGTTTTATGAGTGTATGTTTAATATTGAAAAATGGAGTGCTCCTAGAGATTTACCCAAATATAAAATGGTTGATCGAAATGAAAGGTTTATTTCGGCCATTTACCTCAAACCGGCGGTTGATGCTATGTAATTTTGAAAAATCTAACGTTTAAACAGCCGCTGAAAACAGCCGTGATTTGTGATAGCAGCAAAAACTCGCTTATTCTTTCATTTAATTTTTAAATCAGCACAGTAATTGCATATTCTCTCCACACCCCTCTATATATATATATATATATCATCGCAAGAGCAGTCTCTTTTTTTTTTGTTGTATAAAATATCCTCTACTCGTACGTATCTCTTTATATGGTGAACAGTTAGAGACAGTTTTCACGAGTTAAACGAGAAATAAACAAAAATTAAATGTTACCCTTAAAACTTCGCAGTTTCGAGTTTTTTGTAAATAAAAGAAGCTACTTTTGAGGAGTGTCTTTAAATTTAATTAATTTTCTTCGTGAATTTTTAGAGCTAAAGTCACTTAAATAATCTGAAATGGATTCTCAATGCAAGTTTATTTGATTATGTATTTTTTTTTTAGGAAGTTAAAATTTTTCCTTCAAGTCGTAAATTTACGAATTACAGTAGGGTGAACTTAACCAAATCCTTGTATTTATGAACTTCTGTCAATCGGCTTTCAAAGTCGCGCTACCCCAAACTCAACTTTGGACGCCGAACGGCTGGCTGGCTGGCTGGCTAACTTTAAAACAATATGAGATTAATTTTTTTATTAATTGATAATTAATCTTACCACGTTAGGTAATTAATTTATTCTACCTACTAGCATGTCGTTTAATACATGGATGGTATTCAGTTCTTTAATACATAGTAAAGAACAGTGCCTGGATTGAAAAGAGCAGCAGCATCCTCCATCCAGCTGGACCAAATGAAATGCCCCCAGTAAAGGGGGGAATGCAATCACACCTCGGCAATATTGGCAAACTGATAGGGATAGCTTTTAAAAAAAGATATTTTAGTTACATACATAATAATGATAAACTGAAAAAAGATATACCTCTCTATAACAATAGGCAATTTTGATATTTAAATTTGCTAATAATATGCTTACTGTACACACACACACACACACACACACATATATATATATATATATATATATATATATACAGGGTGTCCGAGAATTATCTGTACAATGTTTGGCTGTTATTAAAAGTCAACCATGAAGTGTAGAAATTCCAGTGTTGTCCCATTTTACAGAGAATCTCATTAAGTTTTTTATGATACCAAGTTTTGACAAGTTTTTAGAAATTCTAGTGTGTCCGAAAATTATCTGTACAATTTCATCTTTTAATAAAATTCTTGATAACACACGTAAAATTCTTAACAAGATTATTTAGAATCTGTACTTTCAAAAGTTTCTTTTATTAAAGTAACGCTGTAACAAATATTCGATATGTGCACCATCAGTGATTCGCAAAACATCCAATCGATAATCCAAATGTTGCCATGTACGCTGCAGCATATCCACATCAATTCGCTCAATAGCAGCTGTGATTCTTGCTTTTAATCATCAATGTCTGTCACCCGCGTACAAAAAGAAAAAACTTGTCAAAACTTGTTATCAGAAAAAACTTAATGAGTTTCTCTGTAAAATGGGACAACACTGGAATTTCTACACTTCATGGTTGACTTTTAATAACAGCCAAAAATTGTACAGATAATTCTCGGACACCCGCTATATATATATATATATATATATATATATATATATATGAAAATTATTTCACGAAAGTAACACGTGAAAAATATTTATGATGAATAAAACCACGAAGGAAAGGAAACACAGATGGTGCTCAAGCGCTTTCGTCTAATGACATCCTCAGTGTTCCTGAGGATGTCATTAGACGAAAGCGCTTGAGCACCATCTGTCCTTTCCTTCGTGGTTTTATTCATATATATATATATATATATATATCTATATATATAATGCTAAAATATATTCAGGAAAATCTGCAAGTGGCATCCGAGAAGTTGCTTGGCTAAAAATGTTTGTGAAGATCTATCATCAGGCTTGAAGAATGAAGGTCGGACCTTGTATGTAGATAACTTCTATACAAGCTACGAACTAGCAAAATCTTTTTGGCACAGAAACACTCATTTGGTTGAAACACTACGAGCGAACAAAAGGGACATGCCAAGGAAGTAATGAGTGCCAAAGTTAATGCAACCTCTTCTCGAAAGTTCCTTATTTTGATCTGTTTTTAGTAGCCGTCTTGTAAACCACGTATGCATTTCACATTGATACTCCAAGAAGTAATTCAAACTAGTTTTCTGTACCACTTTACTCCTTTCCGTAATGTTTGGCATAAGATGCCATCTGATCTAAGAAGTCGATTCCATTTTTACCCTTATTATAAGCAAGGACTGCTGGGTTTTTTCTTACTCCTTTTCCTTCTTCCGCTTGCTCTGCTCCGTCTCCATCTGCTGCTGTCTCTTCTCCCATGCTCTCCTGCATAACGGGGTTATGCTTAGTGGAAAGTAGGCGAACATCTCTAATGTCCTTCCATTTCAACACCACAATTCCATTAGCATCCTCACGGGCTATCATATCTCCCCTCTTTAAGTTTACTTGAAGTAAAAAAAACAGAAAAACATTCCAAACCGCAATGCACCAATGTCCACACCCTCAAAGTTAAAACAGATGGAAATGGCAAGAAAATGAGACGAGCATGTTCTTTATGTTATAGTAAAATGAAAGACCAATTGGGAAGAGTGGAAGCTAAGGAAGAAAGTGAAGATGGTGCGTACTTACTGCCCTGATTGCCAAAAAACACCATTCATGTGTCTTGAGTATTTTGGTTCTCACCATAATAATAATTAAGTAAATTGAGTATCACACCTTCCTTTTGTATGGAAAAAAAGTAAAATAAAAGATTAGTTTATTTTCTATTTTTAATTTCAATTTATTTTCAATTTTGTTACAGTAAAAAAAAAAAAAAAAAAAAAAAAAAAAAAAAAGTTGGGCTTCAACTTCCAACTGGCTCCACGTGCCGAGGCCTGGGGTAAAAGCTGAACGTTGGAAAACACTAAACCACTATATAAACAACTAATTTTATATATAGTACATATAAATACACCATAAAACCATATAAATCTATCTGACTTCAACCAAGTCTCCAATTTTACCATATAAAAACCCAAGTTAGCATCACAGCGCCACCGTAGTATATATAACAAAATGTTCGTCAGGCGCCACGCTTTTCAAATACAATGTTAAAACATAGGTACTGTCAACCAAATGTAACTGACGCGGCGCGAAACGTGGACGGTCAGGCATATATATATATATATATGACTGACGAAGCAATAATTGAATTATTTACCGTCGGTCACATAAGACTGACAATGCGTTAAAACAAGAGCCGAGATCTGAATCTGTGAACAGAATTTCATAAAGCAAGTTTTTGGTTTTTCCACAAATGTTGGTTTTATATCCAAAGTTTCTTTTTCATCTATGTGTGTATTTTTTGATAGATAATCTATTTTATCTTGAACGTACCATTAATTTCTCTTTATATTTTAATTAAAGTTATATTATTTTCGCTATAAAAATTATTATTAATGTTCCTTATCTGTTTTTAAGAATAAGTAACTCCCCTTGATTTATGAACTCCTGTTGATCAGATTTAAAAGTCAGCGCCCAAATAGCGGAAATCGAAGCAAATGAGGGTAATTAATTTTGACTGAAACACCCTGTAAATATATATAGAAAATTATTTCACGAAAGTGTATAATATATTATAATATATATATAATATATATATATATATATATATATATATATATATATATATATATATATATACACAAACTCAGAATGGTTCCCTGAGAACATTATATGTTAAACACAGACCGTGCATGGAACAAGGAACTCTTCTGGGAAAATTAAATCCACTATAGCAACGAGTCTTTTACTTATATAGAGGTTCTGAGTGTAGGGATCTAGGCTTGCTTTAAACCCTAGATCCACGTCCCAAAGCTGGATCCTGTCTGCTTTGCAGATAGCTGGTGAGGGAAGCTATATTTATGGGATCTCTTTGCGAGAGACCCGTTGCCCACGTCGGGCTAAAATCATGAAAAAGGAAAAAAACTATGGTATTTGTCATTTACCATTACTTATTCGGACTATAGTGGATTTAATTTTCCCAGAAGAGTTCCTTGTTCCATGCACGGTCTGTGTTTAACATAATATATATATATATATTTCCATTTGTTCGTTCTCCCTCCTCATCTTGCGCGGGATGCTCTCCTATACAAGCGTCGTTCTTTACGTTAATTATACTGCGTGTTCTTTGCAGTTGAAATATATATATATATATATGGGATGAATTTCACAATTCAACACGTGATATCACCACGTCATGGGTGATATTCTGTTTCTTTATAATTAGTTGTGTAATAAATAACGACCGACAGCTTTTCCTAGGGGACTTATAAAAAAAAACAACCACCTACCTACCTCTTCAGTAGAGAAGGTACTCGAGATAATGACCAGAAATTTCATTTAAACTGTATGGATGGAGCCCCATAAATGGAATATCACGCATGAACACGCACGATTTTTCGTGAGATGACGAATTCGAACCCTGATGGAGGCAATTTTTTTCGTCATCACGCGTGTCCATGCATGATATTCCATATAATATATCTTGCTCTGATATCAGTCCCTCAAGTGTATTGAAACTATGTTTAAATATATTGAAACCCAAGCAACGAAGTAAAATAATTGGCGTATAATTATTAGATACAAGTTCAAAAAACTTCACTTTCTTCTACGTGAAGGTCAAAATATGATAATAAAAACCCACTCTAATAGACAGAGTTTATTTCCACAACAGTTTCGATTCCCACTGGCATCCTCTTCGGGTGGATACAGAAAAACGAATTCGTTTTTCTGTATCCACCCGAAGAGGATGCTAGTGAACATCGAAACTGTTGTGGAAATAAACTCTGTCTATTAGAGTGGATTTTAATTATCATAGACACAAGTTCTTAAAAAGGACCTTGGTTTGTTTATGTTGACGAAATAATTTCTTAACAAAAAGGGATAAGCACCAAAATTATATTCGTATGAAAGTAACGTTTGACTGGTGATTCTAATAATATGTCCAGGGCTACAACGTTTGCTCCAAAATGTGTTCTTGTTATATCGGTTTCGTTTTGGCCAAATGAAAGAGGCATCTTTTTTTTACTTCCATATTAGGAAAGGTTAGGTTAGGTTAGTTAAATTCACAGGTAGATTTATATCGTAATAGAACCTAAAAGAATTAGAGCAAACGAACGGTATCCGTTTCGACACGAATGGAACGCCAGGAAACGAACAATTTTATATACTTGGTAAATCTGTTAAAAGTTCAGTGCGTCTGTCTCTCTTCACACGAAGGTCAAGTTGGTGGCCCTACCTCTAGGCCTGGCCTGATGAAGGAGTGAGTTTCTCTCTTGCGATTTCCAGTGCACATAGCGAGGCACACTCGGCTCATCTGGTACCGTTCGGAGCCAGGCATCTAATCTTCTGAAGATTTCAACTTTGACTCCTGTGACGTTTCTGAGGTCATTTGGAAGCTGGTTAAAAAGTCTTACCCCCTGACAACGAGTTATTTTCCTTCAGTGTTGAGGGTGTCCCTTATCGGGCCTTTAGTTTTAGTTCTAACTATTAATAATACTTATTTACTTATTTATTTATTTATTATTATTAATTTCTAACAACTAGCTGCTTGTTTTTAATAAGAGCCCAGTAAAGCCTAAAGCTTAAGGGCCAAACTAAATAAAATAAATAGTCGAGCTTCACAATTATTCATGTCCTTGTAAATTGAAAAAAATTTATTTATTTTATTATTATTAATTAATAAAGGTTATTCTATCTATCTAGTTTGGGAACACTACATGTTTTACCTTTTTTCTATTGTTGTTTGGACGGTAATTGGGTTTAGTTTGAGGTTTGTAATAGTTTTTCGATCATTTTCCATATGTAGATTATGGTGAACCTCTCTCGTCTTCTTTCCAGGGAGTACAGATTTAGTTTACGTAGTCTTTTCCAGTAGTTGAATTCTTTGCAGCCATCAATCTTAGCTGTGAAATGTCTCTGCATTTCTTCTAGTTTATTAATTTCTTCCTTTTTATATGGGGACATCAAAACTGAGCAGTATTCAAGTTTTGGTATGATCAGTGTTCTCAGCAGGGGAATCATTTCTGTCTTGTCCCTCCTTTTGAACGTTATACATATATATATATACTGTATATAGACCCTGGTCAAATTAATAGACTCGAAATATCTCAATATAATAGGACTAGAAATAACGGGTGTAAGTTGACAAGTAGAAGGTTCGAGACAGCAGTTGCGAAAAACTTTTTTACGCATAGAATAGTAAATAGCTGGAATAGTTTGCCGGTAGAAGTAATTAGTAGCACGTCTATAAACATGTTTAAAAATCGATTAGACGCATATGTTGATAGAAAGGGTATAGTTTAAGGTAGTAAAATTAAGGCTTTCTGGGGATAGATCCCACAGCTCAACACAAGTGTTGTGGGATATAGGGAGGCAGCGTCTTGGGTTAGGGGATACTCTCTGTCCTTACACACCCCATTTAAAGAGATTCCTCTGCCGAGCGGTGCCCCCCATAGTACTGTGAGGTATTGAAAAACTCATGATCTTCACTTGCCCCACAAACACCTTTAAATGGGAGACCGAAAATGGGTGCACACACATTTCTACATTACTGTACAGTCTTTACAGCCACACCTACTCTTTTTCTCGTAAGTGTATATATTGTAATGTATATGATTGTAAATTTTGACTTGGTCCGCTATCGATATGGACCGTGACTTGATGGATACCGTAATGAAATTGACTGGATTCTTTGGATCCGATATATTTGCATGTCCTTTATAAATAGATATAGAGTGTAACATATTTGTGGATAGTAGTCTATTATGACTTGATCCTCTGGATCAGAGATTCTATCTTTAGTTTTAAATCGATAATTAATTAGTTTTAAATTGATAATTATTTAGTTTCGTAAAAATTGGTCGTTGCCAATTTACCGGCAGTTTTTACATAAATTTCTTATGTTCTTGTGGTTCGGAACCCACGTAAAATTGTAGGTCCCCTCCGCCACCACGGAGGACATACACAATACACGAACACAGTTAGGTAGACCAGCCATGAGTGGATCCTAGGGTCTTTGTTGGTCTGAAACATTATAACATTATAACAATAACCTATATTTTTTCCATTTTACATTTATTTTTACGTATATTAGGAACTTCTAAATTATTTGCTACTTTCTTAACATAATGTGTGAGTGTAGATATGAGTGTCAGTCTTGAGGGGGGGGGGGGGGGGACAAAGGGGGAATGTGGTGATAAGGAAATCTAGCCTCGCACGTCATCTGTAACGCCTTGTGTGATTTATCATTTATTTCAGTTTCAAAGCACTCTTTACACTGATTGGATGTTGTTTCACAAAGAAGCTTAAATTTGCTTAAATTAATATACTTTTTTATGCTCTACTATAGTTTAGTCAAACTTTAGTGCGTGAAATTTTAACCGTACCTTGCTACTTTTCAGATTTGTAGAGTTATTTTCTTTATTCTTGTTCAAATTGAAAATATGGGCCGATTGTGTGATATTACGCAACGTAAAAAGGCGCGGATTAGTGATTTATTGATTGCCGATACTTTTTCACAAAGAGAGATAGCGCGTAAAATGGATGTGTCTCAATCAAGTGTCCGAAGAATCTCGTCAGCTGTGAAACATGGAGAAAATCTCGCTCCAAAGCGAAAAGATAAATGTGGCAGAAAAAGAAAAACGACGCCTAGAACGGACCTACGAATAGAAAAGATGTTATTAAATAATCGCAGAATAAGTACAGGTGATTTACATAAACAGCTGTCAAGAGAGGGCATTGAAATTTCGGCCCGAACCCTAAAAAGACGTTCTTCGGAATTTGGACTAAAGTGCCGTCGCCCAAGAAAGAAGCCCAAATTGGCTCCGATAATGATGAAAAAGAGACTAAATTGGGCAAAAGCTTATCAACACTTTACTGTTGAAGACTGGAAATCGGTAAGAACTTTTACTACAGTATTATTATTACACATTTACATTACATATTACTTATTACATTATTACTACAGTATTATTATTACATATTTACATTACATATTACTTATTACATTATTACTACAGTATTATTGTATTATTATATCTATGGTCTATATTGAACGCAAGATGAAAACAGTGACATTGACGACAAAAACATAACTACTTGAAAGACTTATAGATGTGTGACATCATAATGAAGGCCTAAAGACCAGTGCTATACTATGCCTGTATTGAAAGCATGCCTTCTCGAATCGCTGCAGTTATTAAAACAAAAGGCGGTGCAACAAAATATTAAAACATAAATATATACAAATATCAGTTGTATATATTTCTGCCATTAGTATGTGAACTGTCATTGTATTAGTAATATTTGTCATATGGACTATATATAGTCTGCCAATAAACCTTTTCATTTTCATTTTCATATATATATATATATGTATGTATCTACTCGTATATATGTAAATCCAAATACATATACCTCGTTAACCTCGTTGCTGTTCCGTGAGTTGGTCTTTCTTCACACGAAGGTCAAGCTGGTGGCCCCGCCTCTAGGTCTGGCTTGGTGGAGGAGCGAGTTGCTTTCTTGCGCTCTCCACCGTACATAGCCAGGTACTCCCGGCTCATCTGGTACCATTCTGAACTAGGCATCTAGTCTTCCGAAGACTTCAACTTTGACCGCCGTAACGTTTCTGATGTCCTTTGGAAGCTGGTTAAAAAGTCTTGGCCCCCTGACAACCAAGCTATTTTTCCTCAGTGTTGAGGAGGTCCCTCGTCGGGTCTTTAATTTGGGAACACTACGCATTCTGCCTTTCCTATTTTCCACTGTTGTTTGAATGTAATTGGGTTTAATTTTAGGTTTGGTAATTATACATGTCCTAATTATACACGTATCATTTAACCATAAATTCGTGGTGATAAACAAGAATGAATGCAGATTTCTGCGAGTGAGTCTAATAATTTTGCCAGTGAGGAATCTCCAGCACACCGACCTCAATAACTTCAAGAACAAGCTGGACAGATTCCTGTGCAAAGTCCCTGACCAGCCATGCGTGGCTGGCTACGAGGGCAGGAGGAGATCAGACAGCAATTCCCTCCTTCACCAAATCCGCAAATGAGGCGGGATGCTGCAGGCGGGATGTTCAGGACGATCCTGAACCGTCGTTCAAACTCAACTAAAGTAAGTGTGTATATATATATATATATATATATATATATATATATATATGTTCTGAACGACGCTTGTATAGGAGAATATTCCGCGCAAGATGAGAGCGAGAGAACGAAACAAATGAAAAAATGAGGTAACCACCCGGGAATCGAACCCGGGATCTTCCGATTGCCGGTCAGATATGATAACCATTACACCACGGGCCTCACTCAATCAAATGCCGTAATTCCTCTACATACGCGCAGAAACAATGCCCCCAAGGGGCAGAGAATTACGGCATTTGATTGAGTGAGGCCCGTGGTGTAATGGTTATCATATCTGACCGGCAATCGGAAGATTCCGGGTTCGATTCCCGGGTGGTTACCTCATTTTTTCATTTGTTTCGTTCTCTCGCTCTCATCTTGCGCGGATATTCTCCTATACAAGCGTCGTTCTTTACGTTATACTGCGTGTTTGCAGTTTAAATGTATATAATGTACGGCTTGCGGGAGGTGCCCCCTTGGGGCATTGTTTCTGCGCGTATGTAGAGGAATTACGGCATTTGATTGAGTGAGGCCCGTGGTGTAATGGTTATCATATCTGACCGGCAATCGGAAGATCCCGGGTTCGATTCCCGGGTGGTTACCTCATTTTTTCATTTGTTTCGTTCTCTCGCTCTCATCTTGCGCGGAATATTCTCCTATACAAGCGTCGTTCTTTACGTTAATTATACTGCGTGTTTGCAGTTTAAATGTGCATATATATATATATATATATATATATATATATATGATGAAAATAACCACGAAAGAAAATAAAACACGAAATAATGCTCAAACGCTTTCGTCCAATGACATCCTCAGGAATACTGAGGACGAAAGCGCTTGAGCACTATTTCGTGTTTTATTTTCTTCGTGGTTATTTTCATCCTAGGAACCAGTCAGTTATTACGTAACACTCGAGATGGGGAGGGGTGTCATGGGATGCGTTGCATTTTGTTATCATGGGGAAGGGGGGGGGAGTGTTATGTAACATAATCAACAGTTTTAATGGAAATAAAATTGTTTAATATGTGCATACAATTTAATTGGAAACATGTCACATGTGTACGTATTACTATACTGAACAATCTATACATAACATGCATACGTGACATATACACATGTAGTTCACACTTCCTCCCACACAGGGGCACGTACTGTTACTGAAATTACAGGTGTCCCACCTTCAACACAGGTAGGTAGGTGGTGGTGCAGACAACCCCTCTGTCTCAACATCATCTTCATGATGCCATTCCAGAGTCTCCTGATTGTCCATGTATGCAATGGCACATATTAGTTTCCTTTGGCGCCTAGTAGTTAATGTATGTAAAATGTCTGTGATTGCTTAAAGAAACACAATAAAAGACTAGAACTGGTACTAACCAACCTTTAACCTTTGGTTAGCTTCGGCCCGAATTGTTCATTCTGACGAAGGTCAAGCTTTTCACTCCACCTTAGACCTACAATTTAACGTGGAATCCGAACCACGCCCCATCAGCAGCCCAGCGTCTTAACCACTAGGCCACCTAGGGTACCCATTTATTTACCAACCGCTTCCTTTATTGTGTGGAAGGATGAACAGCTGGGTTTTACTGCGCGTCTCGAACTCGGGGCCGATGGATTCTTAGTCAGCAACGCTAACCACTACACCACCGAGGCGCCTGAGGTGGGATGAGGCGGGATGCTGCAGACGGGATGTTCAGGACGATCCTGAACCGTCGTTCAAACTCAACTAAAGTAAGTGTGTGTGTGTGTATGATATATATATTATATATATATATATATATAGAGAGAGAGAGAGAGAGAGAGAGATGATGAAAATAACCACGAAAGAAAATAAAACACGAAATAATGCTCAAACGCTTTCGTCCAATGACATCCTCAGGAACACTGAGGACGAAAGCGCTTGAGCACTATTTCACACATAAATTTTCAGTATTGATTAGGCCGAGGTGCCGAAAAGAAGCATTAAAGGATCCTGACCAGGTGTTACATATTAAAGTTAGGAGGCTTTAATCACTTGTTACTTTTGTGAAATAATTTTCATATATATATATATATATATATGTTAAACACAGACCGTGCATGGAACAAGGAACTCTTCTGGGAAAATTAAATCCACTATAGTCCGAATAAGTAATGGTAAATGACAAATACCATAGTTTTTCTTTTTCATGATGCTAGCCCGCCGTAGGCAACGGGTCTCTCGCAAAGAGGACCCATAAATATAGCTTCCCTCACCAGCTATCTGCAAAGTAAACAGGATATAGCTTTGGGACATGGATCTAGGGTTTAAAGCAAGCCTAGTCCCACTACATTCAGAACCTCTATATAAGTAAAAGACTCGTTGCATTCACGTCGGATTGAATAAATCAAAGAAAAAGGGGTAACTATTGTATTTTTAGCCAAAAAAACAAAACTTAAACCTCAACCGGGACTTGAGCGTCCATTTTTCAAGGCACGTAACACGTCCGTTTAATATACACAAACTTTTTGCGAGAGACCCGTTGCCCACGTCGGGCTAGCATCATGAAAAAGAAAAACTATGGTATTTGTCATTTACCATTACTTATTCGGACTATAGTGGATTTAATTTTCCCAGAAGAGTTCCTTGTTCCATGCACGGTCTGTGTTTAACATATAAGTTTCTCAGGGGACCATTCTGAGTTTGTGTATATTAAACGGACGTGTTACGTGCCTTGAAAAATGGACGCTCAATGTCCCGGTTGAGGTTTAAGTTTTTTTTTTGGCTAAAAATACAATAGTTACCCCTTTTTCTTTGATTTATTCAATCCGACGTGAATGCAACGAGTCTTTTACTTATATAGAGGTTCTGAATGTAGTGGGACTAGGCTTGCTTTAAACCCTAGATCCATCTCCCAAAGCTAGATCCTGTCTGCTTTACAGATAGCTGGTGAGGGAAGTTATATTTCTTTGCGAGAGACCCGTTGCCCACGTCGGGCTAGCATCATGAAAAAGAAAAACTATGGTATTTGTCATTTACCATTACTTATTCGGACTATAGTGGATTTAATTTTCCCAGAAGAGTTCTTTGTTCCATGCACGGTCTGTGTTTAACATATAAGTTTCTCAGGGGACCATTCTGAGTTTGTATATATATATATATATATATATATATATATATATATATATATGCTTATATTACCTTCGTGAAATAATTTTCATATATATATATATATATATATTTATATATATATAAATATGACTGACTTTGACAATAGTTGAACTCTGAAAACAGCATTTCATAAATCACGAAACCACGCCTATCATCATTCATGAATTTCAATGTAATACAACAAACAACAAACGTGATTTTTATTGTTTACATTATTTTTCTCTTGTTTATCCAAGCAAAAGAAAGACGTAAATTATTATTTTATGTGTAATATGTTTGCAATAATGTTATTAATCAACACAAAAAGTTACTTGTACGTGCATTATGCTAAATCAATTACTGTTGCCATATTTTATTAAATTAAGAACACGGCTGCGCGTTAGTTACTGCGTCGCGTCAGAATATTTTGTCAATTGAACTCCCTTCCAGGCGCATGCGTCGTACAAAGATGAACACTCTTCAAATTATGAAGAGTTGCCTCATTCTGAGCTTCGAGGAATACGTTCATTCTTGTTCATTTCCATATTAATAAAATATGCCGCAATGACGATTCGCTTTGATGAATAATAAAATAATATAAATATATATTTTTTATAATATAAAAGTCCACCATCGAAATAAACTGTCACTACAGAAAACTATGAATAGGGGAGGGGGAAATAATGTAATAATTATGAGTTTACAGGCAAATTGTGAATAAATACATTAAAAATGGCAAATGTTTCTTGAATATGAAAATCATTTGTCCTTTTAGTTTTAATAATAAAAAGAAAAGTAGAACTTGTATATTCTTCTATTATTAATTAAATGATATAGGGATTTATTAAATTTGTTAATAATTTTGACATACTCGACATGTATTTAATTAACAAAGCCACCAGTCGTAACTATGTACAGTATATTAGTAATGTTACTTAGTAACGTTACTGTGCTGCAGGAAGGGTATTAATCATTAATAATAAAATATTTTTAAAAATAACTAGTAAATAGTAAACGTAGGAGATAAAGAGTAATAGATTTATTTGACTTAGAAAAAGTTTGTGTAATATCTTATTTATTTCATGTCAGTGTGAACAACAACTTTATTTATGAACTTCTGTTGGTAGTAGAGATGCACCGACAGTGTCGGCCGACTGCCGATAATGCCGATTTATCGGACCGGACCCATTTGCCGACATGTCGGTATCAGTCGTTAAATTTAGCTTTGTATACTATGCATAGAACTGAAGGTATCCATTGGGTTTATGAAATAAAACAGCTAAAAATTATTTATTTTCGCTTTATATTTATAGTCTGTATGTATTGAATTGAAATTAATTGAATAACCTTTATTAATAATAAAATAAATAAATACATTGATTGGTTTTACAATGACATAAATAATTGTGAAGCTGGACTATTTATTTTATTTAATTTAGTTCTTAAGCTTCACTGGGCTAACTTTAAGTTTTATTTACCCTTTTGGGTTCAAATAACTTTCTTTTCCAAAATAAAGACTAACTCTCTCCTTCATAAAAACACACACAAAAAAAATCATTCACAAATTAAAAACATTGCATTAAACCACTTAAGCTTTTACCTTACATAGTAATTGAATTTACTAAATATAATGCGAAGAACAGAGTTTTTCTACATTACCTGGGCAGAGGCAGTTTCTTGTAGGTTCGTTATGTGTATGTTTCTGCCGGTGTTAAATAGTCTCTCGCTCTCTACCGAGGAAGGAGGGTATAAGAGGAATTTCTTGGCCAGTTTACCCATGTTTGGAAATTCTTCTTTATTTCTCTTCCACCATGCAAATGGACAAGAATTGCGCTGCAGCAGAGGACAGTCTGACTAACTTTTCATTTCTTTCTTTCAAGAAGATATTTGAACGTTCTTTATTTGAACTTACGTGATACTGGTCCCCTTCTTTTTGAAATGACCTACACTCCATAGTCTCGCTTACGTCTGCATGGTATAGGGCTATAAGCCGTCGAAAAATCTTTGTTTTTTAAAATTAAAGAGTGAAAAGACTTCAGCGTCTTGTTCAACCACAGAGCCTGCCCCACTCAAAGATCTGAGTCTAGTAATTTCTTTTGCTTTCCTCAACCACTATGTCTACCATCCATTTTAAGAATGTTGAGCTATCAATGTTTTTTCTTTTCATGAGGATCTTTAATTTAAATCGTGGATTGATTGGTACGTTCATGGCCAGAATGATTTATTGTTTAGATAGTCTTGCATTATTCGCTGCAATGATTTTTTTTAGTTGCTGCACTGTAATTTTAATGCCAGACAGGCATTCTTCTGCTTTCTCCAAAATGGCCATTAATGTTAAGGTTGTTGGTACAAGGCATGAACTTGTTGCTTCTGGTTTGCTGCATTTTTTTTGTTGCTCTTTTCAGGCCCCTATGTGCTGATAACAACTAATTTTTCAAAAAAAGTCCGCTGGTGATTTATTAGATTTTGCACCCCTGTATGCTCCACCGAATAACTTATTAAAGACTGTTTACTGTTGCTCTAGATCAGTGGCCCGCAATCTGGGCCCGCGGATCCCCTTAGGGGTCCGTGAATGAATTTCATGGTTCGCAGAAGACAAGGGGTATATTCTAATTCACACAAAATTAGAATATAGAAATTATTTTTGCTAAGGGGTCCTCAAAACTAATTGACATTCTTCTATGGATCCACAAGTGAGAAAAAGGTTGCGGACCCACTGCTCTAGATCATGGGTGGGGAACCTTTATTCTATTTATTATTTCAATTTGAAATTTCAACTAAAATACTCTCTACCTGGCAGATTGCAGCTTGAAAAATAGTTTGGGACTTATATAATTAAGATATAAATACTGTATAACTTTAAATAATCAAACTGTCCGCGAGTAATTAAATTACACTAATTTAATTACACACTATGCCCACGGGCGACAGGTTACTTACCACCCCACCTGCTCGAGATACTTCTAGACTCTACATCTAGAGCATATATAGTATGAACTATTCCACTTTGTAAACACATCTTTTATCAATTTATGCTGAATAATCTCTGAACGATTTTGAATTTCTGACAGCTTAGAAGATGCTAAAGGGGACTGGTAGAAATGAGTAGCAGTTTTTTCACATGGTGAGATAATATCACTCATCGTTCGTTGACCGAATATTGAATCTGCAAGTTCACCACTTCTGGCTGCTGGCGCCTGGGTTGGGTTGGGCTGGCCTCTCACACTGTTAACACTCGGGCTCAGGTGATCTTTAGGGGAATTCGCTCCCATACTGTGGGAAAATGAGTTTTGGATATTAACTTTTTGTCCTCATTATTATTTATTATTTTATTTTACATTTTAAACTGCCATAACTAGCGTAATTATGATAGCAATAAATAGCATACTAGCATAGCATATTATCATTATTTATGTATGGATTTTATTGGCACCAATGATGTTGCCTATTCTCAAGTAAGGAAACAGCAAAACATAAGGTAAATAGTTCAACACCAACTTGCAACAATTACATAAAACCTATAATTTTAAATGATAGGTTAGAACTTGCCCATAATATTATAACTCAATGAATATTATATAAATTACTAAAAAAAATTCATTGAAATTTCATAGCCATAGTCCATCCAGTGTTCTATATTTGAGTGGGTACCGAAATTTAAAGTTCATTTGTAAATGTTTCAAAAGTAATGTGAATATCGCTCAAAACATTAAAAAGTAAAGTTTTAGTGTATAATGTTTCTATATCGCACAGTAAAATAATGTATTACTGTCTTACAGGGATTATGTTGATCAATATAGAATTTCCATATGTAGCATATATATATATATATTATAAATTTATAATATATACACATTAAGTTAGTTAGTTAGTGGGAACTTGGGAAGACTTAATTAATCATTTAAATTCATGGAAAAATCCTAATTGTAAAGTCCCCCTTAAATATAATCATACAAAAAACCCGAGTACCATTGGTTAAAGAAAATGAAATTTTGTGGGTAACATATAAATTTGTATTTAATTTTAATATTTAAGACGGATATCATATGAATTTATCATTTTATCTTGAAGCTTCTTTTAAATTATAACAATAATAATAATGTAAACGTTTCGTTATTCATATAAACTCCATATCACGCAGTACACAGGAATATTAAGTTTATTTATAAAAAGTAAATAAAAACAAAATATTTTTTAACATTTTATGGACTGCTGCTTGACTTGTCCTAATGACAGAGAAAATATACCAAGATAATGAATGTGCATTCTAATTCTATGATATAAAGTGAAGAATTTAATAATTTTTTCCAAGTTTAAATTTAGTTCGAATTTATAAATAACTAAATTTTACATTATTAATCAATATTATTTTATTAATGATGAAATTAAATATATTTAATGAAACATTGAAGAATATAAAATTAAAATTTATACCGGTTTAAATGGTGAGATAGATACAGAAATACTGTAAATTACTTCGTCTAATCACTCTAATGAAAATTGGAGATCGAAATTTAGAACCTATCTTATGAGTTTCTGTTTGGCATTAGGCAATGCCCGGCTTCCGAACACGATGTGCTCTTGAAAAATGTGTTCGTAAACTGGATACAAATGGTGAGAGGAGAGGTGGAGAGAGAGGCTGTATTAGTTGGATGGAGAATTCGAGAGAGACTTTGATGGAGACTTTGGAGGGGAATTGGCAGAAGACACAGCTGCTGATGTTGATAGTGTTGGTTCACTAGTGACTGAGGGAGACTTTTTCAGAAAATGGCGCAGAGTTAATAAATATCACAGCAGCTTTCTTCTTCTCTTCATAAAGCTCTTTATAGCATGCAAGGCTGTTGTAGACACCTCTGGAGGCCATGGCAAATCTTGAGTTGTTTGGGTCATTCTCCTTCAGAAGGGCCAATCCCCTCTCAAAGATGGATTTTGGGCTTTGGGAGACTCTGGAACCCTTGCTGCTGCTTCCTCATCTGCAACCTTCTGCTCCTGGTTCACATCATCAACCTCCACTTCAAGGTTGAGTTGATTTCCCATCTCAACTAGAGACTCCCTCACATCTGCAATCAAAGCTCTGGCTCAAAGCCCTAATGATTTTGTACACATTGAGGGCAAAGTTTCCTCCAAATACCATTCATGTTGGTGTTTGTCACCTTCCCCCAAGACTGCTATGTTTTTCACAGCACTGTAGATATTGTAACCCCTCCAAAATTCCTTCATGGTGGGGCATCATCTCTATTGGTGGCCCTGATTGCCTCGGCAAATGTACTCCGAAGACAGTAAGCCTTGAAGGTGGCTATGACCCCTTGGTCCATTGGCTGGAGGAATGATGTAGTGTTGGGGGCAAAACTACCACGTTCATATTAGAGTCCAAATCACTTAAATAACTTGTGTGTCCAGGAGCATTGTCCAGCACTAGCAATGCTTTAAATGATAAATTGTTTTTAGTGCACTATTCTTTCACTGCTGACACAAAATGGTGAACAAATTAGTCCTCGAAAATTACGCCAGTAACCCAGGCCTTTGAGTTAGATTTCCAAATCACTGGAAGATAAACTTGACTAATTCCCTTGAATGCCCTGGGATTTTTACTGTGATAAACTAGCAGCGGCTTTAACTTAAAGTTCCAGATGCATTACCACCAAGCAGCAGGGTTAAGCGGTAATCGGCATCCTTAAACCCTGGCATGCTTCTTTCCTCCCTGGCAAGAAAGTTCTTCTCAGGCATTGTTTTCCAAAACAAGCCTGTTTCGTTTACATTAAAAATTTGTTTGGAGCTATAGCCACCCTCCTCAATTATAGCAGCCATTTCATTTGGGAAGCTACCTGCTGCTTCAGTGTTTGCACTTGCAGCTTCCCCACTCTATTTAATGTAGTGTAAATTAGCCCTGGCCTTAAATCTATTAAACCAGCCACGGCTAGCCATAAAAGGTCCAACATCACTCGATGATTCGTCCAATTTTTTTTAATGTCTTTCTAAAGACTCCTGGCCTTCTCTTGAATTATTTAGAGGCTCAATGGGATGTGTTTTCGGTTCTGGTCTTCTATCCACAACACTAATGTTTTCTCTATTTCTTTCACCACTACACTTCTTTGCTTTGATGACATTATTGTTGCCTGCATGGAAGTGGAGCCTGTTGCATGCTCCATAATGCGCACTTTATCTTTCATTACAGTTCCAATAGTGGAACTGTTAACTCCCAAAGAATGACCACCTAAATACTGTAGAACTCAGATTCATCGTATGAATTTGAGAAATTGCAAACTGAATAAGGTAGTGTAAATAAGAAAACTGTTTTCGGTCAGTTGGTTGATTATTATTATGCAACGTACAAAGGGGTGGCAGCAAAATCTATATTGAGGGAAGGAGTAGGATATTTAATAAAAAGTGATTCTAAAATTCTGAGGGATTTCTTACTTTTCGTTTGGGCTAAAAATTTAAAATGTTTATATTTGATAGTGTGATGACATTTATTAGTATGGGATCGAATGACAGAGTTTTCCTTTACGTTAAAATTAAAGCCACATCTGTAGCTGACACCACTATGCGAATCGATGCGCACATTAAGCATACGTTCGGTTGACCTAACGTATGTCCCTCGATTACATCGAGGACAATTAAAAAGGTATACAACTTTGGAGCGCATCAGTTCGGGAATGGCGTCTTTTAACAGAAGAACCGCCAATTTTCTTAGAATTAATGAAACGGACATTAAGTTTGACAAAAGGAAAAAGTTTAGACAATGTATTGTTTAATTTCGTTCTCAACAAGGTTGAATAAGTTCCAACTTACGGAACAGACCTATAAAATGGCGTTTTTGGCATATCATTAATAGGAAGGACAAGCCGATAGATTCCATCAAGAAAGGAATAGACGCATTTTTGAAAGTTTTATCGGATAACTATTATTAGCAAAGTAGGTCTCGAGTAATTCCATTTCGTGGTGGAAAGTCAGCCAATCCGAACAAATTCTGGAGATGCGGAAAATTAATGTTTTACAGGAATTACTTAAAATTAAGTGGACAGAAACTATAAAAATTCAAACCTTGTCCAGAAAATGTGGATTTCCTAAAAAACATTGGTTAAAAATTGGCTAAAAGTTCCATCTGAAAATCAAAACGTCTAAAAAGGAAAGTTTGGTCTTTTTCTTTATATTAAAGTGGAAATAATTAATAAATTTTAAAAAAGTGGCTTTTTTTATAATCTTTAAAAAGGACGAATGCGTCATCTACATACTGTTTGGAAAAAACGATTTACTTTAATTTTATTTGTAATTTTTTTATTGTTTTTAATTAGCCTTTTAATGTTTTTAATTTTTAAATTTGCATCCCTGAAGATGGGAGATTCTCTCGAAACGTTGCCCAATATTATATGCTTTTCCAGACAGTTACTTTCGTGAAATAATTTTCATATATATATATATATATATAATCATGCGGGTTGCTTCTACAGAGCTTCAATTTAATATTTAGGAGAAATCCAATGACAAGGAGAAATGTAAATGCCATGAAAAGTCTTCTTTAATGCGCAACGTTTCGAGCAAATACGCTCATCTTCAGGCTGTATTGTTATCATACAGCCTGAAGATGAGCGTATTTGCTCGAAACGTTGCGCATTAAAGAAGACTTTTCATGGCATTTACATTTCTCCTTGTCATTGGATTTCTCCTAAATATATATATATATATATATATATATATATATATATATATATATATATGCAGCATTCATTCATTTCACGTGTTTAATTGTGAAATTCATCCCAATATATATATATAATATATATAGTGTGTGTGTGTTTGTGAGAGAGAGAGAGAGAGAGAGAAATATGCAATTACTGCATCCATTTAAAAATATCCTTAGGTTGAAACTCTGTTTATAAATGGGTAAGTTTTTTGTCACAGCAGTTGAAAGACGTTTAAAATTAATTACTTTACACAAACAACACTGATCGTCGGTTTAATTAACAAGGTGATTTGGACAAATAAATCTCATTTCTTCATTATACCAACTTTATATTTCTGTATATATTTTCATTTTATATAAAAGAAATACTTTACATTTTTTAACAGTATTTATGATACAGTTCTTTTAAATAGTTTTAGTTTGACAATCTTCACATTTTATGTGCTGCTGTTCCATGCACCCAGAACTGAGTGTACTACGTCAACCAGAGCAATCGATGATGAACCAACAACAACCGGTTGGTTACCAAACATCATTGTGTGCCATCTATCGGTTCGGTGAGAGAGAGAGAGAGAGAGGAGAGAGCAACAATTAAACTAACTGATGTAACATTACTAGGAAAAAAAGTATTAATAATAATAGCTCTACTAATCGATAGTAATTCCAGATTAAGTCATGTTATCACAGTAATTATTTAGTTTAGTACTATATACTGTATATAAATATAACTCTTAACATAAGTTAGAACTCATTAAGACAAACAAATCTACACACACACACACACACACACACACACATCTATATATATATATATATATATATATATATATATGTTAAACGTAGACCGTGCATGGAACAAGGAACTCTTCTGGGAAATTACATCCACTATAGTTCGAATAAGTAATGATAAGTGACAAATACTATCATTACTTATTCGAACTATAGCGGATGTAATTTCACAGAAGAGTTCCTTGTTCCATGCACGGTCTGTGTTTAACATATAAGTTTCTCAGGGGACCATTCTGAGTTTGTATATATAATATATATATATATATATATATGGGCCCTATGGGCCCATTTAGCTAGACCTGCGGTTCTGGGGCCTTCGGCTTAGTAATTGGGGACCTGCGGCCCCGAATTACTGGCGAGTCAATTATTCGGTCAATAAAGCCATAGAAAATAACGCAACCATGAAAATATTAAGCTTCACAAATCTTGATACGAGTATAATGAGTTCGGATCCAGCTTTGGGACAGGATCTAGGGTCTAAAGCAGCCTAGCCCAGCTACATTTAGAACCTCAATATAAGCAAAGCTGGATCCTATCTGCTTTGCAGATAGCTGGTGAGGGAAGCTATATTTTGGGACCTCTTTGCGAGTGACCCGTTGCCTACGTCGGGCTAGCATCATGAAAAAGAAAAAACTATAGTATTTGTCATTTACCATTACTTATTCGGACTATAGTGGATTTAATTTTCCTAGAAGAGTTCCTTGTTCATGCACGGTCTGTGTGTATCATAAAAAAACCTCAGGGAACGATTCTGAGTTCATTCCCATCATGAAACGGACATGTTATGTGCCTTGAAAAGTGGACGCTCAATTCTGCCAGTTGAGGTTTAAGTTTTGGTTTTTCACTAAGAATATAATAGTTACCCTTTTTCTTTAATGTATTCAATCTGACGTGGAGGCAGCGAGTCTTTTGCTATATTGAGGTTCTAAATGTAACTGGGATAGGCTGCTTTAAGTCCTAGATCCTGTCCCAAGGGTGGATCCTATCTGCTTTGCAGATAGCTGGTGAGGGAAGCTATATATTTGGGACCTCTTTTCGAGTGACCCGTTGCCCACGTCAGGCTAGCATCATGAAAAAGAAAAAAGCTATAGTATTGTCATTTACCATTACTTATTCGGACTATAAGGGGTTCCAAAATACCTTAGCCCCCCCCATTTGCAGCTTACATATAGTGCCGGCCTTAGGGGTGTGCGAACCGTGCGGTCGCACAGGGCCCGCAACTTAGGGAAGCCCGAAAATTTCACAGAAATTTATCATCGACGTCAGAGTGCCAAAATTGGTGTAAATTAATGTAATTTATTTTTTTATTTTCAGATCACCGATCCATCATGGCCTTAATGATTGCATTATGATAGTTTAAATATTTGATAATAATAAAGTAATAAGTAGTAATAATAGTAAAGGCTGTTGGTCTGTTGGTATTCTGTTACAGGTGCACTTGTATAGTTAAATTTTACTTGTTGTACTTGTTAACAATCTACTAAAATAAAATGATTAGCATTGAAAAACAATTTGACTTGTGTCATGGGGGGCCCGTACAGTATACTCTGCACAGGGCCCGAAATATCCTAAGGCCGGCGCTGTTACATGTTTACTTATATCGAAATAGTTTTTAGTGATTATAAAAATATATAAAATTCTTTATTTATTGCAGGTTAAAATTACTCTAGCTGATAAAGTGATAATATAATGGCTTCTCAATTAATTGGTGATTCGGAGAGGCAACGTGTGATAGATCGCATACGAGCAATAACATTTCGGGAAGCTCGTGATGCTGGAGCCACCTTTATAACACGTTCATGGTTGCCAAAAAGTTGCGAAGAAGTGAGGACTTCGTCAAAAGAAATTGGAATAAAACTTTGGATTAATGTGAAATGGATACAACCAAATCTGGGCGCCCAAATTTGCCACTCTCTCAGGAAACAAAGGACATCATTAAAAGCGGTACACGTAAGCGGAAAAACAGGTGTGCTAAACTTTCTAGAGAGATCGAAGTGTTGAGAGGAAAGATCGTTAGTAGTGAGATCATTCGACTGTACCGTCATAGGCAAGATTTAAAGCCTTGGCATGAACTTCCAAAGCCAAGAAAAACTCAACTTAACCGATGACAGAATGTGGTTTGCCCATTATCTTGAAGATTGGGATGTGGATGATTTCATGCATTTAGCTGTCTCCGATGAATTTTTTGTTTACGTAACACGTCGGCCTAACTACCAAAATGATCGAGTGTGGGCCACAACACCAGATGAAATCGATGACAATGAACATTATCGCGAATTATTAAAAAGTTCAGACTGTGTTGGTGTGTTTGTTTTGTTCACTGCAAAGAAGCTCATGTGGGTGCTGAAGCCAAATGTTCAGAGTTGGGATGGACAGTATTTTCGTGATATTATTCTATCCCACCATATCATTCCTTTTCTAAGAAACTCAAACAATGTTATGGATGTCGATCAAGTCACACCTCTGCACGATAAGGCCCCCTGCTTTAAGGCATTAGCCACTCAACAGTTGTTGCGGAACCATGAGATCGATTTCCTTGGAAATGAAGAATGGCCAGGAAATTCTCCTGACCTGAACGTCTGTGAACACATTAGATCAGTTATAAAGGACAAGGTTGAATGTCTCTTGTTTCAAGAACCTGCAGCAAATCGATTTTCGAAGGATACAATGACGCAACACATTGAAACTGTTTTAGCAAATTTGCGTAACGATCAAGATCTATTCACGTCACTTTTGGCAAGCTACCCAAAGCGATTTCAGGCTGTCTTGGAAGCCAATGGCGGGAACACCAAGTTTTAATTGTTTCTCATTAAATGCAGGATTAAATTCTCTTCTGTAAGGTATGTTTAGTTTTACTGTACCTCTAATGGTTTAGGCCATGGGCGGGGGGGGGGGGGGGGGGGGGGGGGGGGCTAAGGTTTATTGGAGCCCCGTAGTGGATTTAATTTTCCTAGAAGAATTCCTTGTTCCATGCACGGTCTGTGTGTATCATAAAAAACCTCAGGGAACCATTCTGAGTTCATTCCCTATATATATATATATGAATACAAAGGACACCAAATAGCAACAGACAGGCTGGTTCCTACGAGACTATTTAAGAAAATAGGTTGAAAAGAAGGAAGAAAATTTCGGGTACTGGAACAAAGTTGATCTGCACAATGTCGATACTATAAAGTTAGTTTAAATTAGGTTTGGTTGGGTTAGATTACATTATGCCCAGTTAGGTTACGCTACGTTAGGTTAATCTGCTTAAGTTAGGTTAGTAATTGAAAATCTGAAATGAAGTTTGAAATCTGCAATCCATATATTTGCATAAAGTCTAACGTCGACATTATAAAATACGATTTTGTTCAGGTAACGCCAAAATTTAATTAAAGATTAGAGTGAAAATTTTAAATGAAAAGAGGAGAGATTCCGAGTAAAAATTTACACTACTTTTTTATGCGCTAATAATTAAATGCTTTTAACTCGGGATTTAATCAAGTAAAGATAAGCAGCTAGTCTCTTTTTAAAGGACTCGACCGACTTACTTTGAACTACGTTGGTTGGTAATCCATTACATAAATTAACTTTACTAATTCATGAAAAAAAGACGAATGTTAAAGATAAGCTGGAGGGAACACCAAAGTAATGAGGAAGTACTGCGACAGGTGAGAGAGGAAAGAAGACTCATTAAGGTGATAAGAGAAAGACGGAAGAAATGGATCGGACATGTGTTGAGAGGAGAAGGATTGTTGAATGAGGTGATAGAGGGTAGATATGAAGGTAGAAAGAAGGCCGAGGGGAAGGAAAAGGAAAGCAATGCTGGATGATTTGAAGGCAGGCAGGAGCTACCATGAGATGAAAAGAATAGCTCAGGATAGAACATTTTGGCGGGACACGTGAGTTGGACTTGTCTGATAGGCAGAACACGATGGATGGATGGATTCAAGAAAAAAAATGCTCATCTTCGTTAAAAATAAAATGTCTACCTAACTGGGTATCATATAACCTAATCTAACCTGACCTAAATTAAACTAACTTTTAGTGTCGACATGTCATCATGTTATGTCGAGAGACTTTTTTTATTTGTTCCGCTACTCCGTCCGCATCCTCAAACTCGCTTACTTGCTCTCATTATTGGCGTCAGTGAAATAACAGCAAATCATAAAACAGGGTGTTCAACATAAATTGCTTGCATTTATAGATTATGTATAGGAATGAATGATTTTAAACTTTTATATAAATCACTAAAAGTAATTATTTCGTTAATAAAATAATTACAATTGTTTTATGAATTAACTTTTCTTTGTATGTAATTCTCAAAGACAGTCCAGTCCAGTCAGTTGCCGTAAAAGAAGCAAGCAAACGGCAGAAAGCAAGCAGCAGTTCGTATGTCCGTCCTGCGTCCGATTTGGTGGCGACTTTCGAAACAAATAAAGAGCAGTTCATAAATCGATGGTGTTAATTATTATAAAAAAATATTATTGTTTTTAATTAAAGAATTAAGCTCATTTTAATATGTTATTGTATATAATATTTATTAAAATATTAAAAATATTAAAAAATAACAAGAAACTTATTTTTAAACAGATATTATTATGATAATTATTAACGCGAAGTCAATGAAAATTTAAATTGGAAGTATTCCCTAAAATTACTTTGTATTTCATTTTTCTTTAACCGTCATAGAAAACAAACTATCGAAAAACAAACAAACTATTTCAGACTCAACAGGTACAAACATTAATTATTATACAAGTGGCCCATTATACCAATGGTCTCCAAACTTTTTTGATCACACACCCTTTAATCAGCAAAAATAAATAACACGCACCCTAATGAACATTATATATACATACACGATAGGGTGAAGATATACTTACCAATATAATTTAAAGAGAACAATGTGGCAGGGCGTACCTAGAGTATTTGGCACTCGGGCGGATCCTTCCTTTGGCACCCCCATAAATAATTTTAAAATTTAAACACACAGAAAAATATTATGTTTGCAAGTAGATTTTTAAACAGTACAGTACTGTCATAAGCAAATTGGAAATAAGAAAAATGCAGGACATTAAAAATTCAGTGAACAGGTAATACTGCATTTTATTTTATACAAAAACACAGGAAATCCAGTCTCAACGCTCAGCCTATTCTTCAAAGGTAAATAGAGAGGATTCACAGTCTCTGCTTTCGAGTTTTAATTTCTGCAAATTGATCAATGACCTCATCAAAATTCACCTTCTTTGCATATTCATGTTCAGTTGAAAGTAAAGCCAGATTTGTCAATCTTGTCTGACTCATGGTCGAGCGAAAGAAATTTTTATCAATTTCAATTTGGAAAAACTTCTTTCACATGAAGCAATAGACACAGACAGTCAAAAAGAATCTCAAACACAGTGACAAGCTTGGCAAAGATTCACAAAATCCCATTTCACAATAAACTCCAGAAACTGCAATGCTGTCCATTTCTTTTGCCTCTTCAACGCTGATTTTGGCAGCTTCCAAATGCCTCCGAAGTCGTCCAATTTCCACACTGATATCTTCATCAGAGAATTCATCGAAAATCTGAGTCAAATATGGTATCACTATGATACCACATTGTCAAAAATTACTGGACACTGGTATAAGTACCATGATAGTGTTATAAACACCAGCACTTTATGCTTTATCATAATTATTTAATGAAACATACCTCATGTATGACTAAAACGTCAACAAACTTTCGCCTTTCGATGTAATTTTTATCAAATATTTAATTTTTCGTTTGTAAATTTTGTATTGCCAATAAAAATTTATTTTATAGTGGAAATTAACATTAAGCTGTTGTAATAGTTTGAACATTTTTAAATTTTTTTCTTACTTTGGCGAATTTTTCATTTGGTTTGAAAACTTGTACTGTATTTCAACTCTCCCGATGGCACCCCTCCCCTTCCTGGCTGTCATCCGGGGCGGACCGCCCCCTTCGTCCCTCCTTAGTACGCCACTGCAATGTGACTGACTGTGCTTCATAATTTCTGAAAATCTTGGTTTGACATTTTGTGATACAGCGATTCGAAGGTCCGGTTCCAAGTTCAGTTTATTTCGATTCTTGGTTTTAATACCTATCATAGCAGAAAAAGACACCTCACACAGATATGTAGATCCAAATGGAAGGAGCGCATCGTTCGCTGCGCTTACTAAATCTGGGTACTCATTTTTTAATCCAATCCACCAATTGTGCACAGTTTTCTGTTGAAATTCGGTTCGTAAACTTGTATCTTCCCTGATGTCACTCAACTGTTCTTGGGCAGTGATCGGAAAATGTTCCATTTTTACATTTTCAGCATTTTTACATTTAGTTTGCTAAATTTTAATCGCAAGTAAGCGATATCGCGGATACTATCTTGCAAATTCCTAGGAATGACTGTGTGTTAGCGAGTATTTTCTTTCCCGGTCATCTTCTTGAAATTCAAAAACTTTCTACGAAAAAACAATGATAAATCAGAATCATCAAATTTTCTTCGCGCACCCCCTAGATCGGCAGGCGCACCCCACTTTGGAGACCACTGCATTATACCATTGGTAACTTATGTAAAATAGTCTTTTCAGTTTGTTACAGAGGCAAATCATCTTCGATCATTTCTCTTCATGATTGCAAATGCAGTAACTATGTACCCAGGTGTAAGCAGGAAACCTTTCTTCTCTCTCACGCTTAAGCTGTCAACACGTGTATATCGAGCCTTGAGAATATACAGGGTGGCGCAAAAGTCGCACATCACAAGATTTTTCAGTGTTGATTATATTACTTTTTTCTTTTAGGTAGGGGATGGCTGCGAATCAACAATAGACGAGAGGGTGAGCTTGGTTTTAATGCATGGCATACCAGGTATTGCAAATCGATGAATCTGTACAGAATTTAAATTCTGTACCGATTCATCGATTTGTTGTACCTGGTATTCCATACGATAAAACCAAGCTCACCCTCTCGTCTACTGTTAATTTCGCAGCCATCCCCTACCTAAAAATAATAATAATATATATAGTCAACACTGAAAATTCCTATGATGCACGGCTTTTGCGCCACCCTATAATATATGTTTTAAATGGCTAACTTGATTATAAGCCATTAGGGGGTTAGAAGGATTAGGCTTACAGGGATGACAAGGACTAGGGGGTCCTTTGGTCTGCTGTTAATGGAACCTGCTCTAGGGGCAGAGCAAATTTCTAATCACATTGTAATAAATGTAAAGTGCAACTCTACTTCCACTGACATCCTCAAACGATTTGCGAGTACCAGAAGGAGAATTAACCAATTAAACCAGTGAATAAAATTATACTTACAAAACAGCATCCCCGCACTCTAACATCCGGCCACTTAAAACAATGGTGTCAGGTGTGGGGTCAATTTCTAAGATTTCTTGATAAAACGTGACTATTGACAGTTCTCTTTACAAATGCAAGTGACCCCACACCATTTGCATTTATGCAATCCCACACTAACACACTCGCCGCCTTTATGAAATGGGATTTCGGTTACGAAAACCGAAAATTAAGCCGATGTTAAATGCGAAGCAAAAGAGGAGACGGACTATCCCGGTGGAAAAAAAGTTGCATGGACTGCAATCGAGTGCCAAAAAGTGCTTTTTTCAGACGAATCAAAATTTTGTCATTCGGTGACAGGGATCCGCGAGTTTGCCAAAAAAGGTCTGAAATATATTATGAAAGCTGCCTGGAGCGATCGGTCAAGAACCTCTCCAACAACTTTACTTCCTCTTCTTTCCCTCATTTTTTCCATTCCGACGGCACAGTTGCCGTCTCTTCTCCTGACAAAGCTGAACTCTTCGCTCAAACTTTCGCTTCCAGTTCAACCATGGACGATTCCGGTGCTGTTCCTCCATCTCCTCCTCCCTCTGACTTTATTATGTCTGAAATTAGAATGTCTTCCAAAGATGTTCTTTCTGCCACATCTGGGCTCAACTCCAGGAAAGCGTACAGGCCTGATGGTGTTCCTCTGTTGTTTTTAAGAAATGTGCTTCTGTGTTGACAACGTGGCTAGGCAAACTCTTTTGTCTTTGTCTTTCATCTGGTACTTTTCTTTCATGCTGGAAGTTCGCTTTCATTCAGCCTGTTCCAAAGAAGGGTGACCGCTCTCAACCCTCCAACTATCGTCCAATTGCTTTGATTTCTTGACTTTCTAAAGTTTTGGAATCTATCCTTAATAGGAAGATTCTTAAACACCTTTCTTTTCCCAAACTTCTTTCAGATCGTCAATATGAGTTCGGGACGCTCCTGGCGATCTTCTTGCATATCTCTCTGACTCTTAGTCATCTTCGTTTCGGGATTTTGGCGACACTTTTGCTATTGCGCTAGACATATCAAAAGTTTTTGATAGAGTCTGGCACAGATCTTTAATTTCCAAATTGCCCTCCTTCGGTTTCTGTCCTATCTGTGCCTTCATCTCTAATTTCCTTTCTGGTCGATCTATAGCTGCGGTTGTAGATGGCCACTATTCTTCTCCGAAAGCTATCACCCACTCTTTTCCTTTTATTTATTAATGATCTTTTAATTCGCACTTCCTGTCCTATTCACTTCTATGTCGATGATTCCACTCTTCACTTCTCCACCCGCTTCGCAAAGCGTCCATTTCAACAGTCACTCCATGATTCGCGTAGGACGGCTATGGTACACCTGACTTCTGATCTTTTTGCCATCTCTGATTGGGGCAGAGAAAACCTTATAGCTTTCAATGCCTCAAAGACTCAGTTCCTCCATCTGTCTACTCGTCACAATCTTCCACGCTACTATACCCTTACCTTCAACAACACACAACTCAATCCTTTCTCTTCTCTTAACATTCTCGGTGTTTCATTTTCTCTCGTGATCTTTCCTGGAAAGATCATATAAAACTATATTCTCTTTCCTAAACAGCTTCTAAGAGGTTAGGTGTGCCGTGCCGCCTCCACAGTTTATTCACCCCCACTCAGTTGCTATCTCTGTACAGGGGTCTTGTCCGCCCGTGTATTGAGTATGCTTCTCATGTATGGGCTGGCTCGACCCACACAGCCGTACTTGACCGGGTGGAATCAAAGGCTTTTATCTCATCAATTCCCCACCTCTTACTGACTGTCTTCAATCCCTCTCTCTTCATCGCAATGTTCCCCCACTTTCTCTTTACTATCGCTATGCCTCCTTTAAGGAAAGCGCGCGGCACCAGACTTTCGACATTTTCTCATTCCTTTTCTGTCCAACTCTCTAACGCGAGGGTTAATCGATATTTTCAATCTTTTATCTACTCAAGTTTATATATATATATATATTACACCAAATTATAAACATAAAGTCTATTATTTTATATTCATTTTTGGATAACTCTAGATTAGAACAATCTTCCTCAATTCATCTTTCCCACTGTCTATGACAAGGGTGGCGAACCTTTTTTGCAGTTGCGTGCCAAAAAAAAACATGTAAACCATAAAAAAAAATTCGCGTGCCCACCAAAGTTTATATACAGGATGTCTCAGAAGTCGCGCACCATAGGCTTTATTCAGATTTACGAGGTTTACGAGTCGAAATGGTTTATAAGTGAGGTTTAATTACAATATATGTTCGATACTGTTCGAATAATGAAATTAATAGTATGTACAGTTAATCAAAAAGCTATCTTAAAATAATTAAGGTGAATGAAGCTACATTAGCCAATGGTGTCTCAAAAGTCGCGCACCATCGGCTAATGTAGCTTCATTCAATTGAATTATTTTAAGATAGCTTTTTGATTAACTGTACATACTATTAATTTCATTATTCGAACAGTATCGAACATATATTGTAATTAAATATTACTTATAAACCATTTCGACTCGTAAACCCCGTAAATCTGAATAAAGCCTATGGTGCGCGACTTCTGAGACACCCTGTATATTACACCAAATTATAAACATTAATTCTATTATTTTATATTCATTATTGCAACGTTATTGCATTTTGGTTAGGCGTGCCAGGCAAATTTGATCGCGTGCCAAAATGGGCACGCGTGCCATAGGTTCGCCACCACTGGGTCTATGACCTCCAGTGTTTCAAACGCAGAGTGTCTATCTTGGCCAGGGGTGGCGAACCTTTTTACAGTCGCGTGCCAAAAAACCATGTAAACCATAAAAAAAAATTCGCGTGCCCACTAAAGTTTATATATATATATATATTATACAGGGCGTCCCAAAAAAATGTATACACACTTTAAATAATTATAAAGGCAGTGTTTATTAAAATACATTTCATTTTCAAAATGTAGTAGAATCTACAGACATTATTTAATTGTTTTGTCAACGCCTGTTTTCAAACCGACGTCCGTTCTGGTCCAGGCACTGCTGATAACGCGAAGCAATGGAATCGCAAACATCACGAAACATTTCGTTTGGTATTTGTGTGCATTCTCGTTCAATGGCTGCTCTCAATTCAGCGACTGTTGCAGGTTTTATAGCGTAGACTTTGTCTTTTAAGTATCCCCATAAAAAAAAGTCTAGTGGTGTGAGGTCTGGTGAACGCGGAGGGTATTCTACGAAACCCCTTCGTCCAATCCACATCCACATCGTGCCAAGTACCACTCGCAATACTCCACTCTTCGGTCCGGATCATCTTCATTAATAGCATGGACTAATCTTGGAATGTAACTTTTCCATTGCAGCGCTTTAAAATGCGTTGGACAGACGATTCTGAAATTCCTACCTCACGACTCGCTTGCCGCACAGATTTTCTTGGACTTTGGTGATACGTTTCCAGTACTCTTTCTTGCTTTGTGGGGCTTGTCGATGTCCGTGGTCTTCCGGAACGCTTCTTGTGAACATTCTGAACAGTTCCATCGGCTTCAAACTTATCTCTAATTCGAGTGATGGTAAGTCGCGTTGGTGGATCTGTTTGAAACTCCTCCTAAACTGTCTTTGCACTTCAACTGCGTTTTCACACTTCCAGTAGCATTTTAGAATGAATTTCCTTTGTTCAAAGCTTAGTCTGACTGCCATTATTAATTCTAATGGGTTTAACTTGGAAAGAAAGAAACATCAATTGAGCTATCAGCTGTTAAAGTGTGTATACATTTTTTTGGGACGCCCTATATATATATATATATATATATATATATATATATATATATATATATGTGTGTGTGTGTGTGTGTGTGTGTAATATAAAGGGTGATCCAGAGAAATGGGACCCAAAAGAAACCCCTGTAACTCTTAAAGTATAAGTCCTTTTATAAAATCATACGCACCATTCGATTCGAAAGAGGATAGTTACAAGTTTGTACAGGATTGTATATAGGTTTTGACAATACAAGACAAGATAAGATACAAAACAAAATAAAAGTGTTAGTTAAAACTAACCCTTCAAGATGACTGCATGGACTGTGGAACAGCTGCGTTTCATAACTGAGCAATATTATGAGCATGGAAGAAGTGTAGTTTCAGCTCAAAGATCTTTCAAGACAAATTTTCAGATGTCAAAATCACCTTCTAAGAAAGTAATCCGTCGCTGTGTCAGAAATTTTTCCCTAACTGGCAGCATTGGAAAAAGAAAACCAACTGGAAGAGTGCGCACAGCAAGGATAGATGAGATCATTAACAGAACTCATGAAATTGTACAGGATAATCCTAACATAAGCATCAGACGTGCTTCTCAGCTGTTAGGAGTTGGATATGGAACAACACACCGTATATTCAAGCAAAATTTAATGCTCTTTCCATATAAAATTCAAACAGTGCAACAACTAAACGATGGAGATTTCGCACGAAGACGACAATTTCTGTCAATGGATCCAACAGAAGGTAAATGACCACCAATTTTCTAGCAACTTTGATTATGTTAGACGAAGCCCATTTTCACTTGAATGGAACTGTAAACAAACAAAATTGTCGTTTCTGGGCAACAGAAAATCCATTGAATATTACCGAAGTCCCGTTGCATAGTCAGCGTGTAACTGTTTGGTGTGGTCTTACTGCATCTCAGATCATAGGGCCGTACTTTTTCGAGGATTCCACCGGAAACACGGTCACTGTAAATGGTGATCGCTACGAAAAAATGTTGACCGATTTCCTTATTCCTAAATTAAGAGATCTTTGTCTAGAAAACCACTGGTTCCAACAAGACGGAGCTACCTGTCATACCACGAGGAACTGCATGGCAGTTTTGCGTCAAACGTTTCCAGGCGAGTTAATCTCAAGATTTGGAGACGTTGAATGGCCCGCAAGGTCTCCGGATTTTTCTCCCTTAGATTATTATCTCTGGGGATATTTAAAGAGTAGGGTCTACAGAAATAACCGAACGACCTTGCAAGAATTGAAGGCCGCCATCACAAATGAGATACAGGCCATACCACCGCACACTCTTGCAAAAGTGATGCAGAACTTACAAGCGAGAACACTGGAATGCTTGGCAACTAATGGAGCACATTTGAAAGGAGTCATTTTAAAAAAATAAATATTTCATAATAAACTTGTAACTCTACTCTTTCGAATGATATATAGTTTTTATGAAAGGAATTAAATATTAAGAATATTTGGCTTTTTTTTATGGGTCCCATTTATCTGGATCACCCAGTATATATATATATATTACACCAAATTATAAACATTAAGTCTATTATTTTATATTCATTTTTTGGATAACAATTTCTCTGCTTAGGAGTGCCATATTAGTCTAATACTGTATAAGTAAAATAATAAATGTCTCTCCTCAAAACTTAAAACTGAGAGAAAGAACTAGCACAAATTTTGAGTAGACAGAGAGAGGGTGGGGAAAGTAGGGGAAGAGCCAGGAGAAGGAGAGAGAGAGTGTGCCCTATCAGCGCTCATTGTTGTCATCAAATGACAGTTAAACAGTAATTCATAAGATATGGAGTTGAACAAACTCCTCTTTACAATTCCTTATAAGTTTCCAATTTAACATCAGTACTTTAAAGGTCGTTTATTTCTATGAAGAGCTTTAAGCTCTCAATAAATTACGATAATATTTTTTATTTAAAAATTGTAGAATCTGTTTTGAATCAATGAAGGTTTTGAAAATGCATATAACTATGGCCATTGCAATTAAGGTAGCCTTGTCAGTTACACAGCTAGTGAGTCAGTCCAACTAACCATTTGTCTAGTATTTGTATCAATAACTTTCTAAGGTGATTGACACAAAGTTGCTAATGTAAAATATTAACTAAAATTTATAGGATAACAATTTTTTGTACAAACTAATTTTAGTAGTTTTAGTTGAAAATTGATATTGAAATAAAAAGGGAGCCCTTAAAGTTAATGACTGATTAATACAGAAAACGAATATTATATGGTAAACTCAAGTGTGTGTGTGTATGTATATATATATATATATATATATATATATATACACTGTACGCCAACTGTAGGTCAACTGTACGCCCTTGATGATTGGTTAGGTTAAGTTGTGATATTTTCGTTAGTTTAAACGAAAATGACGAAAGCAAAAATACATAACAAACAATAAAACTTTTTTTGGGGTATTCCCGTTAACAGGAAAGTACCATATATATATATATATATATATATATATATATATAAGGTTGTAACCTATATTCTGCTCGATTTTTTAGTTCATTCAGAACAAAAATTAAAGGACTTATAAGGACAAATTTGCTCGAATTTTTAGTTTATTCACAACAAAAAATTAAATGACATAATGACAAATTAATCATCAATATAATTCCCTTCTTTTTCTATAACCTCCTCCCACCTGTAGAAAAGTTTTTTATGCCACTTTCGAAGAAATCCCTTGGTTTCGAGTTAAAAAAAGCGATCACTTCGTTTTCGATAGCTTCCCTGGATTGCAACTTTTGTCCATCTAGGTGGTATTGCAGACTTCTGAATAAATGGTAGTCTGAAGGTGCGATATCCGGAGAATAAGGTGGATGAGGCATTTTTTCCCAACCAAATGTCTCCAATTGGGCAGTGGTGATTCGAGCAGTGTGAGGGCGCGCGTTATCCTGGTGGAATAGAACACCTCTGCGATTAATTGATGCAGGACGTTTTACTTGTAATGCCATCTTCACTCGTTGTTGTTGTTGGCAGTAGACTTCAGCTGTGATTGTTTGGGTATCTGGCAAAAGCTCAAAATGAATAATTCCTTGCATATCCCACCAAACGCATAGCAAAATTTTCTTTGGATGGAGTCCATTCCTTGGCTGAGGTTCAGGCTTTGTTTCAGGGCTAAGCCACTGATGTCGACTCTTAATATTGTTATAGAGGACCCATTTTTCATCCCCAGTGACGATCCGATTCAAAAACGGTGCCTGCAGTTGCCGAGAATGCAGTGATGTGCAAATATCGATTCGATGTTGAAGATTCGCTCGTGACAAATCATGCGGAACCCATTTTCCAACCTTCACTACTTTTCCTAACAGCTTCAAATGACGATGAATGGTCATATGGCTAACGCTGAGTTGCAGGCCAAGTTCTCTTACAGTTACCGTAGGGTTTTCCTCCATGATGCTTTCAACAACTCTTCATCTAACTCATTTGGTCGTCCTGTTCGTTGTTAATCTCTCAGACTGAAGTCTCCATTTCTGAACTTCTCAAACCATCTCCTACACATCCATTCGCTCACAACATCATTTCCATAAACTCTTTGAATGTTTTTTGCAGATTCACTAGCGTTAAATCCTTTATGGAACTCATACAGCATCACATGTCGAATATGCTCTTTCGTGGGGTCCATGTTTTTTCATTTACTGTAATATCGTAGGGATGGCGTTGTAACTGTATGAAAAACACGAGAGAAAATATTCATTAACCTAATCCTACACTAGCGTAAGTCATGCTGTATCATTCTGTATCATCATAAAACCTGTGTGAACCTGTCGCAGCTTGTATTTTGCAACATTTCTAAAACTATTTCACATTATCTTGAGGTTATTCTATTATCTATCGTCCGTTTTCTAATCGAGCAGAATTTATGTTACAAACTGATATATATATTATATATATATATATACACACACATTCAACTGCAAAGAACACGCAGTATAAATAACGTAAAGAACGACGCTTGTATAGGAGATATTCCGCGCAAGACGAGAGAGAGAGAGAACGAAACAAATGAAAAAATGAGGTAACCACCCGGGAATCGAACCCGGGATCTTCCGATTGCCGGTCAGATGCGATACCATTACACCATGGGCCTCACTTTTCCAAATGCCGTAATTCTTCTACATACTCGCAGAAACCAATGCCCCAAGGGGGCACCTCCCGCATGCCGTAACATTATATACATTCAACTGCAAAGAACACGCAGTATAAATAACGTAAAGAACGACGCTTGTATAGGAGATATTCCGCGCAAGACGAGAGAGAGAGAACGAAACAAATGAAAATGAGGCAGTTGAATGTATATAATGTTACGGCATGCGGGAGGTGCCCCCTTGGGGCATTGGTTTCTGCGAGTATGTAGAAGAATTACGGCATTTGGAAGAGTGAGGCCAATGGTGTAATGGTATCGCATCTGACCGGCAATCGGAAGATCCCGGGTTCGATTCCCGGGTGGTTACCTCATTTTTTCATTTGTTTCGTTCTCTCTCTCTCGTCTTGCGCGGAATATCTTATACAAGCGTCGTTCTTTACGTTATATATATATATATATATATATAATATGTATATATCAAAGCTATTGACTTCTTCTTAGGGAAACGGAGTTTACAGATGAAAAGAAGGACCAACACAACAGCAAACATTTTCGTTTTTTATACTTGAGACGTTTCGACAAATCTTTTGTCATCATCAGTGAATTATAAGTCTTAAAACCTTAAAACAAAAATGAGAATAATGAAAATTACATCAATACAAAAGAAAATTCAAATCATTAAAATTAAATTAAATTAAAATTACCTCAACTGGTAAATACACAATGTTTACGTCAATTCTCATTTTTGTTTTAAGGTTTTAAGACTTATAACACTGGGGAACACAACTTTTGGTGACTTAGATGTTAGACCTGTTTCTGGGTATATTGAGGTCGCTGATTCTAAAAATGACATTAGTTTTTCTCCATCAGCTCTGCTTATCAAGATATGATATATATATCTATATATATTTCTATTAGTGATGGATCGAATAACCGCAACCGCAACCGCAACCGCACTACAACCGCACAAAAATTCACAACCGCAACCGTAACCGCAACCGCCGTTCCATAAGTGCGGTTGCGGTTGTAAAAGCTTAGTTAATTTTAATTTTAGGTTAATTAGAAATATTTCTTTTTTTAAAAAGAAAATGATGGGTCTCCTTATGCGTGCTTAAACGTGACGTCATACGGCTGCCGTAGTAAAATTGGTTTAAACTGCGCTCTAAGTTATTACTCTGTTGCCGCTTGAAAGGTGAAAATGCAGCAAAAATATTATTCTTGAAATTCACACTGCCTGTCATTAAGTTTGACATCAGTTTTTCAATTGAATAATAATCCATAACTTTCCAATGGGTGGAGGCTGGGAAAAGTGGTAGGTGGGATGAACAGTGCGATGGGTCCTCGTCCCTCATCCTGGTAACACACTTAGTGCAAAATATGGTTTTAATTAATTTGACCTATTCTTTCATAATAGCTATATAAGTTTAGAATATACTTCATTTAAATAGTATTTATTTAGTAAATACCTTATGTTGAACACAAGTTTTGCAACACACAAATAGCGGTAGCGGTGTATTGCAAAACTTGTGTTCAACATAAGGTATTTACTAAATAAATACTATTTAGTATATATTATGTACCAAGTATGGCTAAATCGCACTATAGTGGCTAAATCCAGTTAATAATTACGCATTTTTCCTAGTATATGATAACCGCAACCGCAACCGCGGTTGGAAAAAATTCGACAACCGCAAACACAACCGCAACCGCGGTTGTGAAAAACCGACCACTCGATCCATCACTAATTTCTATATAATGTATATAATATTATATAATTGCTGACTGGCAATCACTGTTTGTCAATTGAATACAAAAGTATGATGAATGTCAGCAAAAATAGTGTATTAACATCAAACAAGCATAAGGTACGAAAAATATTTATTAAATTCAAACAAGCTTGAGACACGAACGGCAAAAAAAGTTCTTTCATTGAGACATCTCACATAAACCGCGTTTCTGAGATTTCTTGCGATGAGATGTGCCAGGACATTCGCGTTAGATGCTCCAGCAGTAATCTGCCATCATGTGAGTATCCCATCGTCCGCGGTACCGTTCTTCCATGGTCCTTAGTTCTTGGTGAAATCGTTCACCCTGTTCCTCGCTTAGATCACCGAGGTTATCTGGGAAACGATCCAAATGACTGTGGAGGTAATGCAGTTTGATGCTCATTTTACAGCCAAGTTTACAAAAGGAAGAGAGCATATTCTCCACTAGTTCACCGTAGTTATCGGCCTTATAGTTCCCAAGGAAATTCTTCACAACCATACTAAACGATGACCACGCACGTGCCTCAATGTTGTCCATTGAATCTTGGAAACGCGGGTCTTTCATGAGTTCCCGGATTTGCGGTCCATCGAAAATACCTGCCTTCAGCTTTTCCATGCTCAGCGCAGGAAATTTTCTACATATGTAGCCAAAACACGTCCCATCTCTGTTCAAAGCCTTTATAAATTGTTTCATCAAACCTAGTTTGATGTGCAGTGGTGGCAATATGATCCTTTCTCTGTCAACAAAAGCTTCTTTGATGATATTTTTTCTCCAACCACCATGTTTTCTCTCAGAGGCCACTGTCTTCTCACCCAGTGTTCATCTTTAGCTCTACTGTCCCAGAGACATATAAAGCACGGGTACTTGGTGTACCCGCTCTGCTGGCCCAGGAGAAAATTCACCATCATCTTCAGATCCACACAGATCACCCATTGGTGGTCTCGGTATGATATCTTTTCTAGGACTAGGGCGACTGTCCCGTGCTCTTCTCTCATACCGACTGAGTGACCAATTGGGATTGATCTGTATCTGTTGCCGTTGTGTAGAAGAACACATTTTAGGCTCCGTTTGGAGCTATCTATGAATAACCGCCATTCACTTGGTGTGTATTCCGATATGCCCATTTTCATCAGCAATCCGCGCACATTGTTGCAGAAAACTAAATCGTTCTCTTTTGAGAAGGGCAGTAAATCCTTTTCTCTGTCGCGATATAACGTGATTTTGGTTCCCGGCAGGAGTAAATTTTTTTCTCCCAGCCTGGAAGCTAACAATTCAGACGATTTCTTCGAAAGACTTAAGTCCCTTATGAGGTCGTTTAATTCGTGTTGACTAAAACCTTCTGCAACTGATGACGGTCCTTCGAAATCACTGTCATTTTGCCCACATATGCTTTCTTTGTCAGTAGCAGATTCATCATCTTCTTGAGGGAGCTCTGGAAGATGGCTGAATGATGGAACAGGTATCTCATCTGAATGTGAAACAGGCCGTCTAGCTGAGTCTATGTCAGGATACGTCCATTTACTCCGGTTACGTCCATTGATGCCCTTTATATTCACCAAACAAAAGTAACAGTCATCACTGTGGTTTCTCTGTTCTCTCCATACCATTGGTATACCAAATTTCAGGCACCTCCTCTTTCCGTTGGTCCATTGCCGCAGATGCTCCGTACACGTTTTACACACAACATGAGGAGCCCATGGCTTATCTTGGTCCCCTAGTTGTACTTTGAAATAGGCAAAATAAGCTTTTTTCACAAAATCAGTAATAGTTTTTCTCTGTTCAATGAACGTGTACTCTCCGCAGATAAAACAAAACACATCTGGATGATTTAAACACTTTCTTCGTGATGAAGCCATGTCAACACCTGTAACAGGAAAGAATTCACGTTAGTACATGTACAATACACATGCAAAACAGCAACATCAGCAAAATCATAGCTACAATTTAATTATACAGATGCATTTAGATTTACGAGCAACTCATAATACCATTCCAGAAGGGTAATAAAGTAGGTAATGACGTATGCAATATCTCAAAAACTAGAGCTGCTAGAACAAAATGGATGATATTTTCTGAATCAGTGGCATGAAAATATCCAGAATAAGGTCTAAAATCTCAGGCACCAAGAAAAAAATTTTTTTGTTCCCCAGTGATAATTCACTGATGATGACAAAAGATTTGTCGAAACGTCTCAAGTATAAAAATAAACGAAAATGTTTGTTGTTGTGTTAGTCCTTCTTTTCATATATATATATATATATATATATATATATATCATATACATATATATATATATATATATATATATGATGAATAAAACCACGAAGGAAAGGAAACACAAAATGGTGCTCAAGCGCTTTCGTCTAATGACATCCTCAGGAACACTGAAGTACATAAAAGGGTTACAGCCTATATATAGGTTACAGAAAGAGAAAAAAGAAAAAAGAAAAATAAATAATATACATATATATATATATATATATATATATATATATATATATATGCAATAAACGGAGAAGTAAAAATAAAAAATTAAAGGATTATCAGAGAGGCATACAGATTTGTAAGGAAAAAATATCGATTTTTAGCACAAGATCAAATGAATTATAAAAATACAAATTTATACTGGAAATCTGCCCGGGTTTTAACACTGCCTTTTATGGTTAAGTTTCGATGTATGTAAAAATAAAATGAAAATTAAAAGTTAATAAAGTAGCATACAAGTTTACCAAAGATTTAGCGTTCTACCCTTCTTATCTAAATCTGTTTTGAAGGAATTCAAAACAACAGGATCGAGTTGAAAAAGACCTTTGCTTATGTTGAAGTTATTTGAAAGTTGGATAATGGCAGACTCAAGAATATTTCTATTAACAATGTTGCTAGAGTGGAATAAAACTGAAGCATTATTCCAATCAATACAGTGGGATAACTCTGACAAATGGACAAAAAGGGCACTGGACAACTGTCCTGTTCTAACGGAATATTGATGCTGTTTTATACGTGTGTGCAAATCCTTTCCCGTCTGACCTATGTAAAAGGAATCACATTGTTTACAACCAATTTTATAGATAATGCCTGAATTATTGGTAGGGCTATTTTTTACTATGATATTTTTCACAATATTGTTATATGAAAATACTACATTAATATCCAAAAGTTTAAGTACATTAGCAATGCCTAAAAGCCCGGGAAAAAAATATTTTAGTACTTCCATTTTTCCCGGGCTTTTTAGGCATTGCTAATGTACTTAAACTTTTGGATATTAATGTAGTATTTTCATATAACAATATTGTGAAAATATCATAGTAAAAAATAGGTAGGGCTATTTTTTACTATGATATTTTTCACAATATTGTTATATGAAAATACTACATTAATATCCAAAAGTTTAAGTACATTAGCAATGCCTAAAAAGCCCGGGAAAATATTTTAGTACTTCCATTTTTCCCGGCTTTTTAGGCATTGCTAATGTACTTAAACTTTTGGATATTAATGTAGTATTTTCATATAACAATATTGTGAAAAATATCATAGTAAAAAATAGCCCTACCAATAATTCAGGCATTATCTATAAAATTGGTTGTAAACAATGTGATTCCTTTTACATAGGTCAGACGGGAAAGGATTTGCACACACGTATAAAACAGCATCAATATTCCGTTAGAACAGGACAGTTGTCCAGTGCCCTTTTTGTCCATTTGTCAGAGTTATCCCACTGTATTGATTGGAATAATGCTTCAGTTTTATTCCACTCTAGCAACATTGTTAATAAAATATTCTTGAGTCTGCCATTATCCAACTTTCAAATAACTTCAACATAAGCAAAGGTCTTTTTCACTCATCGATCCTGTTGTTTTGAATTCCTTCAAAACAGATTTAGATAAGAAGGGTAGAACGCTAAATGTTTGGTAAACTTGTATGCTACTTTATTAACTTTTAATTTTCATTTTATTTTTACATACATCGAAACTTAACCATAAAAGGCAGTGTTAAAACCCGGGCAGATTTCCAGTATAAATTTGTATTTTTATAATTCATTTGATCTTGTGCTAAAAATCGATTTTTTCCTTACAAATCTGTATGCCTCTCTGATAATCCTTTAATTTTTAATTTTTAATTTTCCGTTTATTGCATATATATATATATATATATATATATATATATATATATATATATTTTTAAGTTCGGGAAGAACCGATTCGCCTCTATTTAAAAGGGCATATCTCGGCGGAAAAACAAAGAAAAAGTGAGAGGAAAGGCAGAGGAAAAAGAAAGGGCGGAGGGGACAGTCGAAGTGGAAAAAGACCAAGGATGACAAGGACTGCAGGGTCGAGCCCCATCATCCTTGGGTGCTAGGGCCGGGAGGGCGCACGTGAAACCTCCAGGAACAAGCACGTACAAACGAGCACAAAGAGCACTCAAGAGCACGAGCTTAGAACCCCCTTGCGGGGGTATATATATATATAATATATATATATGTGTGTGTGTGTGTGTATATTATTTCTTTTTCTTTTTTTTTTCTCTTTCTGTAACCTATATATAGGCTGTAACCCTTTTATGTACTTCAGTGTTCCTGAGGATGTCATTAGACGAAAGCGCTTGAGCACCATTTTGTGTTTCCTTTCCTTCGTGGTTTTATTCATCATAAATATTTTTCACGTGTTACTTTCGTGAAATAATTTTCATATATATATATATATATATATATATATATATATATATAATATATATATAGTGGATTTATATATATATAATAATATTATATAATATTATATATATATATATAATATATATATATATATATGAAAATTATTTTACGAAAGTAACACGTGAAAAATATTTATGATGAATAAAACCACGAAGGAAAGGAAACAGAATGGTGCTCAAGCGCTTTCGTCTAATGACATCCTCAGGAACTGATATATATATATATATATATATATATATATATATATATATATATATATATATATATCCACTATAGTGGATTTAATTTTTACAGAAAAGTTCCTTGTTCCATGCAAGGTCTGTGTGTATCATATATATATATATATATATATATATATATATATATATACACACACACACAGGGTGTTTCATAACATGTGGGACGCACTTTCAGGATGGATTCAGGACCTGAAAACAATGAAAAACGTTTATATAAACATATGCCCGAAATCGCTTTGTTTCCGAGTTACAGCCCGTTATGTGTTCCAGCAAGTATCCGCCTTACCTTTAAAGGAAGTGCTCAAAACTCGCTTGTTGAATGATTCTGTATCACCAAGACGCTCGTCTATTCTCTGAAAGGTCTTCTTATCTGGTAGACGGCGATTCGGAACTCTTTCCGCATACGGACGCCTTGCTGCGGCCGCATTACACTCGGCAAGTCCATACATGAGATGCATGTCTGCCATTTCTCCGTTTGAATAAGCCTCCATTCTCACTTCAAATGAACACTGTCACTGAATAGCACAAAAATTTTTAAGGTTTTCTTTTTTTCACTGGACAGCACTTATTCACGGTAAGAAGTTACGAATACAAACAGTGAAACACCGCGATGCACCTCTGACTGATTGATGGCTCTACACTCAACGATATTGAAACATGTCATAGGGTGTACGAAACATTACAACCAACAAGGCCATACATGAAATAAGTCTCGTACACACTCACAAACATTGTCGGCAATCAGTGTTTGTAAACAGTTTGCGGAAAGAATTGCTGGAACACAAAACGGGCTGTAACTCGGAAACAAAGCGATTTCGGGCATATGTTTATATAAACTTTCTTCATTGTGTTCAGGTCCTGAATCCATCCTGAAAGTGCGTCCCACATGTTAGGAAACACCATATATATATATAATATATATATGAAAAATTATTTCACGAAAGTGACACGTGAAAAGTATTTATGATGAATAAAACCACGAAGGAAAAAGAAACACAAAGGGGTGCTCAAGCGCTTTCGTCTAATGACATCCTCAGGAACACTGGAGTGAAAGGACAGATCAAGGCAATATATAGGTTACAAAAATAAACATACATACATACACATTCACATATATATATATATATATATATACATATATATATATATATAATATATACATATATATAGTAAGCATAGAAAAAAATTGTGGGAGGAGCCAACATTTATATGGTCACAGAAGAATAAAGAAATAAAAATAAATATAAATATAAATTGAGAAAAAAATTAATTACAAAATAGTGCCTTAGTGATATATATGTCACAGCCTAAATAATCATAAAGAAATAAACAGGCAAATAAAAAAACCCATAAATAACATATACATACATATATATATATATATACATATATATACACATACATATATATATAATATATATAAAGACACTTTAGCACTTTGGCCGACCTTCCATATAAATTCAAATGGCTTTTTTATGGAACAGGTCACAAAAGAATAAAGAAATAAAAATAAATATAAATATTGTAAGTGGAGTCTACCAATTCAAGCTCAAGAGGGAGGATTTACAATCGATTTAATAGATGCTGCCAAATTGATATATATGTCACATTATTAAAAAATAAAAATTGAAAGATAAATTTTAAGAGAGGCACACCAATTTATAAGGGAAAAATTACCACATATGCATATTATAGTCACAAACGAATACAAAAGTACAAATAAATATAAATTGGAAAACAAAATGATCCCTAGATGATATATAAAGAACAATAAAATATATATACAACATATTTACGGTATATATCGAAATATAAACGCAAATATACAGAATATATATATATTATATATATATGCATAAGGGAAAAAAAAATTACCAAATTTGTTTTTATAATTATTGTCTGAGAAAACGGTAGGTCGCAAAAGAATAAAGAAATAAAAAAATATAACTTGAAAAAAATTACAAATAATACACGTACACATATATACCCGCATACCCAAATATATATACATATACACACATATATACAAACACACACACACACACACACATATATATATATATATATATATACAAGCTTGACCTTCACGAAATGAGAAATCATCCCGCAGAACCTTTGTGAGGTTGTAAGGTAAGGTAAGGTACATACACATATACATATTATATATATATATTTAACTGCAATACATACATACATACATATACACACATACATACATACATATACACACATATACATACAAACACATTTAACTGCAATGACCACACACATACGCACATACACATACATACATACACATACACTCATACAGCAAAAAATTGAAAATAAAATTGTAAGGGAAACAACAGACAAAAACAAATTTTTTACCAAAGATTTAACAACCTGCCCTTTTTGTTTAAATCCATTCTGAAGGAATTCAGAGCAACGGGATCAAGTTGAAACAGACCTTTACTCATGTTAAGGTTATTTGTAAGTTGAATTATAGCCGACTCAAGAATATTTCTATTAACAATGTTGCTAGAGTGAAACAAAACTGAAACATTATTCCAATCAATACAATGGGAATTTATATGGAAGGTCGGCCAAAGTGCTAAAAGTGTCTTTATATATATATATATATATATGTATGTGTATATATATGTATATATATATATATATGTATGTATATGTATTTATGGGTTTTTTTATTTGCCTGTTTATTTCTTTATGATTATTTAGGCTGTGACATATATATCACTAAGGCACTATTTTGTAATTAATTTTTTTCTCAATTTTTATTTATATTTATTTTTATTTCTTTATTCTTCTGTGACCATATAAATGTTGGCTCCTCCCACAATTTTTTTCTATGCTTACTATATATATGTATATATTTATATATATATATATATATGTATATATATATATATGTATATATATGTGAATGTGTATGTATGTATGTTTATTTTTGTAACCTATATATTGCCTTGATCTGTCCTTTCACTCCAGTGTTCCTGAGGATGTCATTAGACGAAAGCGCTTGAGCACCCCTTTGTGTTTCTTTTTCCTTCGTGGTTTTATTCATCATATATATATATATATATATTCTTCTTCTTCCGCAGCTTATTATCCCATCTTTACATGGGGTCGCTGTTTTTGGTTCGTCTTCTCCACTCTCCTCTGTCGTATACCACGTCCTCCTCCAAGTCCTTCTCCCTGATGTCCGCCACCACACAGTCCCTCTATCTCGTCTTCGGTCTTCCTCTTCTTCTCCGTCCGGCAACTCCATCTCCAGCACTCTGCGCCCCACATACTCCTCCTCTCTTCTCCTGACGTGTCCATACCACCTCAGCCTGGCCTCCTGCACCTTCTTAGATGCTTCCGCCACCTTCACTGTTCCTCTTATATGCTCATTTCTGACCCTATCCCTCCTCGTCACTCCACACATCCATCTCAACATCTTCATTTCAGCCACATCAGCCACATATATATATATATAATATATATATATATATATATATATATGATGTAAAATAACGCACTGTCGCGACGAAGTATGGAGAAGGAAACCACTCTTCATGTAGACGTAAATTTTTATTTCGGCTCCACTCATATCAGACTAAAAATAGATCGAAGCATGTCATTCCTCAATTTAGATTATCTTCATCTCAAAAATTACCCATTTTTGTTGTACTGAAACTATGGAATGATTTAATTAAATACTGATATAAAAAGATATTATGAATGTAAATTCGTTTAAAATAAGTTGGGTACTTGTGGGTTATCTGTCGCCACTTTTTAATTTAATTTTCCAACTTTTTCACAAATACAGATGTGTGTTATCATGTTGCCATTTTTACAAAAATGGTTAGGTTAGGTTAGGTTAGTGTGAGGTTAGGTTAGGTTAGGTTAGGTTAGAAGAAATAGTGGTTGAGATCGATGAGAGCCTGTTCACGAGTACATTACTCCATTATTTGTTCATTTCTCGTGTCTAATCTAGGATTAAAATGTATATTACTCGTTCATCTCTCGTGTATAATATTAATTTCTTTGTATAGTATTGGTATCATATCTTCAATAATGACTATTTATTTTTGTTTCATATCTATAATAATAATAATAATAATAATAATAATAATAATAATATTTGAGATGAATAGAAAGTGTATTTCCACTCTTAGTTCGTTTGTGTATTAAACGTAATTTGAACGCGACTTGTCTATCATTTATTGAGGTTCAAATTAATATTAATAATAATTACAACTAGGTACGATGTGATGTTTTATCTTTAATTAAGAACCCAATAAAGTCGAAAGTTTTGAGGGCCAAATTAAATAAAATAAGTAGGCCAATTTTTACATTTATTTACACTGTTAAAATTACAAAACTGCAAAAAACATTGTAAATTTTTATTTATCCTTAAACAATAAACATTTTATAAAAAACCTACAATTCCTTCCATTTTTAAATAAAAACAAAATCAATTTTTAAATTAAAAAAATTAATTTTTAAATAAAAAAAAATTACCCACAATGTTTCAAAGTAGTATGACCGCAAAATGTTCGAGTACATATTTATGCAATTGCAATGTTGATCAGTTTGTTGCGAGGTGCCAGCCCTCCCCTGGGAGGTGGGGGTTGGGGTAATGTGGGAGAAGGTGGGGGAGGTAATGGGGGAGAGGGGGTTATGCAGCAAGGGGTGGGGTTATCCCCCAAGTTGCACAAAGGGGGTGAGGGGGTTTTGGGGGAGAGGGAGAATGACTTCCCCCAAAGGGGTAACCCTAACGTGCCCCCGCCGTAGGCAAGTTTGCGAAGCACAAGCCCCGCCCGTAGGGCAGGGAGCCGAAGGCTATGCTTGTTTTATATAAAAGAAGAATTATTCATTCATTCAAATTCTGAGTTTCCGGTCCAATTTGTGTAGAGCAGGAGTGAGGTGTGAGATAAATGTACGTATGACTGAAGCGGGTGCGTTTGTGTAATCTTGGGGAGGAAACACAAACTTGTGGTGCATATTGCTCCCGATGAATCATACACCCGGACGTGAAGAGCCATAAAGGTCGGCAATGCAAAATAACGACACAGGATGGTTATGAACTTGACCAAACACTGATTTTGGTACTCTACCAGTACATTGATTGACCCCTCTATATTATCGCTATCATATTAAAAGAAAATTTGATATAGTGTCACTCATAAAATAATTTGAAAATGAACAATAAATATAATACTGAAATAATAATAATAATAATAATAATAATAATAAGGTAATCAACCTTATTTCTTGAAATTGCATTATTGCAATTTCAATCAAATAAAAAAAATAAGTAGAAATTTTCAACATGCTGTGTTGTTAGTGTCCCAAAATGAAGATGGTGAACAGCACCTCATAAGACAATGGAGATAGAATTTCTTTAATTTAGTGATTTGTTTTAATTTTTCTTTCATATAATATGTATATTAGGGATGTACCAAATACTCGTTATTCAGTATTCGATATTCAGTAAAAAATTAGGATATTCGGTATTTGGTTGAATAGTTTTTAGATGTTTTTAAACCGAATATTTGATAATTTAGGGTAATAATGTGGTTCAGGAAATGGAACTTGAAATGTTTTTTTTTTATTTCAAAGAATAATTACAAACAAATAAGTGAAATTTAAGGTAAGGAGATTATAGTGTAGAAAAATTAGTCGTTCAGCAGCATCAGGAACTAAACGATTACGTGCGTCAGTAATTACATTTTTCGCAGAACTGCATAGCGGTTCGCTTCATACGTTTGTGGTGGTGTGGTGAGATATTTACGACCAAGTACTAATAGTTTCGGGAATCTTTCGCCATTGTGGCACCACCATTAAGAGGGATAGTGTCGCGACTGACTCGTGGCTCCTTTGAATAGATGTCTAATTCTTTTTGACAACTTTGCTGGCTAGTTTTGATAGGTGGAGACACATCTGATTGTGAAGATGTAGTAACCTCATCAAAGTAGCTCCATTCAACCTTCCTTCGGCTTCATTTTCGAAGGTTCTTGATCTTCTTGTGAACAAAAGCAGTTGCTTCATCGCCATGAGTTATATTACGTGTAGAACTAGCATTAGGTGATGCAGAAATAATAATTATCCCATTTTTTACAAACTCAGGCACTGTAATGCAAGCAAATTTGAAACGAGGATCTAAAACCTAAGCAAGCATGCAAGTAACGCCTGTCTTCCACTGCTTGAAGCGATTCTGTAAATTTTCTGTTAAATCGTTTTTCATAGTATGAACACCCAAATCATCATTTATGTTACGCAAACATGCCACGAGACCCGTTACACCGGGAAATACTATGGAAACACGAGAAGAATCAGAGGAAAAGTCATTCATTAATTTTTCAGTGGGATAAGAAGCTTTACAACACGCTGAATAGGCGTCCACTAATAGTTAGCGAGGGCTGGTATGTGGCGAAGTCGTAATAGCATAACCCTCCCCCATCCTACCCGTGCGGAAAAAGATGGGGAATTATATAATTTCAACTTTCTTATATTTGTATTCATAATTAGTGATGGGACGATTGTCATATTTCATACAATCGCTGTTGCGATTGCGATTGCGATTGTCAGAATTTGAAAATCGCGCGATTGCGATTGCGATTGCGATGTTTTAGCTTTAGCCTCACATAACGCTCATTTATGCTTTAAATATACCTAAACGCGTTACCTACCATAGGGTTAGCTTGATTTTTTAACATTCCAATTTTACATAGAGCAAATAAAGAGGTGTACTTATTGTTATTATTAAACCAATTTTTTATTCTGTTTTCAACTAATTCGCAACCCGTTTTCATTTCTGTTTTTGACTTTTTATTATTTATTTATTATTCCGTATTGTTGTTAGCTAAACTTTCCTTTAAGTACGCATGAAAGAGCAGCTTTCATAGCAACTTTTGTAGAGATTTAAATCTTTTGTTCACAATCGCAACAATCGCACTCATTAATGCGATTGCAATTGCGATTGCGATTGTAAAAAATGTGCGATTGTATCGCGATTGCGATTGCGATTGCGATGCATCGTCCCATCACTAATTCATATACCTTTGGTAACCTTTGGTTTGCTTCCGCCCGAATTGTTCATTCTGACGAAGGTCAAGTTTTTCACTCAACCTTAGACCTACAGTTTAACGTGGAATCCGAACCACGCCTCACCAGCAACCCAGGGTTTTAACCACTCGGCTAGCCAGGGTTGGGCTTAGATAATAATTTTAGTCAATATTTTACACTGACGCCTAATAACCCAAGTAAAATGAATATTCGTATTCGGTATTCGGTATTCAGCCGAATAGTCTTGCACCGAATATTCGGTATTCGGTGAGTTTTAGTATTCGGTATATCCATAATATATATATATATATATATATATATACACACACACGAGTGTATATATAAATAAGGTGAATTTCAACCAAATCCTGTAGACTGATTTTATTAAAACAATATTATCCTCATACATACATACATAGTTATTACATACATACATACATACATAGAGCAAGGGACGCTCTACTGGCGATCTTCTTGCATATCTCTCATTCGTCGGCCAGACTCTGTACTGAACGGACGCATTTCCTGAGCTCTCTGATGTTGCATCTACTTTTGCATATTGCTAAGAATTTTACTTTTGGAAAGTTTTGAATTTTATACTTGCGTTTATATTCACATTGTTATAGTTAAGTAATTGAATATTAGTGGTTTCTGGCGGTTTAGAAGTTTTCATAGCGTGCCGGCTTAATTTAACTTAAACTTGTGACGGTTATAAACTAATTTTTAACTGCGCGATGCCGTCGCAGAAAGCGTCGTGTGTTAGGTGTCGGGTAAACCGGTGGTATTCGGAATTTAAAGATTATAACGGCGGTCCTATGGCGATTACCGAGAGATCAGTTTGTTTCTTTTGCGAGTTAATGGAGGAAATAGTTGACATAAAACGCAGTGTACGTGAGGTAACGGAAAGACTTGCAACGCTTGATGAGGGCAGGGATAGGGCTACGGTTCACGAAAGCCGAACCAATACTAACGTTGAAGACGTTAGTAATTTGAAGGGTGAGGTGCGTAACCTAGTTTCTAGTTTAGGTAGCTTGTCGGGAAGGTTGGATAGAGTTGAGGAAGGGGTTCAGGTTGGTTCGAGATTAGTAGATGGGGAGGGATTTAGAGAAGTTAAGGGTGGAGCTAGGCCGCGTACGTTAGGTGATAGGAATCCCCCCCCCCCCCTATCGAGGTTTCGAACCCTTTCGCCCATTTGGAAAGGGACGTGAATGAGGGGGAAACTATTTTAAATGGGGACTCTCTAGTGCGCCATATGGACAAAGAGTTCGTTGAACGGCATCCAACTAAGAGGAGGAGGGTATGTCTCCCAGGGGCCAGGGTTGACAGAGTTAGAGACGAAGTGGATAGGATTGACGTTGCCTCCCGTCACTCGATGTTGGTGACGATGGTATGAGGCAACGACTCGTATAGGCCCGATACGAGAGTACCTGACCTTTTGGAGAGATATAGGGGGTTAATTAGGTCCCTGAAGGCGAGGTCAGATAGGTCTTTAGTTCTAGGTATTACCCCTAGGCACGGTTTGGGTCTTAGGATTACTTCGAAAACAATATTTTTTAATAATAAATTAGAAGAGATTTGTGCTGAGGAAAATGTACCCTTCGTAAAGCTGTGGTCCGAATTCAGTGATCCTAGCCTTTTTATAAAAGATGGGGGTGCATTTTAACGAAATAGGTAATGCTCGGCTAGGTAGGTTAATTGACGAAAACGTACGAAAGCTGTATAAGTCGAAGCCTTCTTTAAACGTTGTGGGTCCGGGTAACGCGGGCCCGTCGTGAAAAATAGTTTAAAACGCCGCCCCGTGATAAAAAATAACTTAAACGTCTTTTAATGTAACGCGCGTAGTATCAGAAATAAATTAAACGAATTTAAGGCGATAATTTATTCCGGCAACTACGATATAGTTGTTATCGCTAAAACGTGGTTAAATACCGTGAATCGGGACTTGTTGGGGGAACTTGATGTACCGGGTTTTAAACTCTTTACTAATGATAGGTTACATAGGATTGGTGGCGGCGTTTTGCTGTACATTCATAATTCTGTTATGGATGTCGATCAGGTCACACTTCTACCCGATAAGGCCCCCTGCTTTAAGGCATTAGCCACTCAACAGTTGTTGCGGAACCATGAGATCGATTTCTTTGGAAATGAAGAATGGCCAGGAAATTCTCCTGACCTGAACGTCTGTGAACACATTGGATCGATCAGTTATAAAGGACAAGGTTGAATGTCTCTTGTTTCAAGAACCTGCAGCAAATCGATTTTCGAAGGATACAATGACGCAACACACTGAAACTGTTTTAGCAAATTTGCGTAACGATCAAGATCTATTCACGTCACTTTTGGCAAGCTACCCAAAGCGAATTCAGGCTGTCTTGGAAGCCAATGGTGGGAACACCAAGTTTTAATTGTTTCTCATTAAATGCAGGATTAAATTCTCTTTTGTAAGGTATGTTTAGTTTTACTGTTCCTCTAATGGTTTAGGCCATGGGCGGGGGGCGTATTGCATTTCCGGTATGTATAATGACTAATTGATTTTTAACTCGAGTAATTAAGTAATTGTTATAAGTGAAGCGTTTAATTTGGAGCTATTCTCCATTATGAGTCACAGAAAACATTAATTTCAATATCAATCTGATTTTCTGTAAAGGTTTGATGACGAGAGAAGAGATAAAGAAAATAGATAAATGTAAAGAGGCAACGTACCCATACAGTAGAATCTATACCCATATAGTGGGTATAGTGTGGGCAATCCACACTGACAAATTAAATTAATTAGTGTAATTATATTCCATATATAAATAATTTTAAAAATTACATATTTTTATTGTATTTTACTATTTTTTATTAATGTACGACTATGTCTGAAAACAGTAAATCTCAAAAGTAAGAAAACTTGGACAAAATAATCATATTATTAGAACTGAAACTAAAGCTAGTTCTAATTACTCGCTAATGAAAATCAAATGATCTATGACCCAAATGAAATTGGTGATTCGCTCAACTTGAGTACTTCAAGCGTATCATTTCCATTAGACTCCATTCTTATCCAAGTCTTAAGAATTCTTCAATTCTATTAAGTTCGTCACTTCCATTTCAAGTTTGTTTGATTTTGAAAGGATTAAAAGTTAAAATGATTTAAATAATATTCCAACAAGATTTCCGACAATCTTCAACTTTACTATTGAGCAAAAGAGTGAATCTTACTATTTTAAAAATAGTTCCTGTTTGTTTTGTAAGAGAAACTCTCTTTCATGACCTTTGTATCTATACCCCCATCTAAAATATTATCCAGACTTGATAAAATATTTGACCCCCCCCCCCCCCCATCTAGATCGCCATCATTTAATAAATGGGTATTTATAAATAAAACAGATACCCTTCAAGCTGCGCTTAATGAAATTCATTGATCACGTTTACCAACTTAATAAAAACAACAATTTTTGTACTGTAACTTTTGTCGATTTTTGGTAAAGTTTTCGACACTGCATCGATGTCAATTATGATTTGCTCATAATATTTTTATTAGAAGGGTTACAAAATCAAGAACGTAAAAGCAAATTTTGTATTTACATTGAAAGATAAGACTTATAATAATAATGATAATAATAATGATAATAATAATAATAAAACTGGGTTAATTCTATAAATAATTTCTGTAGTAATTTTTGAGGTAATTGTTTATTAAATGGTTTTACTCATTTAATTTCATTATAATTTATTAATTTATTTTTATTCGCTCCGTGTCGAAAAAAATTAATTAATAATTAATTAATTAAAAATATATATTTATTTATTTAATTTTATAAATTCAACCAAAATAAGGAGTCTATAATTAACTTTTTAAACCTAAATTACTTAGTAACACTTTATTACGTAGAAAATTTGCAGTAAATAAACGTAAGTGATATTATCATATTTAATTAAAAGAAGTCGTCATAAGGGTAAGAAGGCGCTATTATAAGGGATTTTAGGTATGTTCAGTAATTGGCTTTTAGAGATTCATTTGCATTCTGATGATGTAGCGACCCTTGGATGGTTCAAATCCCACGTATAGCTGCAAATACCTTTATTGACCTTCCGAACGAGGTAAGCAATCCCAAATATTATTAACACACGCGACTGAATGATACGGAACGTTTAAATTCGCCCTTGGCCCCTCCTTCCTCCGTAAAGAAAAGTAAGGATTCACTCCCGTTAAAAACGGCATTAAAATTTCATCATTTCAAAACAAAATTTAGGTTTCTTTGTATAAACTATTACTTAAAAAAATAAAAAAATGCACCACAAATTGCTTAGCACTTCACCACAACCTAAAACTAAAAACCTACATCGTCAATAAATACTGCTCTATCGTGATGAACACGCAAAGCACACACGTCAACCATAGACGACAAATCCCAATCAGTTGTTCCGATCACGACATAACTTATCCGACTCTTTATCGGAAATTATAAAGATCATTTTGAATTTGTAATCCAATCACAATCCGACCACCAAAGTTGAATGATCGTCAACGGTGGCGACAATTTCATTGACCTCTTTAGGAGATTTCCCTCTAACTCTCGTAATTTTGTATGATGCTCAGTAGCCGTATTGTGTCGGCGATGCTGAAACACTTTGTTTCTTTTCATTACTCCTATAGTCCGCAGTCTTTTGAGACTTGATAGTAGTTGCACATTTCGTTATATTTGCAGTTCCCATATCTTGCGTAATTCTTACAAATGGGCGGATGGTAGAAATTGCAATTTTTACCAAATTTACAGAGATCATTTCTATAATAAAACTTACCCATGGTTTTAGTGTTCAACACCGGACAAAAAATTAGTCACCCCTAATAGCACCGATAGTAGGAAGTTCAAGGTCACACAGAGGGCGCTGATGTACCATTGGTAAGTGACAAGTAGCGGTGACGTAGCACACAGGATCAAATCTGTTTCGTGAGGTGGTGAAGAACAGTGTGCGTGTTGGATATAGTCTGCAAAATGGGTCGTGAGGCAGACGTTACTCAGTGGCAAAAAGGAGCCATCGTGTTTGGCAGAGCCCACGGACACAAAATGTCTGAAGTAGCCCAATTTGTTGGTGTGTCAACGCGTACTGTCCAGCGAGTTTACAAAGAGTGGTGTAGTTCGCAATCAACTGACAATCGACGGCGTAACTGTGGCCGGAAAACAATTCTCGACAATAGGGGCCGCCGCCATGTTTCTCGTCTAGTAACTGCAAATCGTTTTCAAACCAGAGAACAATTGCTCCAAGAAACCAATGAGTTCTCCAGCGACCAATTTCCGAACGGACATTGCGACGAGAACTGCATGCGATGGACATCTGGAGCAGGGTACCACGGAAGAGGCCGCTGTTAACAGCAAGTCACAAATTGGCACGTTATAAATGGGCTCAGAGGCACAAAAACCGGACTGCGGCAGATTGGAAACGTGTAATTTGGTCCGATGAGTCCCGTTTTTGTTTGTTCTCCAATGATGGGAGGCGACGAGTACATCGCAGGTCCAATGAAGCCTTTAATTCTGAATGCGTCGAAGGTGTTGTTCAGGCTGGAAACAGAAAGTGAAGCGCAGGAATAGACACCCACGGACTCTGGCGGAACTTCGGGACCGGCTGATGAACGAGTGGCAGCAAATCGATGTTCAGTACATGCACAACCTCGTAGAGTCTCTGCCTCGCCGGATTCGTGCGGTTATCAAGGCCAGAGGCGCCGTCACACGTTATTAGGTACATTCTGAGAGGGGTGACTAATTTTTTGTCCGGTGTGCTTATATAACCACTGTCCTCCTCTATCCGCAATTACCCTTTGCATGGATAGTTTTCTTCTGTATTCTTCCTCGGTTGGGGGGGGGTCTGTTTCATTTCATTATTTGGAGATAACTTCTGTATAATATCGGTTGTTTCTTTGTTCCTCTTTTGTTTCTTTGAGGGCGGTGGTACCGGGATTTTTGCCCGTATCTTCCGTATATTCCATACGTTTTGCAGATATTAACTTAGGTGGTGGAACTTGCAGTTGTTTGCAAATTTACAATTTCCATTTTTGTAATGGAAACTGCATAAAGTCGGCTGTCATAGATACATTACTTGGCCCTGTATCGGCAATGACCTTTTGTTATAATGTTATAATGTTTCAGACCAATAAAGACCTTAGGATCCACTCATGGCTAGTCTACCTAACCAAGTTTGTAATTGTGTATTGCGCATGTCCTCCGTTGTGGCGGAGGGGACCTACAGTTTTACGTGGGTTCCGAACCACAAAAACCTTAATTTTATTACTTTAAACTATACCCACTCTATCAACATATGCATCTAATCGATTTTTAAACATATTTATAGACATGCTACTAATTGCTTCTACCGACAAACTATTCCAGCTATTTACTAATCTATGCGTAAAAAAGGTTTTGGCAACTGCTGTCTCGAACCTTCTACTAGTCAGCTTATACATAATTTTAAAAACCTGGATTAGATCACCTCTTAGCCTCTTAGTCTCGAGTATAGTCAGTTTTAACTCCTTAAGACTATCCTCGTACGACTTTGACCTAAGCGACGAAATCATTTTAGTTGCTCGTCTTTGAACTCGTTCGATTTTGTCTATATCCTTGCGCATATATGGATTCCAAAATTGGATCGCGTACTCCAAATGGGGTTTAACTAATGATTTATAAAGAGAAATAATAATATTGCGCGATCTGTATTCAAAATTCCTAGCTATAAAACCTAGCACTTTGTTCGCCTTATTGACTGCTGCTGTACTTTGTTTCGCTACTTTCAAATCACCAGTGACTATAACTCCTAAATCTTTTTCCTGATCTACGCTTGCCAACTCCTTCTCTGACATACTATACGCAAAATTACCATTACACGAACCTATGTGTAAAATTTTGCACTTATCGACGTTAAATCTCATTTGCCATGTGACCGACCAATCAACGATTTTATTCAGATCTTCCTGGACTTTACCTCTTTCTTCGGCATTTATCGTCCTACCACCCAACTTCGTGTCATCCGCAAACTTTGAAACTGTACTGACTAGACCGACATCTAAATCGTTAATATATATAAGAAAAAGCAAGGGGCCCAATACAGAACCATGAAGAACGCCGCTCGCTACATAGCCCAAGAAGACTCTGCTCCATCAACGACCACCCTGTTTCCTACCTCGCAACCACTCTTCTATCCAATTTATTGCTACACCCCTGATCCCATGAGCCTTATTTTTTCAACGAGTCAGTCTTTTGTGCGGTACGGTGTCAAACGCTTTTTGAAAATCTAAATACACTACATCTACCGCCCAATGACTATCGTAGACTTCAACCACGCTTTGGAAAAGTTCTAAAAGATTAGTTAAGCAAGATTTGATTCGTCTAAAACTGTGCTGCGTATTTCTAATCAAGTTATGCAATTCTAAGTGTTCGACTATACGATGACTAATTATCGATTCCAGTAGCTTACCTACAACAGACTGATTGGCCTATAATTTCCCGCCGCACCTTTATTGCCTTTCTTAAAAATAGGCGTTACATTTGCTAACTTGAAATTATTTGGTACGCACCCCTCAGAAATAGACGCATTAAAAATCTTTGTTAACGGCACAATAATGCCTTCTTTTAGTTATATGGGATATATGGAATCCGGCCAGGGCCGCCCCTAGGCTAACGCCTAGTCAGGCAACGCCTGAGGGCGGCACAATCTAGCGGCGGCACAAAATTGGCGAAAATTTTTTTTTTTTCACATTTTACAGTTTTCTATATTAGATGGTTTTAATTATACTTTTTCTATTGTCAGATTGTTTATATTCTGTTTTCGAACATTTTTTCTATTGTTTGTTATATTTCCAAAAAGTCATTAATCCTTGAAATGCGTTTATCTGCAATTTCTGAAAATAAGCTAATTCCTAAAATATATGGATTTGGGAAAGTTTTTGAATTGTGAACCTTTACTGGGCTCTCATATACGATTGGTTGAAATTTAGGATACACTCAAGAAATCGTCTGCTATTGGTCATTTGTGGATGCTCTGAGCAGAACATCCACAAATGACCAATAGCAGACGATTTCTTGATTGGCTATTGACTCACTAGAGGATCGATTTGAAAAATTGGAACATCACAGTTCATATTTCAAGTTTTTGTATGATATCAGCTCTTTAGCCAATTTAGCATCAGAAACACTATTACAGCGATGCAAAGATTTGGGAATTATTCTCATGGATAACAACACATCTGATATTGACGCAGTGGAACTCTATAAAGAATTAAAATTATTGTGCCTACTTGTTGAACCAAAGCATGGACCACAAGATGTACTAAAATAAATTTATGACAGGCATTTAAAAGAAATTTATCCAAACACAGAAACTGTGTTACGCATTTTATTAACATTAACGATGCCAGTGTAGAGAGGAGTTTTTCAAAGCTAAAGCTCATCAAGAACCACCTAAGGTCAACCATGACTGAAGAAAGACTAGTAGGACTCTCCATTTTATCTATTTTTAACTGTTTTTAAAGATATTTTATATTGCATTAGTAAAAAAATAAAATTATAATAACGTTTTTTTTTTTATTTACTTCTATACAAGGGGCGGCATTTTATTTTTGACCTGAGGGCAGGAGATCTAGGAACGGGCCTGAATCCGGCCCCGGTGATTTAAACACTTTCATTTTGCAAATATAGTCTAAAGTATTACCATTATCGAAAGCTATTATATCTATGACCGTAATTTGCTTGTTCTCGGAAACTAGCTCACCGTCAGAATTTCTCAACGGTCCCAACACGCTCTTTACCTGGTTCCTGTTGTTAACATATTGAAAAAATCGTTTGGGGGTTTTCTTTGCCGTCACGAGCAATGTTCCCTCTAAGGTGTGCGCGTGTGCGCGCGCACACGAGTCGTGAAACCCGCGCACACAGCAAAATAAAATGCGCACAGGCTCAAGCGTATCATGCCCATTTGGAAGACAGGTTTCCTGAAAATGAAGTAAAAGAATGGTCTGCCTTTGATTGCTCGGTTATTTTACAGAAAGACTTTGACTTTGGCATTGAGCATGTTAAAGTTTTATGTGCAAAATATGCAGATTTTCTTGGTGAAAGTTCTACTATAATCGAACAGTACAATGATTTTAAATTTGTTGTATGCGAGAAAATAAAAAGTAAGCTGGTTAAAAACTTTGATGATATGGTGACATTCGCCCTCCAAAATGAACAATTTTGTGACCTTGCTAAAAAAGTTGATGGATATTGGGGGAACTTTCCTAGCATCTAGTGTGAACTGTGAGCGTGGCTTCAGTTTAATGAATTCTATAAAGGACAAATTAAGAAACCGCTTGAAAGAAAATCATTTGGACATGCTCATGCGAATTAAATGTTACCTGAAGGATGACGGATGTATTAATCTTCATAGAGTTTATTTGGAATGGGCAAATGCTAAAGATCGTGGGGAGAAATCTCAATCATACTTAAATGAAAGGCACTTTCATTTAATGTTATTTTGATTATATTTTATTTTATTGAATTTTATTATTTTTTATTTTATTCCTATTTTGTGAATGGATAAAATCATGTATTAATCTTGATAGTCTATTTTAAATTGCTAAATGCTAAAAATTGTTTTGAGAAATGATATCTAAAATAATCATTTTCAATTAATGTTATTTTTATTTTATTTCTTTATTTTGTTGAATTTTATTTTACTATTTTTTATTTTATTCATATTTTTAGAATGGATAAAATGTTTTCTTTTTTAAGAATATATAATATTGTAAACAGTTTTTTAATATCCATTTAATAGTACCGTAATGATGAAGCTATCACCTTATGGAAATAATATTTATTAAGTATTAAATATTTATATATATATTTCATTTTGAAGATAATAGCGCTCAGAAAAGTTTGCACAATTTTTCACCATGAATCTAAATGTATGCACAACGAAAATTTCTCGCGCACACGGACTAAAAAAAATTAGAGGGAACATTGGTCACGAGCTATGGAAATTTCAAAATGGCGCTTGGACTTTTTTATTACGCTTTTCGCTTCACGCCTTAAAGATATATAGTTGTTTCGTAACCACAAATTGTCTTTATCGCACTTATGTTGCCAATAAGCCCTGTCTCTACTCTTTATAATATCCCCTACTCTGGAAGTAAACCACAAGGGCTTGTTATTTACTTTCGCATCGTTAATCTTGTTCGGCACACATTCCTCATTTATAGTCCTAAACACTGTTTCAAACGATTCCCACATTATTTTTGCGTTGGAGGTCCCAATTACGTTTTCCCATTCGACGCGTGACAATTCATTTCTAAATTTACAAAAAAAGTCTGCGCGCTGGAAGTCAGGAATTTGTATATACAGGGTGGCCCAAAAGGTACCTACCAAGTTTAAGCTTTTATTTAATCAAAACTATTGACAGTACAAAGATAGTTCAAACGCCATTCAAATCAGCATCTCAAGCCATTTATATGTGCTATCCCTCCACTTCGACGATTTTTCGCAACCTCATCCCAAAATTCGATACCACTCTGTGGAGAACCTCTGTCGGAATGTCGACGATTTGACGTTCAATCGATGATTTCAGCTCCTCCAAAGTCTTTGGGGTTGCTCTGGTAAACTCTATCTTTGAGGTATCCCCACAAAAAGAAGTCAGGCGGGTTGAGATCAGGCGAATAGGCAGGCCAATCAATGCCGCTTCCATGGTGCTTCCGATAGTCCAAACCAATGACATTCTCTCCAAACTGATGTAAACAAATGGCGTGAGTAGTACGGTGTGTCAGCAAATTTTCATCGAATTCTATTCATTCGTTTCTGAGAAAATGTAAGTTAATGTTGGTAGGTACCTTTTGGGTCACCCTGTATATATATATGGGGACCATTCTGAGTTTGTGTATATATATATATATATATATATATATATAGATCATCATCATCATTAAATAACAGTGTCGATTAAAACAGCTTTAAAATGTGCCTTAATTTTTAAGACTGTTTTTCAAACAATTAATTTACTTCATTCATCATCTTCATCATGACCATGTTTGAACCTGATCAACAGAGGTTCATAAATATGAAAATTCAACTTATAATAATATTTAAGACCCTTAAACTTATGTGAATATGGAATTATTCTGAAACAAAATTTTAATTTTGAAATAATTATCAGTATTAATTCTAACTTTGATTTAAAGTAAGTATTATAAATTGCCAATTAATAAGACTTTAATATAATTTAATTTCAATAATTTATCCGCTAATTTAAAACTTATAAATGTCTCCCTTCTAAATTATTTTTAATAGAAAATTATATTTCAATGAGAAACAAAATTAAATGTAGTTTTTTTTTTAATGAAATATTTTAAGAGAAGGCCTTTGATGATAAATTATTATTTTAGCATTATTAACTTATCATTTGCTAATACCAGTTTACTTTACGCTTATAGGCTTTATTTCCAGATTTCTGTAGCATCAACTGATGTTTTAGCAAAACACTTATTCATTAACAATTAAACTCTAACGAAAGACAAATATTTTAGGTTACATCCATGCACGAACTCAATTCCTTAAACTTTTAACATTATTAAAAAATAATTAACACAAAATGTACTGAAAATAAATTACATTAAATTAAGTCTCATATTTTAGTATTATTTCTTGTAAATTCTCGGAACCAGAGTAAATGTTTAGAAAACCCTTCTTTTTTTATGTAATTCTGTTCGAATGATCAAAATAAATGTTACGTTCATTACTTTGTTGGGGCTCCAGGAGACGACTAATAATAATGAAAATGGCAGACTATATAATCAGTTCACATACTAAGGATAGAAATATATACAGTTGCTTAGAAATAATACAGTAATGTCGTAGTTAAGTGGAGCTACATACAGACGTTTTCGTATCAAGAATTCCATAGCTTACTTAGATCAGTAGTTCTGAACCTTTTGATGTTCGCGGCACACTTTTGAGGCGAAAAATATTGCGCGGCACGGTACTTAAAATATATATATATATAGAAAAATACTAGTACAAGATGTAAAATAATATTTTAAAATCCCTATAACTAACTTTCCTTTAACTTACCTTATTTAATTATTCACTATTATTAATGAGATACTTGAGCTTGGTGTTTTTTTGTTATTTCATCAATGTTCGGGCGTATGTATGATAGACAAATTCTCATATCATCTTCAACGCAGCGAAGTCTTTCTCTTTTTATACATTTAATGGTTGTAAGTGATGAAAATCCAAATTCACAGAGATATAAAGTAGAAAACTGCATCAAAACAGCTAAAGCTTTTTTTGAAATTTCAAGATATTCATTCAAAATGGAAATCCAGAAAGTATGTTTGATCTTCAGACTATGATCAGTTGAAATGGATGCCAACTCTTCTTGTTCAGATATTTTCAAATCAAAATTAGTGGAAATGAGAATGAATGGGTTCCCGATCCAATCATATTTTTGTGTATTTAATGATGGAAAATATCGTTGCATATTGCCTTCCAACGTTGTTAAATGATCATCTATGAGAGAAATTATTTCTTTGGCATGAATTTCAGAGATCAGAGGAAACATTTCAAAATTACCATTTTTAATTGCATTTTTCCAAATGACTATTTTTTTCTGAAATGCCGTTAACTTATCAGTAGACGTAAGAATGTTTTCAGTTTTCCCCTGCATACTGGTGCTCAGACTATTAAGCTGTTTGAATATATATCTCTGCTAAATATGCCAGTTTGGTGCACCAAATCTCACAACTAAGATATTCACAAAATTTTTTGTTTCCTTCTCCTTCAAAAAAAGTTAGCAGCTCTTTTTTCAGCTCATATACGCGACATAAAGACTTCCCTTTTGACGACCATCGAACTTCAGTATGTAAAATTAAACGTTCGCATTGTGCAGCCATATCTTTGCAAAGGTTTTCGAACAGGCGTGTTTTTAATGGCCTCATTTTCACGAAATTAACCATTTCGACAACTTGATCTAGTACATTTTTTTACTCAATTCCTAATGTCTTTGAAACAAGTACTTCCCTATGTAAAAAGCAATGAGTGAATATGGCATTTGGATTTTTCTTTTTTAAAAAAGAAAAATCCAAATGCCATATTCACTCATTGCTTTTTACATAGGGAAGTACTTGTTTCAAAGACATTAGGAATTGAGTAAAAAAAGTACTAGATCAAGTTGTCGAAATGGTTAATTTCGTGAAAATGAGGCCATTAAAAACACGCCTGTTCGAAAACCTTTGCAAAGATATGGCTGCACAATGCGAACGTTTAATTTTACATACTGAAGTTCGATGGTCGTCAAAAGGGAAGGCTTTATGTCGCGTATATGAGCTGAAAAAAGAGCTGCTAACTTTTTTTGAAGGAGAAGGAAACAAAAAATTTTGTGAATATCTTAGTTGTGAGATTTGGTGCACCAAACTGGCATATTTAGCAGATCATGGATGGAGCCCCATCCGTACAAATACCAACACATGACTTCCAGGACAATTCCATTTTGCTAAATAGCCAGTCATAGTATCAAAGATGTCTCGACCTCTTGTGGTTCCTGGAAGTCCCTCGCAACAAAAGAATTGATTAACTAGATTATTTTCGTCAATAAAACGAATAAATGCCAAAAGGTATGTTCTGCCACTAATATCAGTTGATTCGTCAACTTGCAAAGCAAAATCTTAATTTTGAAGTTTATTATATAAGCTTTCTTCTATGTCAGCTGATAAATCTTTTATCCTGCTATGAACAGTATCATTAGAAACAGGAATCTTCATAATTTCTTTTTCTGCTTCGCTACCAAACATTCTCTTAACAATTTTACGGCACACAGGTATAATAAGTGACTCCGCTATAGTATGTGGCTTCATTTCTTGCGCAATAGCTTCTGAGATTTCGTAAGAAGCTATTTGAACTTTATCGGACAATTTTATGATTTTTTTCAAAATTAGTTGCTTGTTTTGAGTGCTGGCATAATAATCTTTTGAAATAATTCGAGTCTTTTCCCTGATCATTTAGATGTTTAGATGTGAAATGTCTTTTTAATTTGCTAGGAACCATACTTTCATTCGTCAGTTTTTCACCACACACGACACATAATGGGAGAACAATTTTCATTTCCATACCAAGAAAAACCGAAACTCACATAATTCTCATCATAATGGCGATGAACAGTTTTGGAAATCTTCCTCTGTTTATTTATCTGGGTGTTTTTCAAAGCGTTATTTTCGTTTTCACAACCATCATTGCTGCGTTTTCTTATAATAAATTTATCCATTTCGAGGGTGCTGCAATTATCATTGAATGGATTTAGAATAGCACTGCAAAACCACTTAGTCACAAAATAGGAAGAAAGCAGACTGAGAGCCACACACAGCCCACAATACTGTCAAATTAAGGCGCCGTACATCTACAGGGTGGGCCGTAAGTTTCCATACATAGGAAAAATAAACATTTTTTTATGGACAACCATTTTTATTTATATAATATGCTCTACATGGTTGCCATTGTTTTGAAAACACATTTCAATACGTGTTCCCCACTGTTGATGAACACGCATTAGCACAGTTGACGTTATGCTTGTAATGGCGTTGGTGATACGTTCCTTTAGATGATTTATGTCTCGTATCTTTTCCTGATACACCATGGCCTTCAAGTGCCCCCAAAGATAGAAATCAAGGGGGGTGAGATCTGGGGATCTGGGAGGCCACTCCACAGGACCACGCCGACCAATCCAAGCATCCGGAAACTGCTGCTGATCCAAATACCGACGCACGTGAAGACCATAATGAGGTGGAGCTCCATCTTGCTGGAAGTAAACTGGGAAGTTACCTTCCTCGTTTAGCAGGGATGGGAAAATCTCTTCTTGCAACATGTTAAGATACCTTTCGGCATTAAGATTTCCAATGACAAAAATTGGTCCAATAATTCTGTCACCCCATATCCCGCCCACACCATCACTTTACCGGCACCTTGCATCTTCGTCGGACTCAGCCAGTTAGGGTTAGCATTACTCCAATAACGTATGTTTTGCCGATTAACCTCTCCATTGACGTAAAAATTTGCTTCATCAGTAAACAAGATCTTACGTCAAACGCATATTCTTAGGGTATCTGAAACATAAAAACAAACGTTTAATTTTTCCTATGTATGGAAACTTACGGCCCACCCTGTATATATAATAATAAATAATTATAAATATATGTACGATATATATATAATGATTATAATTATATCCTAAAAAGTAATTATAAACCTAATAGTGGGAGAGTTAAACAAAATAATCTGTAATAGTAAATTACTATTCTGTTTTTATGCAGTTTACTAGGTAACTGGCAACTAGATTGACGAACGTTTTCGGACGTTCTCATGAAATCACGTGACATCCACCGGGCTTTAAGAATTATCTTTAAAATCCTTAAAAAATTACTTTAATATTATATATAAACACACAGAAATACCTTTAATTATAATATGGTTGTTATTTCAATAATGTTATGGTCCGATATTATAGTTGGAGATATTTCTACATTATCAATTAGGTTGCCGTTGTTTGTGAATACCAAATCTCGGCAGTTGTTTTTACTTGTGTTTTCTGTTATTTCTTGCGTTAACATAAATTCATTAGCTAGAGCTAGTAGCATTTATATATATATATATATATATATATATATATATATATATATATATATATATATGTTATACACAGACCGTCCGAACTTTCAAACTTTCAAATGTTCCGTGCGATGATTCCTCATTTCACGAAGGTCAAGCTTGTCGCCCATATACAGTATATATATATATATATATATATATATATATAATGAAATGAAATGAAATGAAAAGGTTTATTGGCAGACCATAGTCCATATGACAAATATTATTAATACAATGACAGTTCATATACTAAGGATAGAAATATACACAATTGATTAGAAATAATACTGCACTGTCGAAGTTAAGTGGAGCTACAGACAGACGTTTTCGTACCAAGAAGTCCATAGCTTAGAGCAGTGGTTCCCAACCTTTTCACCACAAAGGACCCCTTTTATTTTTATTTTTTTCCCACGGACCCCATGTTTTTGAAAGATTCCGTCTACCAAACAAACTGTTTTTATTAACTAATAATTAACTCGTTTTCTCATTTTTCACTATCAAATAAAGGACATATAAGAGAGTATGCAATTAAAATACAGCATATTAAAAAAGTATTAATAATTCCAGCCAAGAGCAAGGAAACTTGAAATTTTAGTTAGTACTATCGTGGGTAAATGTACGATTTCCATTGGAGCCTCTCGAAATATTGAAAGCTCACGGACCCCCAGTACTACCTTCGCGGACCCCCAGGGGTCCGGGGACCCCAGGTTGGGAACCACTGGCTTAGAGGATAAATGGCAGGACTCATGAATAGCTTGGATGATCGGGTTGGTTGAGTTTTTAATTCTTTGCATTAGACTGTGTTGAGCACGTCTTGTTACCTCCGGGAGGCTCGGGACATTGCGGGTAGCAAACATTTGCGAAGCTGAGCCTCGGTAGTATATAGTGGTTAGCATCGCTGACTACGAATCCATCGGCCCTGGGATCAAGACCCGGTGACGGCATGCAGCGCGCAGCAAAACCCAGCTGTTCATCCTTCCACACGATAAAAATTAGTTGGTAGATAAATGGGTACCCTGGGCTAACCTAGCGGTTATGACGCTGGGCTGCTGATCGGGAGGTCATGAGATCGATTCCGGGCGAGGACTTTGTAATTTCTGACCACCCGTGGTGGGTCGTGGTTCAGATTCCACGTAGGTCTAAGATGTAGTAACAAGCTTGATCTTCATCAGAATGAAGAATTCGGGTGGAAGCAAAACCAAGGTTATATGATCAAATAACATTGTCGGTGAACAGCTCTAAATGTGTCCTAATTCTCAGAACTTGTTTTCAAACAGTTTTAAAATTACTTTTCGATCATCATCATCATGACACTGTTTGAACCTGATACATTTTTTGACTCACCCTGTATATAAACACCTTTATTTACCAAAATAATTCAATTTGAAAAAAAATTACGTTGTTTCAAAGATTATTTAGTTGTAGTAGTAGTAGAAGTGGCAGAAACAGGTAGTACAGGTAATTTGGTTTTTCTCATCGCCTATACTCGCGTCGCATTTCAAACTTCTTCTTTTCCTCCCGCGGTCTGATTGCAACAAATGTACGACTATTTGGAAGTCGATGACAGCGGCTCATAAAGGAAAAGAAAGTTCCCTGGAAGACATATTTAAATAAATAAATATGTCACAAACTTTCGTTTCCTTATTTAAATTTTAGGTTAATATTCGTTTTAATGCTTTGTTCGTTTTCGATAGAAGGAGACATTCTATGACAATTTAACATATACATTCGTATTCAGGACACCTTGAAACCTCAGGGAAACTGATAAAAATCAAGGAAATGTAATAATTATTTTTTATGAAAAAAAAAAAATTTAGACGTAAAAAGCAGCCATTATAGGCCATTGACCGAGTATTTAGCTCTTAACGCTATTAAAATTTTAACGAACGTCGCCCTCTCCAGTTTTATGGGGAGACATCTCGTGGCAAAATTAGGAAACATAGGTCAAAACAACCAATTACATCTCGTTTTGGTTTCACATGACCTTATCCGACCAATCAGAGACGTACATTTTGAATCTCTCATAATACATACTCATTCAAGAATGCTTTAGTCTGGTTTTCATTATGGTTTGCGGAGGTTGCGATTGCCTGGGTTTTTGGTACCTTGGAACGCAGTTCCAAAAAACTACTGTTGTTTGCGGTTCCTCAGAGAGACGCAACAACTCTTGTTCGCCTGATCCAGCAACATATTAGGCCTGGGACTACAATCTATTCCGACGAGTGGCGTGCGTATTCTCAACTTGGAAATCTAGGCTACATTCACCGGACAGTCAACCATTCACAGCGGTTCGTGGAAGACACCGTTCACATTCAAAATATTGAGTGTTGTTGGAAAGACGTGAAGAGCTGGATATTACGGTCTGGCAACAAAACCCAATCAGTTTAGGTTAGGTTAGGTCTGTTTAGGTTAGGTTAGGTCTGTTTAGGTTAGGTCAGGTCTGTTTAGGTTAGGTTAGGTCTGAACCAAAACACATTTTTCTGGTGTTTTTTGGTGTGATTTGCTCAAATTAGAACTTCGTTTCTTTGGGAAATGAGCCGTTTTTGAGAAATTTTCAATTTTAAAATTTCTAAAAAACGGCTCATTTCCCAAAGAAACGAAGTTCAGATTTGAACAAATCACACCACAAAACACCAGGAAAATGTGTTTTGGTTCAGAAAGGAGGAAAAGCACTGAAACGAATAATTACCAAATTTTACAATTTACGTTTTTATTTTTAACAAGAATGAACCAATATGAGCTACTGTAAAAAAATAGTTTATTTATATAATTGTCAGTTAAATTCTTAAGTGTATAATATTTGAAAATTAAAACTGTTTTCTTTCACGTAGTGAGTAAAGAAAACTTATTGTGTATGAGTAACTAATATATTTATAATCTTAGTTGCGTTGTTGATAAATAATTTTGTAGTTTAACATCTCAAATTAAGTAGGTATACTTTTAAGTTGTATTTAAACGTCGCATATTAATTGCGACTCGATTCTATCATTTTATACGAACATGCATACGTGTTTATACGCACAACATTATTCAGCCAAACATTCTTACAGTAACAGTTGGTGCGTGCTTTATCCCAAGATAAAACCTGTGCAGTCTCGTAGCCAGGACTTCTCAAGTGGGGGCGGGGATCGAAGTTGTAGAAAGGCGGACCTTTTGATGCAACGATCTAGTCACTGCGGAGGGGGTTTAGAGTAGTCTAGAGTAGTTTGTGAAGTTTAAAAAAAATGCAAGTGTTTATTTACTAAATGATGGTGTACTGTATATTATAGTATCACATCATATTCATAAGTTATAACTATGGTTAAAAATGTTGACCTTTCCTATCAAAGGGGTAGTCGTTCGATCCCCCTCCTCAGGGCCGGATTAAGACCTTTAGAGGCCCTAAGCACTTAAAAGATTTTGGTGCCCCATATATATGTAATTCAAAATATAAACAAAAATAAACCATAAAATAAAATTTTATTTTTTGAAATGAAACAAAACTTACAGTAAGATGGAAAATAATGTTTATTTTTGTATACTTCCACTTCATTTATATTTGAAAAGTTTTCTCCTACTTTTTTTAATTGCAAATTCTTTGATCAGATCCTCAAAACTAATCTTACGTAACACATCTGCTTCTATACTTAGTAGAGATAAGGCATCCAGCCTGCCTTGTTGCATAGTTGTTCTGTTGGTATTTTTAATATACTTCAACTGAGAAAATGAACGCTCAGCTGAGCAATTTGTGACCATTAATGTTAAAAATATACGAAAGGCAATTTCTACATTTGGGAAGGCACACTCAATATTGTCTTCTACAATATTGAATATTGAATAATTTGTAATGTATAATACATTACAAATTATTCACTCTGGTTATTACAATCTAAATTCTTTTATACTGTTATGACAATAGATAAATAAATTATAAAATAAAGATACGTGTATGATAAAATATTGTTATATATACAAATAAAGTACACTTCATAGACTTACCCTAGAGAAGAAGAGAGAGCAACAGATAAACTTCTTCAACGCTAATTAACTTAGGTCAGTATATCTTATTATAATGGCCGTGATAAACATCACTTGATACAACGGCAATATAGAGAGTTTATAGTTTCTTTTATTTTAATATTAATTTATATTACAATTCTATAAACCTAAATCTTTCTGTAAAACAATACCAAATGATTATGTAAAATATATATTTAATATTATATGCACAAATCACACGTTCAGAATAACTTCCTATAGCACACGAAAATATTTAATCTATATGTATTTTTAATATGGCGCTCAAAGATTTGATATTAACAAAATAATAACGCAAAGCGTAAAGTGTGTGATTACAACGAAATATATTTATTCTCTCAAAAGGGTTGTTGTTCACTACAAATTCAAACAATGAAAAAAAATAAATACTATATATGAATATATATAATTCAGTTTTCAACAGCTTATAGGCTATAAGCCGCGATTATAATAGTATAATAAATCCATGGTAAATCCGACAATGGAAAATTTCTGTGGTGCCCCCCCTTCCCTTGATGCCCTAAGCACGGGCTTATTTTGCTTAATGGTTAATCCGGCCCTGCCCCTCCTCCTGGCAGCTGCGGATTAATAGTAATATGTGAGAATGTGAAATATTGCAATTAACTTTGATCCGCATATTGACACTAATTATTGCATATTGCTTTTTATATAACTAATAAACTCCACAATACCTAAAACTACTCGAGTCATCTTTTAATACTTATTTCAGAATTATTGTTAAAATTTCAAATTAACAAACAAACAAACACTTTATTTCAGACTCATTTAGTATTCCGTGTTTTATTCATTTATGTATTTATTTATTTACTTTATTATTTGTTTATAAATAAATACAATTTCTTGTGATGTTTGATATATTTTCGATTTTCACGACCTCATGCGTATAGTTTTTGAATGTCTGGCTACGTCCATGTATACATGTATGTATTGATAGTACAGTTTAGTGGTATTAAAATTAAAAGGCAAAGAAAGAAGAATATGATTAAAATATAATTAATGATTATATACATATTTATACGCTAAGAGGAATTAAGTGTACTGAGTGACTGGAAAATAAAATAATTATGATTTTGTCTAAGTTACCCCGTGAAATACGGTTTTCTCTCTCATAATAATTGTGAAATGTTTCGTCAATAAGAAAATATAGTTAAAAAATATACAATCTCGGCTACAAGGAATTATAACACTTTTTTAAAAGTAAATTTGTAATAAATGTACAATAAACAAATTATTTTTCTTTGAAAGAACAAAAACAAACGAACAAACTATTTTTTTTTTGTTTGAATGGAGCAAAGGTGACGAATTCGCACAAGTTTGTAACAGCGACTCATAAGGCAAAGGAAAGAGAAATATTGTTTTTTTATATATGTACAGTATATCTATTTCAGAATTACAATGAAATTAATCTTTGTTTTTGAAGTTAGAATTTATGTATATAAAAAGTAATATTCGAAGTAAATTAAGATCATGATGTCATAATGATGAAAGAAAATCAGGATCACCTGAAGATCAGGGCCCCCAGCCTTCTCTAGTTAGCCTTATAAGACTAACTAACGAAAATATCACGACCTAACCTAACCAATCGTTAGGTTAGGTTAGGTTAGGTCGTTATATTTTCGTTAGTTAGCCTTATAAAGCTAACTAAAGAAGGCTGGGGGCCCTGATCTTCAGGTAATCCGAAAATCATTATTATTATTACGTACGAAATATTTATCATTATCATCATCATAAATGTTTTACTATAATAACTATATTGAAATTTTTTTTATCGCTAATGGCTTTCAGGTTAACGCTGTTTCCCTGTAGGCCAAGTTCGATCTACATGGTTCTGGTTAATTATAATCCAACAGTTAGCGTAATGGGCCACGTTTGTCCAGTCTGATCGTCATTCGATGTGAAGAATTTTGAATTTAAATGGAATTTCTCGGCAAATTGTTCACATCAAATGGTTCTCCTATTAATTTTATTACTTCACTCAATCACTCATGGGATCAACTTTAAATAAGTTTCATTCTGTCACCAACCAGGAAAATGTAGAAAAAAATATACACTTTTCATTTCCATACAGAGGACATAATTACCTAAAGCAAAAAACTACTTTACCTCTCTCTTTACAAATCTAAAGACGAAACTCGGTAAGGAGCTACAGTTATCCATCATCCACACCCATCACTTCTAAGGGGAAGTTTTTCCTTCTTTGGGGTATCAAAGCTTCTTTTCAGATGATAAAATAACTTATTTTAGTGATACATAATTTCTTTTGGTAGAAGATATAGTGTTCAAAATTTCTTTTTATGAGTGAAGTGCGAAAATAGAAGAAAGTTCTATTTACAGGGTGTTTCATAACATGTGGGACGCACTTTCAGGATGGATTCAGGACCTGAAAACAATGAAAAACGTTTATATAAACATATGCCCGAAATCGCTTTGTTTCCGAGTTACAGCCCGTTATGTGTTCCAGCAAGTATCCGCCTTACCTTTAAAAGAAGTGCTCAAAATGACCGCCTTATGCTTGAATACACGCCTGACCACGCCAAGTCATAGACTGTTTGACGCGTTCAAACATTTCAGGTATTGCTCAGATTTTCTGGCATCCTTGTTCTACATGTTTGCGAAGCATTTCAACGTTGTCAATGGGTGTCACGTAAACGATGGATTTCAGATGGCCCCACAGGTAAAAATCGAGTGGATTCAGGTCCGGGGAGCGAGCAGGCCACACAATGGCATGCGGATTCTCTTCGGCCCGTGATGAGTGTTGTGAAAATTGATCACGCCATTTCTTGTGAAGGCAGCCTCATCAGAAAACAACACGGAGGATAGAAAAAGAGGATCGCGAACACACTGTTGAAGGAATCAAGTACAAAAAGCCTCTCGTGGTGGGAAATCAGCTTCAGTAAGGCCTTGTACTCTCTGAATATGATATGGGTAAAGCTGTTATTCCTGTAAAATTATCCACACAGTTGTGTATCTTACACCCTCTGCTGCTGCTATCCTTCAGGTGCTGACACCAGAATGTTTTTCCACGCGATTCAGGACCCGCTCCTCCAACTCAACAGTTCTGGCGCTGATTGGTCACTACCACCTGAAACTCGCTTGATGAATGATTCTGTATCACCATGACATTCGTCTAGTCGTCTATTCTCTGAAAGGTCTTCTTATCTGGCAGACGGCGATTCGGAAACCTTTCCGCATACAGACGTCTTGCTGCGGCTGCATTACACTCGGCAAGTCCATACATGAGATACGTGTCTGCCATTTCTATGTTTGAATAAGCCTCCATTTTCACTTCAAATGCACACTATCACTGAATAGCACAAAACCTTTAAGGTGTTTTTTTTTCACTGGACTGCACTTATTCACGGTAAGAAGTTACGAATACGAACAGTGAAACACTGCGATGCACCTCTGACGATATTGAAACATGTCATAGAGTGCACGAAACATTACAATCGGCAAGACCATATATGAAATAAGTCTCGTACACACTCACAAACATTGTCGGCAAGCAGTGTTTGTAAATAGTTTGCGGAAAGAATTGCTGGAACACAAAACGGGCTGTAACTCGGAAACGAAGCGATTTCGGGCATGTTTATATAAACTTTTTTCATTGTTCTTAGGTCCTGAATCCATCCTGAAAGTTCGTCCCACATGTTATGAAACACCCTGTATAGACAGTTGCTGGAAATTTTTTTCTGTACCAGTGTGAATTTCTATAAGTGTGACCATTGTATAGGGTCTTCTATAGGCAAAACAAAACGTTATTTAAAAACAAGGATTTCAGAACATTTTAGCATCTCTGTACGTACAAGTTATCCATTAGCTAATCCATCCTACTGCCACTTTCGAAATCATATCCACACACACCTACAGCTACCCAATTCTTTTTCCGTGCTTGCGCGATTTTAATTTATAAACTTCAACCTGCCCTAAATTTCAACTCCATTGCTCCTTTTCTGTTGAATTGTTGTGGTTTAAGTGAGTTTGTCTTTAAAATTTCAATTACTTCTATATTCTTAAATAAGCCATGCTTTAATTTATTCTAGTCACACTTTCATTTTATTAAATGAGCACGCATGAATTTGCATAATGCAAAAATGCCTCCACCTGAATTCGAACCCAGTGCGACCTCTTGAGCAGGAGAGGATGCTGACCACTACGCTACGATAAACCAAAAGTTAGTATACAACCTGGCGTATATTTCAACATTTTCGAGTCTAAAGGTGTTTCTGTACTAATTAGCCCACCATGCAATCGAAGCAATGGCAACATGCGTGTTCATTTTCTATTTTTAGGACCCTAGTATTGCACCAGATGATTTGAAGGAAATATTGTCATTGCCTCGAGTACAAGGGGGTTAGTAAATAAAACAGCGTTGTGTGCTCCCTCGGATAGTAAAATATGCGCCAGGTTGTGCTAACTTTTAATCTCTTCGTAGCATAGTAATCAGTGCCCTCGCTTGCTACTCAAGAGGTACTGGTGTTGTGAACGCGGAAAATTAAAAAATAATTAGTAGATTAAGGTATAAAAATAAGATAACTTTTGATAAATTAGAGAATTTCGTAAACTTTTGTACCATGTAACTCATTTCCAACCTCATTTCAACCCCATAGATAACACCGGTCTGCATGAAAATCGATTTCTTTATTTTGAGTTGTGATTCTGAAGCAATTCGCTGCGCTGAATTCAAAAATGCTACCAGTTTTTTTTCTATCACCCACAGTTTTAAAGTTATTAGCAAAACAATTTTGGGGCGTTTTGTAATTTTTTACCTTTTTTATCTTTAATTAATTTCGTTTTTTCATATTTTTCAGATAGATAATTCTAACATTACGTCTTTAAAATTTTAATAATGGCTTCTAGAGGATGTACCCATAGTCCAGACATATTTTGTTATATTTGTGGTCGGTATGTTGTTGTAAAACAAAGGACAAATGGAACGACCTTCATTAAGAGAGCTTATCATGCTTATTTTGGAATTAAATTAGGAGATCAAGGCAAAAGTTGGGCTCCACACAAGGTTTGTCTTACGTGTGTTGCGGCACTAAGGAATTGGAGCAAAGGTAAAAAGAAAAGTTTGCCATTTGGGATCCCTATGGTATGGCGCGAGCCTAGAAACCATACCGACGACTGCTACTTCTGTTCTTGCAATGTTAAAGGTTATAATGCAAAGAATAAAGAGAGCCTTCAATATCCAAGTCTTCCATCTGCAATAAGGCCGGTACCCCATGGTCCAGAAGTTCCTATTCCCCACCCACCCGAGAGTCTGGATCAATACAATTCAGATTCTGATTCAGCTCCAAATCCAGACAATGATGATGTTTACGAACAGCCAACAGCTGACCGAGATCCTCCTAAACCATTAACCCAAGCCGAACTAAATTACTTAGTCAGGGATTTGAATCTGCCTAAGGACTCTGCAGAACTTTTGGGGTCTAGATTGCAGGAGAACAATTTATTGGCATCCGACACATACTTCGCTTGGTACGGAAATCGTGAGAAAGACTTCGTGCCTTTTTTCGAAGAAGATGGTCCCTTGGTATTTTGCAAGGATATCACAGGATTAGTGTGCAAGCTAGGCATCGAATACCAAACCAGTGACTGGAGGTTGTTTATAGATTCCTCTAAAACCAGTCTAAAAGGAGTGTTACTGCACAACGGTAACAAATATGCATCAATCCCAGTGGCCCATTCTACTCATTTAAAAGAGACCTATGATAACATGAAACGGCTTCTGGAAAAAATTCAGTATCAAAATCACAGATGGATATTGTGTGGGGATCTCAAAGTCTTTTGCATGTTACTTGGGAAGCAATCAGGATACACTAAGATGCCATGTTTCATCTGCGAATGGGATAGTCGAGCACGTGACCAGCACTGGAAGAGGAAAACTTGGCCTCCTAGAGGGAATCTTACCCCAGGATCAAAGAACATTTTACATGAACATCTAGTTGAACCAAATAAAATCCTCCTACCACCCTTGCACATTAAGTTAGGCTTGATGAAGCAGTATGTCAAAGCATTGAATAGAGAAGGTGAGTGTTTCAAGTACATTTGTTCAAAATATCCAAAGATTAGCTACGAGAAAATAAAGGAAGGTGTTTTTATAGGTCCTCAGATTAGAAAGTTATTGACAGACGATCATTTCCTGAACACAATGACCAATAAAGAAAAAGAAGCATGGCTTGGTTTCAAAGATGTTGTTGAAAACTTCTTGGGAAACTACAAAAGCCAAAATTATGAAAGACTGGTGGAAAATATGCTTAAAAAGTTTTGCGCCTTAGGCTGCAACATGAGCCTGAAAGTTCACTTCTTATTTTCGCATCTTGACCGTTTTCCCGAAAATCTCGGAGATGTCAGTGAGGAGCAAGGGGAACGATTTCACCAGGACATCAAAACCATGGAAAGAAGATATCAAGGAAGATGGCATACAAATGTGATGGCGGATTACTGCTGGTGTCTGCAACGAGATCAGCCTAACGCACAGCATAAGAAAACATCAAAGAAGCACCGGTTTAGTCGTCATTAGTCAGATCTACCTTCGTAGTCTTAAGTTTTTGGAATAAGTCCTGAAATGTTTGCAAGTAAAGAAGGTAAATATATTTTGTTTCTTTCAGTTATTTTTTTATTCTTTCATAAACAAGCAATATGCTTGTCCAAGAGCTAGGAGCTATTTAATTCTGCTTTAATTAGGTTTTACTCTATCACCTAAAGATTTCGTGCTACAAGGGGTGTTGTCAGTGGTGTAGTGCTAAATAAAGAAGTGAGGGAACGCATTTTGAAAGTGTTACTCAGATGGGGGGGGGGGGGACAATGGCGAGCGCGGCGAGCCCATACAGCTGGAGGTCCGGGGGCACTGTAAGCCCTCCGGGAAATCTTTTGAAATCTGACCAATTTCAGGGATATTTTGAGGTCATATGCACTGGATATTAGGATATATTCCAAGGTTGAAGATGCAGTATTTCCAGTGTCATTAGATATACGACATCCAGTACGATCAATAAAAATAGCTAACAACTGGAATGATTAACTAAAAAAAAGTTAACAACTGGCACGCCGTGGTGACTGTTTCACCAGATCTTTATAGGCTAGCATTGCCTCAGTCGAAGCTAAAAGAAATGAAACAGTTAATGATTCTTTCTCATATTTCTCCTAGGGGTGGGAATTAAAATTTCATGACGTTAGAGATTTGTAAGTTCGGATTTATTTGAAATAGTGAGGGAACGCCGTTCCGTCTACCAAAAATAGTAAGGGAACGCCGTTCCCACGCGTTCCCACAGCACTACACCACTGGGTGTTGTAATACCTCATCTGTCCCCAAATGTTAACCACCCATTGATGGGAGGGGAGAGAGTATTTTGCTGGGAATAAGTGGTTTTCGTTGAAGTGTTTTAAAAAAAGTGTTCCGTGCATTCTTAACTAAATTACTTCGTGCTACTAATCATTCATTAACGAATATATTTCATTTATTGACGTTATTCAGTACTATATTATTTGATCAAACCAAGGCTAGTCTTGTCTGTTTTTCAAATTAATCAGAAAACGTGGAGACATAAGGTTCTTTTTTCCGTGCTTCGAGAGGTCAGGTAGTGTGTAGTTACAAACCGTGTGAAGAAAAGGTAAAACATCGGGTCGAATCGCAGACAGATAAGTGTTAAAAATTACTCTTCTTTTACAGTTCCTTTCTCGGTAGCTTAATTCTATATTAATTTAGTATAAATTTGTGTTACAAGAACCTGTTTCTGTGTTTCAGGAACGTGGTAGACCTACGTTGTAATTTATTAATTTCCAAACGCTCGCTTTTTTGTTTTTTTGTTGTTGTTCAACTAATTAAAAGCATGGCACCCCCGTCAAGTACTTGCAGTCGCTGTGAAGGGAAATTTGCTGCTTACGCGTTTACAATGGCTAATAATAATGATCAGTTAGTTTGCAGGTGGTGCTCAAGCATGGAAGTGCTGAGGAACGAGTTAGAACGTGAGAGGGAGTCCAGGGTGAGACTTGAAGAAAGCGTGATGCTTTTGACGGCAAAATTAGAATCCCTTGAGACTCCAGTTACGACCACTCCTGCCTCAGTTTCTACTAATAATATAAATAGCCCTCTCTCTTCCCCTAGTTCCCAACCCTTCGTTCGAGTGCGAACTGGAGCCCCATTGAGAAAAGCAAAGACCTGTCTACCAGTAATAACAAGCAATAAGTTTTCTGTTTTAGGTTTCGAAGATGCTGATGAACCGGAAATACGACACGTTGGCGATTCTATTGTTCGAGGAATTCTGTGGGAGAAACCCTCGTCGTAGGCGCCGTTACTGCTACCCTGGTGCAAGGGTGGAGGATATAACTAATAGTGTTGACCATTTTACAGACGGTACCACCGAGGACACAACGTATGTTATTCATGTCGGTACTAATAACGTTTTAAATTCTAGATCGGAAGAACTGCTGGCTAGGTACAGGGACTTATTAGAGCGATTAAAGGAGAAAACTAATAAGATTGTTTTAACAGGTATACTTCCTCGAATTATCCAACGAAGCGATTTCTACAGCAAGGCGACCTATATTAATAATAACCTAAAGTCTCTTTGCCAACAGGAAGGAGTGCATTTTGCAAATTTTTGGAACAGTTTCTACGGCAGGAGAGACTTGTTCCTCGAAGATGGACTTCATCTTAATGAAGTTGGAGCTGCGCGTTTAGGAAGACTATTTCATAATACTGTCTCTTCTTTTCAGGCTGCCGTAACCCGAACGGTCCCAGCGTAAATTCCACAAATTTCCCCCGCGCTCGCGAAGGTGTCGCAATTACAAACAATTTGAAGGTTCTATCCTTAAATGCTCGTAGCCTACGAAATAAAATAAACGAATTTTTTTCTTTAATTGCTTGTAAAGACTATGATTTAATTGCGATAAATGAATCGTGGCTTAGCACTGAAACACGTGACTTTGTAGGGGAGTATCAAATTAAAGGTTATAGACTTTTTGTTAAAAACAGAATAGGTAGGCGAGGAGGCGGTGTTATGTTGTATATCAAAGATAATATTGCGAACGTTATAGAAGTAAAGCACTCAATTCCAGAACCGATAGATTCGACTATAGCAGAACTTAAATTGAACGATTTCAAACTTCTTGTTGCGGTTATATATAGGCCCCCAAATCAAACAGCTGATACGGACGAAGCGTTATATCGTGAACTAAAGAGAATAATCGGTAGTGAGCAGGCTTTAGTTATGGGTGACTTTAATTGCGCCAACGTGAATTACGATACAATGCAGGGAGACGCGGAAGGTAATCGTTTAGTTAATTTTCTCGAGGATAGCTTTCTTATTCAAAGGTTGGGGAACCTACGAGGTTGGACAGTATTTTAGATTTAGTAATAACTACGGATGATAGGCTAATTACTGATCTTCAAGTAATAGAACCGTTGAGCAATAGCGATCACAATATGGTAGAGTTTGTCCTCTCAGTAAGTCACTCGAAACCAACTAACTCGACTAAAATTCCTAACTTCCAGCACGCAGACTAGTAAATTTCGAAATAAATTTTCACACGTCAATTGGGAAAACGTAATGGGGAACTCCAACGCAAAACTAATGTGGGAATCGTTCGTAACGGTATTTAGGACTATAAATGAGGAATGTGTACCGTACAAAATTAAGCGTGCGAAAGTAAACAACAAGCCCTTGTGGTTTACTTGTAGTGTAGGAGACATTATAAAGAGTAGAGATAGGGCTTATAGGCTATATAAGTGCGATAAAGATAATCTGTTGTTACGAAACAACTACATATCTCTAAGGCGTGAAGCTAAAAGTGTAATAAAAAAGTCAAAACGCGAATTTGAAATCTCCATAGCTCGTGACGGTAAAGAAAACCCCAAGCGATTCTTTCAATACGTCAATAATAGAAATCCAGTAAAAAGTGTCTTAGGTCCATTAAAAAATGTAAATGGAGATCTAGTCTCTGAAAACAAGGAAATGGCTACTTTGCTAAACGAATTTTTTACGTCAGTTTTTACTATAGAAGATGTAACGAATATCCCTACGGTCATAGACATAATACCTTTTGATAATGGTAATATTTTGGATAATATTGTCGTTAGTGAAGGGGAAGTAATGCGCTATATTGATAAAATGAAAACGCGTAAATCACCGGGTCCTGATTCCATATATCCCATACAACTAAAAGAATTGAAAGATAGCATTGTTGTGCCGCTAACAAAAATTTTTAATGCGTCTATTTCTGAGGGGTGCGTACCAGATAATTTCAAGTTAGCAAACGTAACACCTATCTTTAAGAAAGGCGATAAAGGTGCGGCGGGAAATTATAGGCCAATCAGTTTAACGTCTGTTGTAGGTAAGCTTTTGGAATCAATAATTAGGGATCGTATAGTCGAACACTTAGAATACCATAAACTTGTTAGAAATACGCAGCACGGATTTAGGCGAAACAAATCTTGCTTAACTAATCTTTTAGAATTTTTCCAAAGCGTGGTTGACGATTACGATAGACATCGGGCGGTTGATGTAGTGTATTTAGATTTTCAAAAAGCGTTTGACACCGTGCCGCACAAAAGACTCATTGAAAAAACTAAGGCTCATGGAATCAGGGGTGTAGTAATAAATTGGCTAGAAGAGTGGTTGCGAGGCAGGAAACAGAGGGTGGTCGTTGATGGAGCGGAGTCGTGCTGGGCTAATGTAGCGAGTGGCGTTCCTCAGGGTTCTGTATTGGGCCCCTTGCTTTTTCTTATATATATTAACGATTTAGATGTCGGCCTAGTCAGTACAGTTTCAAAGTTTGCGGATGACACGAAGCTGGGTGGTAGGGCGATTAATGACGAAGATAGAGGTAAAATTCAGGAAGATCTGAATAAAATCGTTGATTGGTCAGTCACATGGCAAATGAGATTTAACGTTGATAAGTGCAAAATTTTGCATATAGGTTCGCGTAACGGTAAATTTGCGTATAGTATGTCAGGGAAAGATTTAACAAGCGTAGAGCAGGAAAAAGATTTAGGAGTTATAGTCACTGGTGATTTAAAAGTAGCGAAACAAAGTACAGCAGCGGTCAATAAGGCGAACAAAGTGTTAGGTTTTATAGCTCGAAATTTTGAGTACAAATCGCGCGATATTATAGTTCCACTTTATAAATCATTAGTTAGACCCCATTTGGAGTACGCGGTCCAATTTTGGAATCCGTATATGCGCAAAGATATAGACAAAATCGAAAGAGTTCAAAGACGAGCAACTAAGATGATTCCGTCGCTTAGGTCAAAGTCGTACGAGGATAGGCTTAAGGAGTTAAAATTAACAACACTCGAGACCAGGAGGTTAAGGGGTGATCTAATCCAGGTTTTCAAAATTATGAATGGGTTCGATAACGTAGATAGAGATAGCTTTTTCGAAATATCTCAATATACTGTAATAGGACTAGAAATAACGGGTGTAAGTTGACAAGTAGAAGGTTCGAGACAGCAGTTGCGAAAAACTTTTTTACGCATAGAATAGTAAATAGCTGGAATAGTTTGCCGGTAGAAGTAATTAGTAGCACGTCTATAAACATGTTTAAAAATCGATTAGACGCATATGTTGATAGAAAGGGTATAGTTTAAGGTAGTAAAATTAAGGCTTTCTGGGGATAGATCCCACAGCTCAACACAAGTGTTGTGGGATATAGGGAGGCAGCGTCTTGGGTTAGGGGATACTCTCTGTCCTTACACACCCCATTTAAAGAGATTCCTCTGTCGAGCGGTGCCCCCCATAGTACTGTGAGGTATTGAAAAACTCATGATCTTCACTTGCCTTCACACCTTTAAATGGGAGACCCAAAATGGGTGCACACACATTTCTACATTACTGTACAGTCTTTACAGCCACACCTACTCTTTTTCTCGTAAGTGTATATATTGTAATGTATATGATTGTAAATTTTGACTTGGTCCGCTATCGATATGGACCGTGACTTGATGGATACCGTAATGAAATTGACTGGATTCTTTGGATCCGATATATTTGCATGTCCTTTATAAATAGATATATGTACAGTAGAGTGTAACATATTTGTGGATAGTAGTCTATTATGACTTGATCCTCTGGATCAGAGATTCTATCTTTAGTTTTAAATCGATAATTAATTAGTTTTAAATTGATAATTATTTAGTTTCGTAAAAATTGGTCGTTGCCAATTTACCGGCAGTTTTTACATAAATTTCTTATGTTCTTGTGGTTCGGAACCCACGTAAAATTGTAGGTCCCCTCCGCCACCACGGAGGACATACACAATACACGAACACAGTTAGGTAGACCAGCCATGAGTGGATCCTAGGGTCTTTGTTGGTCTGAAACATTATAACATTATAACATTATAACAACAAAATTTATGGTTTAGCATGTGCAATCCAATGTTGGTCTCGATAAGATGGTTCACATTTGGGGATAAATGGGGGATTTATGACACACCCTGTAGTAAGAAAACCATACGTGATAGGGAAAAACTAACTATATTTTTGAGATCAGCGCACTCAAATTATATAGAATCACCAACTAGTTTGTAAAAATCGATCGACAATTTTTCAAATGTGTACTGGTGTAATGGAACGAGTTTACTGACTAACGCTATCATAGTCAAAATAGTATATATAGTCTAACAAATATAATACATAAAATTCAATGTGTCATATTTGGCCAAGCCTAATGATTTGTGCGCAAGATGGCTGACACGTTATTTTTTATTAGAGTACGTCATAACGAGTCTTAGTAAGTATTTTTCAGTAATATTTTTTAATGTTAATGTGTAGTAATTTTCAATCATAAAAACGTAAAATAAAATAATTTACAACTTCGATATTATTAGATGTACATCCAGGGCCGGATTTAGGAGTGGGCAAAGTGGGCAGCTGCCCATGGGCCTCCACATCTTGGGGGCCTCCACATATTGACAAGCCATTATCAAAATAGAAAAAACCCGAAACTAGAAAAACCCGATAGATGATCAACAAAAAAACACGCGCATCCAATACCACTGTAGTACATAAACTTTTACCAATTACTATTTGTTGTGTACTGATTATTATTTTGTTTTTATTACTCTTTTAGGCCTACTCTCACTATAATAGAATACCCGAGTAACCCGAGGCTTTCATTTTTTGCAGAAATGAGTGGAATGGACAGACACAAGAGTGCACGATGTTTTGAAAGTGTATGTATGTTAATTATATTATGAATCTTATGGATGACTTCAATTATGTCTTCCCCTAAGGTAGGGGGGCCTCCACATGGAGGCTGCCCAGGGCCTCCACACGTCTAAATCCGGCTCTGTGTACATCCATATGGCAGTACTTGAGAAATGACCAATGAAAGCGATTGGGGTTTGTTTACAAGCTACTGAAGCCAGTAGTCACCTCTTGATATACAGTATGACAGTATGTTGAATTGAAATACATGATTGTTTAATTAGTTAAATACTGTTAAAACATTATAAATAATTTTTTGTTTTGTACTGACGAACTTTGTAATAATAGGTACGTAAGAAGTAAAGAAAAATTCATAATTAACATCTCAGCCGTGACGTCAACGTGGGGGGTTACAGAAATGGGGAATAACTTGGTGTTAAAAAATTGGCTTCTTTGTTTGTGGAGATTGGAGAATCAGCCAGACTAGAATGCATGATCTGTAGAACTATATATTATTTTGACGATGTGTTATGTAAAAATTGCACCATTGTTCCACGCGCATTGATTTGCGCAGGGTTACGCCCCATGTAATATCTTTTTCCAACCAATCACGTAATGCGCATTCAATGACGTCACATCTCATCACTCACTGTGCATGTGATCAAGGCGTGATACGAAAACTTATTGCCAGTTTTTTCCATTATTATTATTATTATTATTTTTATTGTATTAAAATTGTAATTATTAAAGAGGGCAAATATATAAATTGCAGTTAATTATATTTACATTTAAAAATATAAGTATTAGAATATAAAACTTAAGCGCTGCAGAATGGCTTCGATGTAATGACTCGAAAAACAATCGATTCAAGGCGTTTGGAATCGTATTTGGATGACTCACCGAAGGAGAAAATGCAACGAGAGTGACGAACTGACGGAGTGAGGTGTAGAGAATTGAAAGAATTGTAAGGAGGAAGAAGTCGTTCTTCTTGTACCGAATTAAATAGCACACTAAAACGTATTAAGCTATTTCAAGATTTAAATTTTGCACAATATTGTGATAACAAACTGTGCTCTGTGTACGAAAAAGAAGTAGGCTAGTTCCAAACTATGTATCACTTGTCCTTGAGGGACATCTTTGCAAACAAGGGCTAATTCTGTTAAAATAATTCTTCAGTTTCACTTTAGTAACAATTCCGAATCTAGTTCGTTCGATTAACTTCTTGAACAAGGATTTGGAGGACCTACCGTCAACATTCGATCATGCAAGAGTAAGATTAACGGACCCAAAACCCCGTCGTTATCCTGACACCGATTCCGCAGGCATGTAACACATTTATTTTCTTCTCCCGAGAGTTTATATATATATATTAGAGAAAGAGAGAGAAAAGTGGGGCGATGTGGTATGTCGGGGCGCAGGCTGGCAATGTGCCGCCTCACTCAGGGTGTATGAAGCGGTCTTGGTTGAACTGTGGCGTAGTCTGCGGGCTGTGCTGTAGATAGTGTTGCCTTGAGGCATGACAGCAGAAGTGAATGCGAGCGATTGAGGCGCTTCCAGCCTGTTTCTGACGCGACCTCACTGCGGTGGGAGAGAGAGTATCCCCAGAAAAAGCTTCTCACAATTTTTTTTTAAGAACATTTTTGGATCACCCTATATACTCTGGGATTTATAAATAATATACATAATTTGGGAACAAATGAAAGATAAATAAATAAATAAATATTATCTCCCTCTTGGCCACGTGTTACTTTCAGAGTGTACGAAAAATGAAAACGAAAACAGCAGTTCATAAAACGTGGGATTTATTTTTTTGCTTAACAAATTACCTGAAGTAAATTAATAAATAAAAGAAATATATGATAGCATACAATGATTTTCGTAACTGTTATTTAATAACTATATATATATATATATATATATATGAAAATTATTTCACGAAAGTAACACGTGAAAAATATTTATGATGAATAAAACCACGAAGGAAAGGAAACACAAAATGGTGCTCAAGCGCTTTCGTCTAATGACATCCTCAGGAACATCTGAGTGTTCCTGAGGATGTCATTAGACGAAAGCGCTTGAGCACCATTTTGTGTTTCCTTTCCTTCGTGGTTTTATTCATCATATATATATATATATATATACACAGTATATGGGATGAATTTCACAATAAAACACGTGAAATGAATGAATGCTGCAAACTGCAGAGCTGGGCACTTGCGTTTTTTTGCCCGTTTTTTTGCGGTACTGCGGTACTACTACCGCACTACCAAACCGGTACCGCATAACGCAGTACCGCAAAGGATCGCTGAAAGTACAGCAGTACCGCTACCGCATTCAAATTTCCCGCGGTACTTTCCGCGGTACCGACCAACACGGTAGTACCGCAGTACCGCAAAAAAACGGGCAAAAAAACGCAAGTGCCCAGCTCTGCTGCAAAGCCACGAGGAAATCGTTGGAATGTTTTTTTTTTTTTTTGTGGGTTTGCAGCATATATACAGGGTGTCCGGGAATTATCTGTACAATTCTTGGCTGTTATTAAAAGTCAACCATGAAGTGTAGAAATTCCAGTGTTGTCCCATTTTACAGAGAATCTCATTAAGTTTTTTCTGATACCACGTTTTGACAAGTTTTTTAGAAATGTACGCGGGTGACAGACATTGATGATTTAAAAGCAAGAATCACAGCTGCTATTGAGCGAATTGATGTGGATATGCTGCAGCGTACATGGCAACATTTGGAGTATCGATTGGATGTTTTGCGAATCACTAATGGTGCACATATCGAATGTTTGTAACAACGTTACTTTAATAAAAGAAACTTTTGTAAATACAGATTCTAAATAATCTTGTTTAAGAATTTGACGTGTGTTATCAAGAATTTTATTAAAAGATGAAATTGTACAGATAATGTTCGGACACACTGGAATTTCTAAAAAACTTGTCAAAACTTGGTATCAGAAAAAACTTAATGAGATTCTCTGTAAAATGGGACAACACTGGAATTTCTACACTTCATGGTTGACTTTTAATAACAGCCAAAAATTGTACAGATAATTCTCGGACACCCTGTATATATATATATAATATATATATATATATATATATATATACCTTCACTTTCAACCTTTCAGATGTTCCGTGCGATGATTTCTCATTTCACGGAGGTCACGTTTGTTTCCTCTCCTCTTGAGTTGGCCCGGTGAAGTAAAGAGTTGGTTTCTTGCGCTCTCCGCTTCGCATAACCAAGTACTCCCGGCACATCTGAAATTGTCTGAGCCAGACGTCTAGTTACCTTTTGTAGATATCCACCGCTACACCATTCGTGTTCTTTAGTTTCTTGGGCATCTCGTTGAACAGTCTTGGTCCTCTCACGACAAAATTATTTTCCTTCAGAGTCTGGCCTTTAATTTGGAAACATGACACATTCTTCCTTTCCTACTTTCAACTGCTGTTTGAGTGGTAATAATGTTCAAAGTAATATTAGGGACTAGTTTCTCGATTATTTTCCAAGTGTAAATAATGGTGTACCTCTCTCTTCGTCTTTACAACAAATATAAATTTAATTCACGTAATCTTTCCCAGTAATTTAGTTCTTTGCATCCGTTGATCTTGGCTGTGAAGCTTTAGGCCGTGGGCTAGATAGGGTTACCGTGCACCCTCCACCCACAAAAATTCTTAATGGGTGTTTTTGAACGCCCAAAAGACCCCTTTTGAAGAAAAACGATGTTAACACTGAATATTTGGGGTCTCACTACCTTTCCTAACAGATTTCTAAAGTTCCTGTTAACCTCGGAGAATCCTTAGAAATTTACCTAATAACATCAAAGTTATTTATTTTGAAGAATACAAATATTTCTCAAAATATTGAGAAAAGACATGTTTGTGCATGCATACATCATTTTACGTCAAGTTCCACAGCAGTACACTGGCTTTACATGGTAATTTAATACGTTGCTAGTGAAAAATATGGGTCACAAATTCGAGTATCAGTATTATACATGTTAATCAATATCTGAGTCTTCAAAGGTGGATGTTTCAAGCTCTGGGTCGCATTCCTCATCAGAACTCTCTCCATTTGAATTTTCCTCCAGTATATCTACTAGACTTTGTGGCAGGATATCTCCTTCAGTCCATAATGGCTCCATAGTAACCCCATCTGATTTCCAGCCATGTTCATTGGTTATGCTAGGAATTTTAGGATCCAACAGATGGGCCATTTTCCAAATTGCTACTTGGTAATTCACCCTTCTAATGTGCTACAGAAGGCATGTTCTACAAAGAGGCATTGTACTTATGTCCACATTCTTCGATGCCTTCACAGTACCATCTGCTCCACATCTTATATTATGAAGTAGTTCAGTTCATCCACTTTGTCAATGGCACTTTCCATATATAGCACATGTGAGTTCCTCCAATCCTACAAACACATCGTCTGGCACATCCCATGAATCTCCAACACGTGAAAGTACAGCTACAAATTTAGGCATTTTTTTCCATTGTTTTCATTGGTTTAATTTTGCCAATTCCCTTGAAAGCACTTGTACCGTCGCAACCACTAAAAGCGTGCAAGGTCATCAATGCAGAGCAGTACTGATGGGTGAAACCTCTTGCTAGTTGTGTTATATTTATAACTTTTCTTGTTCCCTTTTCCTGTGTCAAAGAAAATGGTGACCTTAAACTGCAGGGCATAGTGTAATAAATAAAAAAATACAGCAGTGTCGGGGCTCCTTACTCTGATGAACTCGTATCCTTGGTCCTCTCCATACTTGCAGTAAAGGACAACTCTTGTGTCTGTTTCCCCTTGAGTGCTTTCAAAGGAATCGATCTGTTCACTGTTTGTTATTTTTCCATCACTCGAAGTAAGCAAATGTGCTGATCCTTCACAAATTAGCATAATCTTTCTGTCCCTTAACCTTGGTGCAGTTGAGTTATCACTCCAAACTTTTGACAAAATCTGCATAAACTGCTGTTTGTTTTCCATATTTGTTAGGAAAGCTTTCCAATCTGTTGGTTTCTTGGCATTTCCACTTTTTATTATGAGTTTTTCACTTGCACCTCTTCGTAGTCGTTCACAAGATTTCACAGAGCCTGGGAGGTGCATGTCTGTGCTGAAAATAATATAGGTAATAGGTAATAATATGGTAATAATTATAGGAGAGGCTACATAGTACCGATAATATAGGGAGTTCTTTGTAAAAATAATATATATATATATATATATTAGTTACTCTAGTGGACGGACGCCTTCTAGAAAATTCAGCATGTTTATAGCGCATGCGCATGGACCTATCATACCGCCACGAACTTTCTAGAACTTTTCAGTCCGCTACAATTTTTAAATTTTAATTAACACGTTCGAAACATTTTTCACAAATATTTTTATTTGGGAGGACAGATGAAGATGTTATTAGTAGAATTAATTACACTGGTCGACAAAATCGAACTTTTTTCTCTCATCAAAGATGTATACACACTTTTCTAGACCAGGTTTGTACACTGATTCCAAATCTGTTTTCGATTTTCCTCTAGCGCATCTAGTTATCGAAATATGACGTTAATTTCAGCACAATTTATCGTAAAAATACAACTTTATTCATAAAAAGAAATGTACACCAACCTAAAAACGTTGAGAGTACGATTTTCCTTTGTAAACCTTGTCCGATCGTCGCGGTACAACATCCAGCAGTAGTCTGCCAGCATACTTTCGTTCCAGAAACTTTGGTAGCGATTTTCCATTAACTGGGTATCTTGATGGAAGCGTTCCCCCTGTTCGTCACTCACCGCGCCAAGGTTTACGGGAAAGAAATCTAGATGCGAATGTAAAAAATGTATTTTCAAGGACATGCGACAGCCCATTTCTTAATATGCATCGAGCAGTTTCTGAATTCCATCTTTGTATGCGGGAGACTTGTGATTACCCAAGAAGTATCCATTTGAAAACCCGTGTGCAGACAGAATGCCGAAAGTCAAAATGCCGACAGTCAAAATGCCGACAAGACAAAATGCCGACAGGACAAAATGCTGACAGTCAAAATGCCGACAGTCAAAATGCCGAGAAAGTAAAGAGCGTAAAAAAACATCAAGCCAACTAAATTTTTATTTGGTAAAAATAATTTTAAAAAATATGCGTTTTAAAACGGAAGTAATTTATTAAAGAGAAATAGGTTTTAAATCTGAAGCAATTTTTTAAAGCTAGACAGGTTGTCAAAAATTTGTAGCTATTGAATAAACAAATTAAAATAAATATTTTTTTTAAAAGCTAATGCAATATATTAAAAAGAGGAAGGTTCCAAAAATAATTTATTTATTAAAACGAAACTATAAATTGTGAGCCATTGACCTTAAGAACAACAAGGTGTCGGTCGAATTATAAGTTGCGAGTACCCTTTTAATACGGTCATTAACCCTGGTATATTTTTTATTTATTCGCGTCACGTTAGCCCCAAGAGATATTTGTTCGAGAATTATTTCATTGCTAGCTTGCTCTAGCTGGATTTTCTTGGCGAGTTTAGGCATGGTCGGGTGGGTTATCGAAACTCTGCTATTGAAAGCTTGGTGCCATCCCTCCAGAGAATTGGTTGTTCTGGGTAGATCCGATTCAATTCGGCTGCAAACCAACCATAACTCGATTTCAAAGGCTGGGCGCCTTCGACGACCGCCGCGCGTAACAACGCCGAGCCATGTTTTTTCAAAATATTCCAAAAACTCGCTTAGCACTGTATCTGTTTCTTCGTCTAGCGAGGCAACAAGTTCATTATATACGATGCACACATCTTGTTCGGGAACAAACGCTAAAGCTCCCAGCTGCTTGATGAAGAAAGCATTTTCTTGATTGGAATACCAACTTGTTAATCCCAAATGCTGAATTTTGCGCCATAAACACTGGCTAAAGTGAAAATAGCAACCGAATAGAGTTACCGTGGGAAAACACTTTTTCACGCTGTTTATTGCAGCTATTTCAAAGTCCACTGTAAGTGAATCTGGACAAATATTTCTCTCTTTAAGGAAATTGAAAATAATGTCGTAAGTCTTTTCGGCTTTATTCTTGATAATGGAGAAAACTAAGGGTAACGTTTTAGTTTCAGAAACAACGGCATGAAGAGTATAAAGCTGCATTCCGAGAGGCGCACAAGAAAACGTTCCATCACTAAGCCAATTCTTTTTCGATGCTAAAACTTCTAAATTTTTCATTGTTGAATAAATATAAACATCCTCATTTTCTAATAATAAAAATTTATCACCTCTTGTCGTTAGTGTTAAATCATTTGTATTATCATTACGCCTTCTTATTCGCCGTACACTGCGCGATAATGAGTCTTTATGCGGCAATGCACCACATGCATTTAAAGGAAGATCGCTCAAACAATTGTTAATTACCGAAGATGTCACTTCATCTGAGTGCGCTGCGCGTTGCTTTACGTTTTCAACTGCTTTTAAAGCACAAATACAGCTCGGATTTGGCGGATGCGAATGGTTATGAGTAATCTTTTGAATAACATCGGCACAAGTCACAATCCTAGCTTTGCACTCAGAGCGTATCTCACATCTCCAATAAACACGGGTTTCTCGTTTTCTGTCGACAACATAAGCGTATCCTTCAAACAAAAGTTTTCTGCCGCCTTTGTTACCAGTTACAAATTCCATTTTAATAAGCGGAAGGGGTCGAATAATATATTTAACAGTGCTCCAGTCTAAACTAAAGTCTAAGCAAACTTCACAATTGTGAAGTCATCTACCGTAGAGTTGCCAAATACTAATATCGCAGAGTTGCCTAATACTAATAAAGCCGATCTTGTAAAGATGAATTTTTTTTATATTATTCGAAAATTTGACTGTCGGCATTTTGACTGTCGGCATTTTGACTGTCGGCATTTTGTCCTGTCGGCATTTTGTCTTGTCGGCATTTTGACTGTCGGCATTTTGACTGTCGGCATTTTGACTGTCGGCATTTTGACTTTCGGCATTCTGTCCGTGCACCTTGAAAACCTGCCATGCTTTTAGTTCTAAGGCATTGAGGCTTTCTTCAAAGCCTTCATCCTGCAGAACCTACCTGATTTGGAGCCCCACAAAGATTCCCTGCTTCAATTTCGTGGCACTGATGTTTTCAAATTCCTCAACAAGGTATCGAAACCCTCTCGAATTCGCCTTACCCATCGCTTTCACAAAATTTTTCGTTAAGCCAAGCTTAATGTGCAGAGGTGGCAGGAAAATCTTCTTTGGATCAACTCAAGGAACACACTGGACACTGCCCGTTCCTGGCTCATATGTGCTTCTTTAATGCCAGTCACGTCTGATGTAATGATCTGCGGTAGCACTGCTGTCCCATAGGCATAGGAAACAACAGTATTTCGTGAACCCTCCTTGCATGCCCATTAACATACCAATGAATTTGAGATCTACAGAAACTAAGGCTAACAAAGACCCTAAGATCCACTCTAAGGTTAGCCCGAGAGAAAGGAAAGAGTAGGGGGTTAAGAGAAGAGAAGAGAATAAGGGGTTAAGTAAGGAGGAACACCTATCACTCGTGGGTTAACATTCATTCAGAAAAAGAGAAAAAAGACTTGCCATCATCATCCGCCGGCCACTGCCGACAAGTCAGAAAAATAGTCGGAGAGAATAGCAGAGGGGTGAAAGATGAAAAAAAGTAAAATAAGAACGCTTACAAACGATGCAAACACAGTCTTAACTCACTGTCATACCATGCAAACTACAAACATGCAAGAGAGTTACAGACATGCAAAGTAAGGAGAGGATAAGAAAAAAAAAAAAGGAAGTAGGTAAAGTTAAGCGAAAAGTGGGTTAGTTTACGCTACGAGCTACATCTACGTTCGTGTTAGTCTAATTTTTTTTTTTTAAATAATTTTATTGCTGGCATCACACGCTGGCATGTCACAAGCTGGCATTTATCGTCACAGACTCATCCTCGAGCACCACCACCAGAGCTCCAGTTGCTAACTTTGTTTTTTATTTTAAACAACGTCAATATTTTTAAAATGTCTGTCAAGACGGTTCTTAAACATATTAACGCTGGTAGAATGAACGACTGACGAGGGAAGATTATTCCATTTATCAATTACTTTAAACGTAAAGAAGTTTTTAGCAATATTAGTAATGAAACGTCTGCCACGCAACTTAAATCCGTTATTACGAGTATTACTATTATCGAAAGTGAACAATTTGTCAAAATTTACGTTATCGATGTTATTAACGATTTTGAAAACTTCAATAAGCTCCCCCCCTTAATCTCCTAGTTTCGAGTGAATACAGGTCTAACTCTTTAATCCTATCTTCATAAGGCTTGTTGCGCAATGACGGAATTAGTTTCGTGGCACGACGTTGAACCCTTTCTAACCTATCAATATCCTCACGCAAGTACGGGCACCAAAACTGAACTGCATATTCTAAATGAGGCCTGACTAGGGACTTGTAAAGGGGCAATATAATATCCTTCGATTTAAATTCGAAATTACGCGCTATGAAGCCTAACATCCTATTAGCTTTTGCGCAAGACTCCAGGCACTGGTTCCTAACCTTTAAATCCTTAGATACGCGTACGCCTAAATCTACTTCCTCGTCAACGCTCGCTAACTCCCTATCATCCATCGTGTACGTGTAATTATTGTTGCGAGAACCTATATGCAAAACTTTACATTTGTCTACGTTAAATTGCATCTGTCACTTATCTGTCCACTCCATAATCCTATTTACATCGTCTTGGAGCCTATTACTATCGTCCTCATTAACAACCTTACCGCCTATTTTAGTATCGTCCGCGAATTTTGACACGTTACTAATCAATCCTACATCTATGTCGTTAATGTAAATTACGAATAGCAACGGGCCTAACACTGAACCCTGTGGGACACCGTTACCTACATCCAACCACCCCGATTCACAACCATTAACTACCACCCTCTGCCTCCTAGCACGAAGCCATTCTTCTAACCAGTTAGCTACCTGACCGCGTATACCGTGCGCTTTGACCTTCGCAATTAGTCTCCTATGCGGAACTGTATCGAACGCCTTTTTAAAATCTAAATAAATAACGTCAGCCGCTCTATGCCTATCGTATTCGCGCACTATTTCGTTATAAAATTCTAACAAATTAGTTAAACAAGACCTATGGCGTCGAAACCCATGCTGAGTACTATTAATCAAATCTCTACTTTCTAAGTGATCGATGATACGATCCCTAACTACGGATTCCAAAAGTTTACCGACAATTGACGTTAAGCTAATGGGCCTATAATTGCTAGCTACTGCGCGGTCGCGTTTTTTTAAAATAGGCGTGACGTTAGCTAATTTGAAGTCTTCAGGAATAATCCCCGTTTCGAGTGACTGATTAAAAATTTTCGTTAAGGGGCCTACGATAACGTCTTTCATATCTTTCAAATGTCTGGGATAAAAAGCGTCAGGGCCTGGAGCCTTGCTAACTTTTAGCCTATCGATATAATGCGCAATCTCACCCTCGTAAACAGTTATTTCATCCAAAATAGTCTCGCTACTAAATGGAACGATGTCGTCCACGTCGGGGACATTATTTACGTCTTCTACGGTAAAAACTGTCGCAAAAAAATTATTGAAAATACCAGCCATCGCCTGAACGTCAGAAGCCAAAGCGCCATTAACATCCACTAGAGGGCCTGTTATCTTTTACCGGCTTACGATTATTAACGTATTCAAAAAGCTTTTTTGGATTATGTTTACTATCCGCAGCTATAAGTATCTCTAAATTACACTTGGCATTCCTAACTGATCTTTTAACCTGACGTCTAAGCTCGATATATCTATTAAAGTTAGCTGCCGTGCCATTGCGCTTATTAAGTCTATACGCTCTATTACGCTCGTTTATGAACTCGCCTATTTCCCTATTCCACCACTTCGGCCTACCATGATTTCTAGCGCGCTTGGGCCTACGAGGAATAAACTCCCTTTCAATTTCCTAAAACTTTCTTTAAACGCCACCCAACGCAAATTTGTGTCATTACCAATGTTCCCTCTAATTTTTTTTAGCCTGTGTGCGCAAGAAATTTTCGTTGTGCATACATTTAGATTCATGGTGAAAAATTGTGCAAACTTTTCTGAGTGCTATTATCTTCAAAATGAAATATATATAAATATTAAATACTTAATAAATATTATTTCCATAAGATGATAGCTTGATCATTACGGTACTATTAAATGGATATTAAAAAACTGTTTACAGTATTATATATTCTTGAAAAAGAAAACATTTTATCCATTCTAAAAATATGAATAAAATAAAAAGTAGTAAAATAAAATTCAACAAAATAAAGAAATAAAATAAAAATAACATTAATTGAAAATGACTATTTTAGTTAGCATTTCTCAAAACAATTTTTAGCATTTAGCAATTTAAAATAGACTATCAAGATTAGTACATGATTTTATCCATTCACAAAATAGGAATAAAATAAAAAATAATTTTATTTTTTATGAATTATGAGATAATTACTATTCGTTTTTATACAAAAATAAGAAAGAGAAGGTTTATATTCAATGCGTTAATGTATAAAAGAAAAAAATGCAAATACATAGAGTAAAAAAAATCTGTATTGCGTAATTGTGCGGACGTCAGCGAAGTCGGGCGGAAGGGGTTAATACTTAAAAGAGCGACTACAGAGTATGTTGATGCAAATGGTCAGACCTTGTGTGACGGTATATTTTTGAAATTACTTCATTTACTGTCGTGACTCATGATACGCTTGAGCCCGTGCGCATTTTATTTTGCTGTGTGCGCGGGTTTCACAACGCGTGTGCGTGCGCACACGCGCACACCTTAGAGGGAACATTGGTTAGGTTGTTAGGTTAGGTTAAGTTAGGTTGTGTTTAGCATGAATGCAAACTTTTCTGGTTGATTTTGAGGTGTTTTGCACGAATCTGCCATCCGTTTCCTGTGCAAATGCGTAGTTTTCATGACAATATCTCGAAAATTACGCATTTGCACAGGAAATGGATGGCAGATTCGTGCAGAATACCTCAAAATTGACCAGAAAAGTTTGCTCTCATTATAAAAAGACTGGGTCAAAAAATGAATAATTACCACTTTTTGTTTGGTATTATTATAGTATTACACCCATCTAACATCCAGCTATTATTATATGTTCATTAAGTAGATTTTTAATTCTAAGACACTTTTCTTCTATAGCGTTTCCATCGCAAATACTTTGTTTTCGAAATACAGTATAAAATTTTTTTTGTGTATGTATCTAGTGTGTGTTCGTACGTTCGTTTGGTATGCGTGCGCGGCTGACCGTTACATGTCTGCCCAATCACTGCGCTCCATCCATTTCAAATTTGAATTACTTTGCTACCGGAATGGCTTCGTGTGACACGTGCTCATTCGATTATTACAGTTGTATTGTCGCTTTCTACGAAAACTTAGAAAAAAGCGGTGAGTTTCTGCGTGTTCACAGTGTTCTACCGACAGTAGTGAAGTGTCCGCATTGTAAAACGGAGTGTACATATTATCAAGACCAGAAACTGTGGCATTGTAGAGGATCAAGCAAAGATAAGCACCCCAGCCTTCTTTAATTAGCCTTATAAGGCTAACTAACAAAAATATCACGACCTAACCTAACCAATCATTAAGTCAACTATACACCCTTGATGATTGGTTAGGTTGTCATGATATTTTCGTTAGTTAGCCTTATAAGGCTAATTAAAGAAGGCTGGGGGTGCTTATCTTTACTTGATCCGTTGTAGATATATTAGGTTAAGATAGGTTAGGTTAGGTTGGTTAGGAAGGTTAGGTCAATTTTGAAGGTGAAATTTATGTTTTTCCTATGGTTTTTGATGTACGGTATTTTGAACAAATCTGACCTTCAGAACCGTCGGAAATGACTCACTTTCTGTGATTTTCCCCACCCGAGAACTCTCAGTTCCCACCAGGGTCCCCCCAGATTGCCAGCTACGGGGGAGGGGGGTTATCTCAAAAACGAGTCATTTCTGATGGTTTTGGTCAGATTCGTTCAAAACATCAAAAACCATAGGAAAAACATAAATTTCACCTCCAAAGGGAGACGGGTGTAATACTATAAATTTACCTTTTGTTTTAATGTAACTAAATTTATTGTGACTTGGTCTGCAATTGATATGGACCATGACTTATTTTTGGTTGGCAAGGTACTGGTATTGATGGGTACCATAATGAAATTGACTGGATTCTTTGTATCTGATATATTTGCATGTCAGTTATAAATAGATAGAGAGTGTAACATATTTGTGGATAGTAGCCTATTATGACTTTGATCCTCTGGATCCAGAGATTCTATCTTTAGTTTTAAATTGATAATTAGTTTTGTAAAAATTGGTTGTTGCCAATGTACAGGCAGTTTTTACATAATGGAGCCACCTCGATGGGCTGGTGGCTCCTAGTGTGCCCACTATAAAAATTTCTTATGTTCTTATGATACCCAATTGCAATAGTCCCAGAAACTTTACTACCTACTCCCTTCTCTAAATCACTTAGATATAAAATAAATAGTAATGGACCTAAAACTGAGCCTTGTGGTACCCCACTTTTCACTTTCTGCCGCCCAGATTCCCTTTAATTAATAATACCTAGCATTTTATTTGCCTTATTTCTACCCTACCAGGGTACCCCAGGTATTGCTAGCGGAACTTTTATAATGGTAGGGATTAGGGGTTAATAATATCAATAAAGTAGAAAATTAAAAAGCAAAATTAGAAGCTTAGAAAGCTTTCACATCTTCATCTTCTTCTTCTGAGTTAGAATTCCTATTCGCACTTCTCTACCAGAAAAATACGACTGGACGGTTGATTGGCTGGATTCAAATGAAGTACTATGATTGGCTAGAAAAAACACATTGGGTAAGCAATGTTCCCTCTAAGGTGCGCACACGCGTTGTGAAACCCGCGCACACAGCAAAATAAAATGCGCACAGGCTCAAGCGTATCATGAGTCACGACAGTAAATGAAGTAATTTCAAAAATATACCGTTACACAAGGTCTGACAATTTGCAGCAACATACTCTATAGTCGCTCTTTTAAGTATTAACCCCTTCCGCCCGACTTCGCCGACGTCCGCGCAATTACGCAATACGGATTTTTTTACTCTATGTATTTGCATTTTTTCTTTTATACATTAACGCATTGAATATAAACCTTCTTTCTTATTTTTGCATAAAAACGAATAGTAATTATCTCATAATTCATAAAAAATAAAATTATTTTTTATTTTATTCCTATTTTGCGAATGGATAAAATCATGTATTAATCTTGATAGTCTATTTTACAGTAAATTGCTAAATGCTAAAAATTGTTTTGAGAAATGATAACTAAAATAGTCATTTTCAATTAATGTTTTTATTTTATTTCTTTATTTTGTCGAATTTTATTTTACTATTTTTTATTTTAGTCATATTTTTAGAATGGATAAAATGTTTTCTTTTTTAAGAATATATAATACTGTAAACAGTTTTTTAATATCCATTTAATAGTACCATAATGTTCAAGCTATCACCTTATGGAAATAATATTAAGTATTTAATATTTATATATATTTAATTTTGAAGATAATAGCGCTCAGAAAAGTTTGCACAATTTTTCACCATGAATCTAAATGTATGCACAACGAAAATTTCTTGCGCACACGGACTAAAAAAAATTAGAGGGAACATTGCCGATGAGCCGGGCGTACCTGGCTATGTGAGGTGGAGAGCGCAAGAATCAAACTCACTACTTCACCAGGCCAATTCGAGAGGAGGGGCGACAAGCTTGACCTTCGCGAAATGAGAGATCATCACGCGAAACCTTTGTAAGGTTGTAAGGTTATATATCAATATACAGAGATGGGCAGTACCGCAGTACATGTAACGGCTTAAGTAACGGGCGTTACTTTTGTAACGAGTATCGGTATCGCCTTAGCAAGATTTCTAATGTAACGATGTAACAGTAACGCCCGTAATAATTTTAGCAAAAGTAACGAGAATTTCCGTTACTCGTTACCAATGTTCCCTCTAATTTTTTTTAGTCCGTGTGCGCAAGAAATTTTCGTTGTGCATACATTTAGATTCATGGTGAAAAATTGTGCAAACTTTTCTGAGCGCTATTATCTTCAAAATTAAATATATATAAATATTAAATACTTAATATTATTTCCATAAGGTGATAGCTTGAACATTATGGTACTATTAAATGGATATTAAAAAACTGTTTACAGTATTATATATTCTTAAAAAAGAAAACATTTTATCCATTCTAAAAATATGACTAAAATAAAAAATAGTAAAATAAAATTCGACAAAATAAAGAAATAAAATAAAAACATTAATTGAAAATGACTATTTTAGTTATCATTTCTCAAAACAATTTTTAGCATTTAGCAATTTACTGTAAAATAGACTATCAAGATTAATACATGATTTTATCCATTCGCAAAATAGGAATAAAATAAAAATAATTTTATTTTTTATGAATTATGAGATAATTACTATTCGTTTTTATGCAAAATAAGAAAGAAGGTTTATATTCAATGCGTTAATGTATAAAGAAAAAATGCAAATACATAGAGTAAAAAAATCCGTATTGCGTAATTGCGCGGACGTCGGCGAAGTCGGGCGGAAGGGGTTAATACTTAAAAGAGCGACTATAGAGTATGTTGCTGCAAATTGTCAGACCTTGTGTAACGGTATATTTTTGAAATTACTTCATTTACTGTCGTGACTCATGATACGCTTGAGCCTGTGCGCATTTTATTTTGCTGTGTGCGCGGGTTTCACAACGCGTGTGCGCGCGCACACGCGCACACCTTAGAGGGAACATTGGTCATTACCCATAAATAAGTTATCTCAGTCCACTACTCTCATCCTATCCGCAAAACTATCAAAATTAGCCCTACGAAAATCAGGGACTTCTATTACGTTACTATCCTGGGTGTTTTTTATCGCTAACTTAAACCTAAGAATTTGATGATCACTACATCCTAAACTCTCGCCTACTTCTAAACCTTCGACTATATTCTCGCCGTTCGTCATCACCAAATCTAAAATATTATCACCGCGCGTTGGTTCGGTAACTATCTGTCGTAAAAAATTATCGTCCATAAACTCAACCAATCTCAAACCCTCCTCATTACCAGTAAAATTCTCGTAATTAATATTAGGGCAGTTAAAGTCTCCGACAATTATACTATTCCGATTGTCAATAAAATTACCAAGAAGTGAGTAAAATCTAGTATCTGTATCGAGGGGTTGAACGGGAGGTCTATAAACAACAACAAAATTAAAACTACTACTACGCGCCCTAACTTCAAACATATCGCATTAATTGCTGCCGGAAAATCTAACTTAACCTCGATAGCCCTAAGGGAATTACGAATGTACAGCAAAACGCCTCCACCAAACCTATGTAACCTATCATTAGTAAAGAGTTTAAAACCCGGTATATCAAGTTCCTCCAACAAGTCCCGAGTCACGGTATTTAACCAAGTTTCAGTGATAGCAACTATATCATAGTTGCCGGAATAAATTATCGCCTTAAATTCATTTAATTTATTTCTAATACTACGCGCGTTACAATAAAAGACGTTTAAGTCATTTTTTACCACGGGCCCGCGTTTTAAACTATTTATCACGTCGGGCACGCGTTACCCGGACCCACAACGTTTAAAGAAGGCTTCGACCTATACAGCTTTCGCACGTTTTCGTCTATTAACCTACCTAGCCCAGCATTACCTATTTCATTAAAATGCACCCCCATCTTTTATAAAAAGGCTAGGATCACTGAATTCGGACCACAGCTTTACGAAGGGTACATTTTCCTCAGCACAAATCTCTTCTAATTTATTATTAAAAAATATTGTTTTTGACGTAATCCTAAGACCCAACCCGTGCCTAGGGGTAATAGTAATACCTAGAACTAAAGACCTATCTGACCTCGCCTTCAGGGACCTAATTAACCCCCTATATCTCTCCAAAAGGTCAGGCACTCTCGTATCGGGCCTATACGAGTCGTTGCCTCCTACCATCGTCACCAAAATTGAGTGACGGGAGGCAACGTCAATCCTATCCACTTCGTCTCTAACTCTGTCAACCCTGGCCCCTGGGAGACAGACCCTCCTCCTCTTGGTTGGACGCCGTTCAACGAACTCTTTGTCCATGTGGCGCACTAAAGAGTCCCCAATTAAAATAGTTTCCCCCTCATTCACGTCCCTTTCCAAATGGGCGAAAGGGTTCGAAACCTCGATACGGGGGGATTCCTATCACCTAACGTACGCGGCCTAGCTCCACCCTTAACCTCTCTATATCCCTCGCTATCTACTACTCTCGGACTAACCTTAACCCTTCCTCAACTCTATCCAACCTTCCCGACAAGCTACCTAAACTAGAAACTAGGTTACGCACCTCACTCTTCAAATTACTGACGTCTTCAACGTTAGTATTGGTTCGGCTTCCGTCAACCGTACCCCTACCCCTGCCCTCATCAAGCGTTGCAAGTCTTTCCGTTACCTCACGTACACTGCGTTTTATGTCAACTAATTCCTCCATGAACCCGCAAAAGAAACAAACTGATCTATCGGTAATCGCCATAGGACCGCCGTTATAATCCTTAAATTCCGAATACCACCGGTTTACCCTACACCTAACGCACGACACTTTCTGCGACGGCATCGCGCAGTTAAAAACTAGTTTAAACCGTCACAGGTATAAGTTAAATTAAGCCGGCACGCTGTGAAAACTTCTAAATCGCTAAAAACCACTAATATTCAATTACTTAACTATAACAACGTGAATTTAAGTGCAAGTATATAAAATTCAAAATTATCCAAAAGTAAAATTCTCAGCAATATACAAAAGTAGATGCAATATCAGAGAGCTCAGGAATGCGTGCGTTCAGTACAGAGTCTGGCTGACCTAAGTACAGAGTCTGGCTGACCCAGTACAGAGTATTGGATTGCTTCGAGTAGTATATTCATGTTATCGTACGTCTCCTTTAGATGAACGGAGTGGGCGATCGGAATGGACGGTTTTAAGTTCCCGTTATGCAGGAGAACCGCTTTCAAGCTTCGCTGTGAGGAATCAATGAAGGGGCGCCATTCACAGTGGCAATATCATTTAAATAGCAGAGCGGACCGTCTACTGTAAAGATTGTCGCCAAATCATGGTTTCGTTTGCGATAGTGACACACTCGGACGTTCTTCTCAAGTAAGTGTTTCTGCTTGAGTCTTGAGGAGAGAAGTTCTGAGTTCTCGTTGGAGAGGGTTAGGTCTCTAATGAGGTCATTCAACTCGTTTTGGGTAAGCCTCTCCGGCTCCGATTGCTCTTCGTCAGGTGTGTAGTCAAGATCGGCCGAAGGTCCCGCATCTCTGCCAATCGCACCTTCGTCGGATTCCATACCCGTAGCGACGTTGAGGCAGACGAGGCGGCCGCCTCGTCTGGCACTGGACTTCAGACATCAGTCAAGTAGCCAATGATAAGAACTGGTTTCTGGTCATATCAATGTAATGCACTCAAACCACAAATAACATGAATAAAAACATAGAGTAGCAACATTTAAGTGGTTATTATTGTCCAATTCACTCTCAGTTACCATATGCTCAAAGTGCATGATTTTGTGCTAGGATTAAAAAAATCTTCTGAAGGAGCATGGCCCCGGACCCCCTAGTAGGGCTATTTTCGCCTCGTCTGTTTTCAAGCTCTGGCTACGGCCTTGGATTCCCTTTCGTCTTCTAAAGAATCGAGTTCATGCTGTGGAGGTACCGGAATTAGCATCGTATCATCGTGAGGGATCGGTCTGATCGCGGAGTCTACATTCGGATAAACGATGTTATGCTTGTTCTTCACGGAGGATCCAGTTATGTTAACATTGCAAAAGTAACAATCGCCATGATGGTCTCTCGGCTCCCTCCATATCATGGGTATAGCGAATGGCATCGACTTTTTCCTTTCGTTCAACCAGTCACGTAATCCATTCGAACAAGCGGTACAGATAACATGTGGCGCCCACGCCTTATCTTGGTCGCCTAGTGGACAGCCGAAGTATAACCGATAAGTTTTCCGAAGACCCATCGGGATTGTACGCCGTTGTGATTTAGTCGCGAACGAGCCGCACACGTAACAGAAATTGTCGGGGTGATTTTTACACTTTCGAGGCATGATGATCGATGAGTAAGTTGATGTAAGTCACCTAAAAAAATAAAATGTGTAAGTGGGTGACAAAACAAAACAACACACAACTAGACATGTGACTGTTACGCCAAAGAATAAAAGGGTGTACATGTGCAACATTTGCAAATTTGTGACCAGCAACTCTCTCACCTAAAATATCACAAGACAACCTGCGGAAAGCCTAAGTTGAAATGACAAAATGCCATACATGAGGATACAGAAACGGTAAAGCAAAAACCTACACCTAAGCTGCAACGACAAAATACTCCGCTACATGTATAAAGGACGCATATTATATATATATAGTATTATATATTATATTATATACAGGGTGTTCGGAAAGTTACTGTGCACTTATATAATCGAGATCGTCCACTCACGCTTGATGACCTGAAAACTGCAATAACTGCGTACATAAGGTCCATTTCAAAAGAAGAACTGACAAAGGTGTTTCAAAATAAAATAAGACGGGTCCAGGCCTGTATTGCTGTTAAAGGACATCACTTTCAACACCTTTTATAAGTTCTGATGGTCCCATCCATAACCTCTATCATATATGCAATGTTATACTATTGTATGCTATTAAATAAATATAAGTGCACAGTGACTTTCCGAACACCCTGTATATAGTTATATGCATATTATATATATTATCTATAGTATTATATTATATATATGTATATTATATTTATTATGATCAGTCTCATCCCGAAAACTAGACGTGCTAGAGGAAAACTGAAAACAGATTTGGAATCAGCGTCCCAACAGCTATCTAGCCCACCCATAATTATATCTGATGAAAAATACTTGTTGGCCAGTGAATTATTAGTAATTATTACGATTAGTAAAAATACTGATATTAGTAAAGAGTGTAAAGTATTTATTTTAATTAATTTATATTTAGGGCTTTGGGGAGGCTCAAAATTTTGCAGGGGAATCTCAGCCACCCCTGGCGGCCCCCAAGCTACGGCCCTGGTTGGAAATATGACGTCAAAAACTTTGTGCCTTATTTCTGTAACTTGTTAGGAATCTGATTCATGTAATAAAAGCAGGCATTTCCAGTCTTAATTATCAAGGTCTACCATAATAATTCCATGGTCAAGCTTGTGAATCTTGCCAAAGTCTGTGTATATCACATCATAGTGTTCATTGTTCTCGAGTTCATCAATAATGTTATTATTGGCATGATCTTCCTGATCGGAATCCATGTTGGTTACACTGAATAACAAAATAAAACTTTCGAATGAATGTATATGATTCCAATGTACTTTTTTACGCTGATTACAACGTTGAAAAAAATAATTTTTCTATCACCCACCAATTTCGAAGGAAATACAAATGAAAATTGACAGATTTTCTTACTTTTTTGGTATATTTAATTGTACAAAAAAGAAGAGTACCTTACCTAAAATGTTTTTGGATCTGATTTTCACTTATAACTAGTATTTAGAAGCTTCTCTTATAAGTGTCCAAAAATTGTCGGCCAACATACTGGGTAGGGTGATCCTTATTTTCCAACTTTCGATTTTTTCGGTCTCACATCATCAAAATGTTCCATTCGGTGGAGAAACACAGTATAGAAATTTTGGGGAGAAAATTTTAATATTTAGAAGTCGCGCAAGGTCCTCAAAGTTTTACTATATGGAGTTTAACGAACTATTACCTTCAACTGTATTGACAAAGCCGTGGGCCCTCAGCCAGGGTCCCCCCATTAAAAATGGGTATTATCCGTTTAAAACAGGGGTCTCACGGTGACCAGCCACTCACTGTCGCCCTGTTAAGGTCTGCTTGATGGCCCACGGCACACGCTTGCGATGTTCCGCAACCACCTGGAGGATAAACTGGAGTTGTTCCTCATCCTCAGTAAGACGCCCGAAGAAGTCCTGGATGAGAGCAACTTCACGCTCGGCGTTATCATTTGTGACTGCAAGAGTCTTCATCACCGCCCTCGCAGCCTAGTAGTCGCTGTCACTGGTCCATCTCGCCGCAGAAATCTTCAGAAATCCATCCGGGGTGCTGAGAGTTACGAAGAGTGACTTCTTCTTGGTGACAAAGTCGGCGACATTTTTCCCTTCATGGCGTCCAGGTCTACCGGGGCTCGTTTAGGAGGATACTCGTTCTCGTCGACACTTGACATAGCCTCGACCATGTTGTCCTTGATGTCAGGAGTGACATCATCTTCGAACAGGAAAAGACCCACGAATTTCTCAGACAAGTACCAGAGGTGAGCACCCATCTTCTGGGAAGTCGCCTTGGCAATGCCTGGGTTAGCGTGTGCGTATTTGACTAAGGATTGGAGGAAACGTAGGTCATTCTGTGGGGTGCTGACGGCAAGAGGGGAAGTGATCCAGGCCTTCACATAAACTCGCACCACGAATATGCAAAAATCACGAAGACCCCTTTCTTCTCGCTTCGTTAGGATGAACTGTGAACGAAACATCCAAACCTTAATAGCATAGATAGCCTTTGAAATCCACCGGGCTTGACTCAGAGCTCCAGGAGCTAAGAAACGTGTGCCACGAGGAGGTGGAGTGCCAAGGAACAGCGAGACCAGCTCGAGAAGTTCCCTGTAGTCTTCTCGAGGCTGTTGCTCCAACAACGCGGCCCTGAAGAAAGATAGGAGCTCTTCCTTATCGTCAGCAATGGTAGCGGCGACAACCTCGTCTGTGTTGGAGTCTCCTCCACTCCTGATGGATTTGCTCCCAGTGTGTTTGGAAGCGCCTGAAGAGAGTACTTCCGGAGTTGAGGAGGAACTCATGTGCGAAAAATGCTCTGTATGAATTGGTCCACAATTAACCCACCCCTTATATCTCCAGTCTAACTATAGAGTAGATCTAGCCTCGTCAGCCTAGAGATTCCGGAAATGGTCCAGAGCGGGCAGATAAATTGAGGTCCACAGTAGGATTCCTCACCAAATTAGGTTAGGGCAATCTACCTTCACCTTTGTTAAGCTATGAGTTGATGCTGGGTCTTAGGCCACAATGTAGGCCTAACTTGTCTGACCCAGCTTAATTTAATGTGATTAAATTGCTGGGTTAAAAACACAATTAGTCACTTACTGTTAGTTATTGAGAGTCTCTTTCTCCTTTGTTAATTGTCGAGAGCGTACTTGCTGGTGGGGATCTTTTTCGTTGTCTGTTCTCGTCCCTTCTCCGTTCGTCCTCTCGCCCGTTGTTCGTTTTCGTTCTCCTTTGTTCTCCTCTTCGCGGGGCTTTTTCCACCAGCGTTGTCTTGTTTTTTCCTCGGTTGGTTGAGCGGTAATGTATCTCTATTACCGAGCACGCTCTTCTCACACAGTATATAAATACTAGTGTGGAGAATAACTTGGTGAGCAACCAATTGGTTTCATCCACCCAGTTATTGACATAAAAGGAATTTAATAATTGTTAGATTAACTACCTACCTACTCAGTGAACCATTTTCGTTACCTCCCAACTACCCACTCATCAGTTTTCCATATACTGGGGGCCCCGGGAGATAAAAATTTTGGTGTCATTGTCACCAATTTTTATGTCTGAGTGTAGACTAGCTAACTATTTGACTGTAAATGCCTGTTAATGTGATTAACAGTGCCTATCCTCACCTTCTCATGGAGAAGGTGTAGCATTTAATTAGAAGAGAAAATATACATCCATAGGATGAAACTGTCTATGGTCTTTACCATAAGAAAAGAAAAAATGAAAGTTAGAAGATAAATTACAATTCCCCAGCATCTATTTTTTGTTGTAAAAATAGTCGCGCCTTTAATGCTGTTTGTCGCTGAGGTCTTGTGTCTGTCAATGTTGTAGTAGGATGCGTTACCACTCCTACTGTCAAAGGAATAGTTACTGGAAGTTCAGTGTCTCCAGTTGTTACTGTCAGTGGAGAAGGTTCTCCAAAGTCCATTGTTTTGGGTCCAGACTCTAAAGGGTACAAAAGAGAAATGTCTCTTGTTGTGTCACCCGTTGAAGTCCTTAATTTGACCACTCTTGTTACCCCGTCTGCCCCTGGTCTGAGTTCTGAAACTCTAGCCAGAGGCCAGTATTGTCTTGGAGTACTGTCATGTATGAGAACAAGGTCCCCTACCTTAATTGTGTCAGACCAATCCTTCTTAGTCATTTGTTTATGTCTCTCCCTTAGACCCATCAAGTACTCAGTTTTCCACTGTTTAATGAAATGAGCTTTAACTCTAGTTAAATGTTGTAACTTAGTCTGGAGCTCATCATGTCGTTGAGTCCAGTTTGGGTCTTCTGAAGAGTCTATATTGTAGTCCGGCAGGAGACTAACTTGTTCTCCCCGAATCAAATGATTTGGAGTTAATGGTTCCGGGTCATTAATGTTGTCACTCACATAAGTGAGTGGTCTATTGTTAATGATGTTCTCAATCTCAGCCAGGAGAGTGAGCAACCCAAATAAGTGTATCTGTTTTTTGCCAATTGCTTTCTTCAAGCAATTCTTTACTGTTTGTATATTCCTCTCCCAGATAGAACCATACCAAGGAGAGGCAACCGGAATATACTTCCACTTTATGTTTGAATTTTGTATATATAATTGTGTGATTTCATCGCTTAACAAGTCGTGGATGACTTGTTCACCAGCCTTGAAATATGTAGCATTGTCAGTCCAAACTGTCTTGGGTACTGAATGTCGTGCACAGAATCTCTTAGACAGCAACAAAAGATTCTGCTGTAAGGTCCTCCACAACATCCAATAAACAGCTCGTGAGGCAGCACATGTAAACAGTACAATGTACATTTTTTGTTCAGTGTCACCCACCCCTACAGTCAATGCTCCTGTATAGTCAATGCCTACAGTCTCAAAGGGTCTGTTGAGAGTAACTCTCTCCTCTGGCAAAGCAGGAGGATTTGGTTTCCTATAGGGCCTAGCATGAATACGCCTACATGTGACACACTCACTCAGGACTGTTTTAACAGTGATCCTTCCCTTGGGTATCCAATAAGTTTTTCTTAATGTAGTTAGTGTCTGTGGTACCCCCATATGATATACATCATTGTGTGTTTTCTGATGATTAATGTTGTCAAATAGCTAAATCTAGGTAAAAGGATTGGATGTTTGCTTTTGTATGACAGTTTTGATTTGTCTAATCTCCCTTTACACCTTAGAAGGCCTTCCTCATCTCTGAACAAGTTTAGATCCACAACTACTGATGGTACAGGTTCTTTTTTATCTAACCTGAACCTCAGTAAGATCTTCACAAGGTCAGAAATGAGATTAGGACCCTCAATCAGGCAATCATTCAACCTGTGTTTATCACTGTCTTTGAGGCTACAGTTATATTAAAGTTCTGTAATATAGGTGTTCATGTATTACAGTTGGTCACATTTGATTCTACAGTATCAATTTTGTCTGTTTGGCTGTAGCTAGTTGGTCTCTGGGAACAGTCTTTGGTTTATCCAGTCTGGGTCTTATTTTGTATTGTTTGGTCTCTGGCCAAGGGAGGCCATAAGACCCTTGTAATAGTTTTCCCTATGGCCAAGGTAGGCCATAAGACCCTTGTAATAGTTTTCCCTATGGCCAAGGTAGGCCATAAGACAATGTTTAGCCCATGGCCAAGGTAGGCCATAAGACATTTAATGTTTGGCCCATGGCCAAGGTAGGCCAAAAGACCAAGGCTCATTGTTTGGGCTATGGCCACAGTAAGCCACAAGACCAAGGTTCAATTGTTTTGGCCCATGGCTGAGGTAGGCCATAAGACCCTTATTGTTTGGCCCATGGCCAAGGTAGGCCATAAGACCCTTATTGTTTGGCCCATGGCCAAGGTAGGCCATAAGACCTTTATTGTTTGGCCCATGGCCAAGGTAGGCCATAAGACCTTTATTGTTTGGCCCATGGCCAAGGTAGGCCATAAGACCTTTATTGTTTGGCCCATGGCCAAGGTAGGCCATAAGACCTTTATTGTTTGGCCCATGGCCAAGGTAGGCCATAAGACCTTTATTGTTTGGCCCATGGCCAAGGTAGGCCATAAGACCTTTATTGTTTGGCCATGGCCACAGTAGCCATAAGACCAAGGTTAGTTGTTTGGCCCATGGCCAAGGTAGGCCATAAGACCTTATTGTTTGGCCCATGGCCAAGGTAGGCCATAAGACCTTTATTGTTTGGCTCATGGCCACAGTAGGCCATAAGACCAAGGTTCAGTGTTTGGGCTATGGCCAAAGTAGGCCATAAGACCCTTTTGAGTAACCCATGCAATCCTTGCTTATGTTCAGATAGGTTGAGTGTATTTGTGGCACATGTAAAGAGTACAGTGTATATATACATATATATATACACACAGATTGCAAGGAATGCATGTGCCTGTTGAAAAAATCTGTTGAGTGATTCTTCCTTAAAAGAAGAATTGGATGCTTGGAGTTGTATGCATTTTAAATGCTTGTTCACTAATGTTGTTTAACTGGGGATCGTAATGAAATAGGACAAGAAGAAATTACCAGAGAAGAGAGATCACAGACAAAACAGTCAAGTTTAAATTTGGTTTAATCCCCCCAAGTACTTGTGTCACTCAGGTCTAAGCTTATAAGAGAATGAGACTCCTTAAATGTAAATGTTTCCTAGTTAGGCCCTAGGTTGTAGACCTAATTAGGCTTGATTAGGTTAGGCTTGCTTAGGCTTAGGCTAGACCATTTAGCCTAATTCTGCAATTTTTGTTAAGTAAGGTTAAGGTTTGTAAATTCCCCACACACGGACCACCAATGCGAAAAATGCTCTGTATGAATTGGTCCACAATTAACCCACCCCTTATATCTCCAGTCTAACTATAGAGTAGATCAAGTCTAGCCTAGAGGGGTCAGCCTAGAGATTCCGGAAATGTCCAGAGCGGGCAGATAAATTGAGGTCCACAGTAGGATTCCTCACCAAATTAGGTTAGGGCAATCTACCTCTACCTTCACCTTTGTTAAGCTATGAGTTGATGCTGGGTCTTAGGCCACAATGTAGGCCTAACTTGTCTGACCCAGCTTAATTTAATGTGATTAATTGCTGGGTTAAAAACACAATTAGTCACTTACTGTTAGTTATTAGAGAGTCTCTTTCTCCTTCCTGTTGTAATTGTCGAGAGCGTACTTGCTGGTGGGGATCTTTTTCGTTGTCTGTTCTCGTCCCTTCTCCAGTTCCGACCTCTCGCCCGTTTCGTTTTCGTTCTCCTTTGTTCTCCTCTTCGAGGGGCTTTTTCCACCAGCGTTGTCTTGGTTTTTTCCTCGGTTGGTTGAGCGGTAATGTATCTCTATTACCGAGCACGCTCTTCTCACACAGTATATAAATACTAGTGTGGAGAATAACTCTGGTGAGCAACCAATTGGTTTCATCCACCCAGTTATTGACATAAAAGGAATTTAATAATTGTTAGATTAACTACCTACCTACTCAGTGAACCATTTTCGTTACCTCCCAACTACCCACTCATCAGTTTTCCATACCATGCACTCTTTGAAAGTTGCCGCTGCCACCAATTCCAGAATGTGGTGTCGACAGGCAAGGTGGAGAATATCGCGCCCGAACAATTGCTGCAGGATGACGCACGCTCCTGTGGTGCGACCAGTGTTGGAGCTAGTGGTGTCGAAAGACAGTGCTCGCAGAGCTGGGCAGTATTTAAATACATTTGTATTTAAATACATTTGTGTATTTAGAACTGTATTTATAAATACATTGTTTTTCATGTATTTAAATACTTTAGTGAGTATTTAAATACAATGTATTTAAATACTCAAAATATAAAAATGTAAATACTTTTACTGGTTTAATACACGTTCTGTACTAGCGCAGTACGACGCGTCGACAGTGTAGTACAGCATGGTTCATGTTTCAACGTGTCAGTTCAATCAGTTGTGTGCCACTCTTAGTCGAAAGCGGTTGATTTCTTTATCGTGTGCGTGTCATGGCTTAGTGAATTAGTGAATGCATATGTTAAAATTTGTATGTATTTAAAATGTATTTACAAATGTATTTAAATACAATTGATGTATTTTGTATTTAGTATCTAAATACATTCGTAAAATGTATTTAGTATTTAGTATTTAAATACATTTCTCCCATGTATTTAGTATTTAAATACATTCAATGTATTTATTGCCCAGCTCTGATTGCTCGCACCTTGTCTTCAACACCCTATTGTTTCAAAGCTTCGAGGACAGCCTGAGCTTGCGCCCGTCCAGTGCCTGAGGGGAGTTTGGGAATAGCGAGAAGCCGTGAGACTCCATCTCCAGACACGATAACGGGATCAACCATCTTCATTCCGATGAGGTTGGTCAGGAGCTTGCTATCCCACTGGACAGTTAGGGGGACGTCCGGCTTGAAAGTCTCTAGTATGCTGGTGGTGGATTCCTCCCGTTTCTTCCGCCGTTGCCTCCGGATGCTGCCCCGATTCAATGCGAGGGCAGTGATGTCGTGACCGAGACTCTTAGCTGTCTCCGCGAGAATCATCATTGCTGCTCGATCGGACACTTTGCTTCTGTCCAGCGTTGCTGAGAGAGCCGATGTAAGGATTTCCTTTCGACCGCGCTTGGGAGGAGGAGTCTGGAAGCTAGGTCCAGGAACTGGATCGGTGTCACAATCCTCAGGAGCAGAAGTGGAGTCGCTGCAGCTCTCAAGCGTGACGGTCGATTGCAGTCGATCTATGCTTGCTTCTTCCATCCGCCTTCGTTTCTGTTCATTGGCCATTTGCTTTTGCTTCTTTTTCTCCTTCCGTTCGAGTACCTTGTCAACAGAGGACATCGTTCCACGACAGCCCTTCTCACGTTGGGCAAGGAGGAATTGCTTGTCCTCGTCGAGTTTAATGGTGTTGAGAGCATTGGCTTGGCGTGGGCGGTGTCGGAGAGATCTTCAAAGCAATCCTTAAAGTCGCTCTCATTCTTGGCCTACGTCGCCGTCTTACGGTAGGCACTTTTCTTTAACACCTGCCACCGAGCGAAGAGCTTCTCCAGTTCTTTTACCGCATCTTGGTTGTGCTGGACTGGGATTCACGCACGATTCCAAAACTCCTGGATCTTCTCGATCGTCGATGAAGCCGCCTCGCGTGTTGTCTCCTTCTGCTCCATATGTAAGTGGAGGAAGTGCGCCAGTGCCTGTCGATTGGACAGCAACTTGAACCCCTTGATATCTTGCTCGTACCGGTCTGTCTTTGACCGAGTCGCCATCATAAGCACATTTTATTAAACAGTTTTTAGCAGTATTAAAAACTGAAAATTAACACCTGAAAAGAGTGGAAAACAAGTTAAATAACCAAAAATAAACCAAAGTAGTATGTGTAAACAATACTGGCAGCAGGCACACTATCACTAATGCTAAAGACAGTAAAAATTTATAAGCAAATATGACGCACAACAAAAATACTGTTTGGCAACGCATGTCACTATTTGTTACCACTGATAATTGCCAACGCCTGCCAATTTTTGCCAACGTGTCACCGTGTCACAGTAGACAGCCAAAGACTTGCTAAATTTAACATTAAAATAAAATTTATAATGGCAAATTAATTTTATTGGTATTTGAAAAATTTGATTTTATAATCATTAAAAACTATGACAATATATTCAAAATGTCACCAAATTATTGACAACGTGCGTTGATACGTTGGCACATTTTTTTACCTCTGAGTTGAAGTAATAAGTATATTTATACATTACACAGTATACTATACACAGTGTATAAATAATTATTCATATTAAACGGCTAATACCTTTTCTGGGTTGGTAGAAATTAGTTTAAAACCTCATACAACCTCCTGACACGTAATAGAACTTGCACAGCTCCATATAGTGAAACATTGAGGGCCTTGCGCGGCCTTTAGATATTACAATTTTTACAAAAAAATTCGTACGCTGTATTTTTGCACCAAATGAAACATTTTGATAGGGTCAGACCAAAACTATTCAAAGAAAATTTTTTCATCTCATAGATAAGGACCGCCCTAAATTACTGCGGCTATATTTTCCATGGTTGATATATCCTGATAAAATCTTTTACCATGCTCATCGCTGACAGCGCCCAGATTTGATGGGAATAAATCCAGGTGGGAGTGCAGGAAATGCATTTTCAAAGCCATGTTACAGCCCAAGGCTTGGTAAGCCCTAACACTTGTCCAAAGTAACACTGTAGTTATTTTGGACAAGTGTGATTATAAACAAAAAATGGAAGCGTTACTTAGTGATGAATTCACCTACACCAAAGTGAGATCGTCCCCCTAAAGCGTCTTTCTGCTGAATTCAACAAAACTATCAGGAACTTATTAAAAGATGTCCCGGCGATTGACCCTAAAAGATTCTACAGATTAACCCCAAACTCCCCCATATTTACGGCTTACCCAAAACCCATAAGATTAATATACCACTCCGTCCCATTACTTCACACAGGGGTTCCTTTAGTTACAGGTTATCTAAATTTCTTGCAGATAAATTGTCCCCATTAGTTGGTAAATTTTCAGGCTCGCACATCACTAATTCCTGTGACTTTATTAACAAAGTTATGTCCTTAGATTTAAAGCGGGGAAGAATGATCAGTTTTGACGTTGAGTCCTTGTTCACGAAAATTCCCATTGATGATGTACTTAGTTTTTTAGATAGAAAATTGCCAACATGTAACGTAGAACTAGGCATGCCCACATCTGTATTTTTAGAACTGATAAAACTCTGTGTCACCAATAATGCCTTCTCCTTCGGTGAAGAATTTTATTTGCAACGTTTTGGTATGGGAATGGGGTCCCCTTTATCCCCAATACTGAGTACATTATACATGGAATATTATCAATCGGAATTGTTGCAAACAATACAGTATGTCCCAGGAATCCAATTTGGTTTCGTTATGTAGATGATATTTTCTCATTTTGGCCTGACCACTGGAACAACTTTGACACTTTCTTTCAGTCATTAAATAATCTTGTTCCCTCAATTAAATTTAAATATGAATGGGAGAACGACAAACAATTACCTTTTCTAGATGTTTTGGTTATTAACGAAAACGGAAAGCCCAATTTCACGGTCTATAGAAAACCTACTCTTGTAATTCGTACATTCATTATTTTTCATATCATGATGAAGGGGTTAAAAGCTCAATTATTTCTTCCATGTT